>OZ012735.1:754670306-755060306 GCA_963859935.3 Lathyrus sativus
CTCCTTAAAAGGCATAATGGGAAATAGATATTGAAAAGACGACAACTCACAATATTCAATTACAAGAAGAGACACGAAATAATCATAGGAACACTACAACTGCGATAAAACATATTGAATTTCAGATGGGACAAATAGCCCAACAACTCTCCATGCAGACTCAAAGAATCCTTCTAAGCATGACAGTACCGAATCCAACAAATCATGAGAATGTTAATGTTGTCACCACAAGAAGTCAGGGAGTCATAGAAGAAGAAAAAGAAACAAATGATTATCAGTGTATAGAAGTTGAGCTTGAAGTGAGAGAAAACGAGAAAGAACCGAAAAGAGCCTTACCACCTGTGAAGCCAACTGAAGAGAAAAAGAAAGAGGAGGTTAAACCAAAAATCAAGCTACCTTACCCTCAGAGAGTTACAAAGAAGGATCAGAAAGAGAAAGACTTTGAGAAGTTCAGCACGTTGTTCAAAAAGTTAGAAATCAATACGTCGTTCTTTGAAGCACTCGATCAAATGCCTTTGTACTAGAAATTCATGAAAGAGGTAATAGGGAAAAAGAGAACAATGGGTGAGGAACAGAAAATCTCAACTGAACGGTGTAGTGAAATATCACAAGGAAGGAGAATCCTTGTCAAGCAGAAAGATCCTGGACCTGTAGCAATTCCTTGCACTATAAAAGACAGAACTTTCAAGAAGGTCCTCGTTGATTCAGGTGCTAGTGTGAGTCTCATGCCTTTATCTATTTTCAAAAAGCTGGGTATTAGAAAAGTGAGCGATACGGAAACAAGCTTGAAGTTTGCCAACCGCACGACTAAGAGGTCATATGGGCTAGCAGAGGATGTATTGGTGACGATTGTTAACTTCACCTTCCCAGTTGATTTTGAGATTATGTATATCCTAGAAGATGAAGATACTACCATCATACTTGGCCGACCATTCTTTCTTACTAGTCAGTACACTGTTGATATTGAAACAGGTACTCTAACCTTGAAATCTTTTGATGAAAAAATAACTTTAAAAGTGTTGGACATCAAGAAGCGAGGTAAAGAGGAAAATCATCAACCTTCAGTTGGAATGATCAAAACAGCGAAAACAGGTAAACGTTCTAAACCACTTCTGGAAAAAGTCTCCGGTGTAATTTATCAGGTAACAATATCTCAGGCATCTAAAGCACAAAGCGAGACTCCAAAATTCCTTCGAGGAGTCAAGAATAGAAAAGTTGGATGTGATTTGATACACAAAGTTGCAGTTATCTCTGAATCTGACAGGTCCTTTGTTGCGGAAAAGTCAAGCAACAAAGTATGGAAGTTGAAGTACCCCCCATAACAATGGGGAGTGATCCGTCGAGCCATGCGACATTAAACAAAGCACTGCGTGGGAAGCAACCCACAAGTAATTATATCGGTTGTTTTTGTTCTTTCTTTCAGTTTTAATGTTTTAGTTGCACGCTGGTCGAGTCAAATGTGTCAGAGGAAACCCTAATATCGCATTTTTACTTAGAAAATTTTTGGTTTTTGAAAAAATGAGGTCTTACTGCCATTACGCGTAATACACTAGCTGTTACGCGTAACTGCCAACAAAAATGGGGTCCCTCTGGTCATTTGCGTATCATACGCATAAGAGAGTCTCAAATGAGATCTGAATTACGCGTATGGGACGTGTTACGCGTATCAGCCTGTGATACGTGATCTATTACATAAAAACTTGTTTTGCTCAGGAAATTGTTGCGTATCATACGCGTAACACAGTATCAGTACGCGTAACGCCTCGTAGCATACGCGTACTAGTTTTTAGCACTTGTTTAATTATTTCTTTTATACAGTACTGCTTTATTTAATTAGCTATATGAGGTTTACATGTAATAATGGATGTTATGGATCACCTCCACAATACAATGGCAAATTCTCTATGTCCGTCATCCTGGATAATTTGTACCTATGTGTATGATTGGATGCACTAGGTAAATAAGCTTTTCGAACAAGGTATCCACAGAGCATTGAACAAAGGGAAACTGTGGAAGCTGTCAGTTTGATCCATCCTGGTGAGTTCAGAAAAGGCCAAACACATATATCATCATGAGAGAATAGTCAAGTATATCTTTATCATTCATGGTTTGTGTATGTTCTTTTTGATTATTAATTGTATGAGCACACACTGAGGCAAGTTTTTGTTTATCACCTATAGCCTTTCTAGCCATCCATTTATTATTATTATCCCTCGTTTACCCCCTTTGAGTATGTATCCTTTTGTTTTATTTACACCCATCTAATTAACCTATGGCCCGATCATTTTCCTACCCTATTTAGAGTCTTTAGGTTCATCGTTTACGCTATGCTAATTTTTAAGTTTGGGGTTGCTGTTGGAATAACAACTTTTAAGTTTGGGGGTAGCTATGCATCAAAGAAAAGACAATTCATTTAAACGGAGAGTGAAAGAAAGAAAAAGCAAATGAGGGTGAAATAAAATGATCTGACAAATAATGTCTTATCCAAAAAAAAAGAGAAATTTTGTGTGTGCACTCATCTGACATAATCAGAGCACCCACAAAAAAAAAGAGAAAATATCGTAAAAACAACATAGCGCTAAGGATGATCTCGCTGATTCTGAATCATAACCCTTGTTTTTTTATATCCACCTATAACCCAAGCCCCGTTACAACCCTAAAGACCTAAAAAAGTGTGTGTTCTATGCAGATTAATAAGAGGAGAGAATTTATTCAAATCACTGATATGATATTGTTTACTCTGATTGAGCGTTAAACACTCTAACCCGAGAGAATTGGTGATAGTGAGAAATAATCTGACAGGTGAAGCAGTGTTTCCAAGTAAAAATATTTTTGGCTTGCTGGTTATGAAGAGTATAAAGAAAAACCCAAGGTAATATACCAAGGGGCCTAGTGCGAAAGATTTCAGAGGTATTGTGGTATGTCATATTTTTACAGTAAGTTTGGGGTGACGTGATCGGTTGAATTCAAAATGTTACTTGAGGACAAGAAACGAGCTAAGTTTAGGGTTGTGATCAGTCACCATTTATGCTACGTAATCATCAATAGGTCAGGTAAAATGTATGAAGTTACATGTGTTTTAGTCGTAATTAGAGTTTGTCGTAGCATGTCGTAGATTTTGAGTTTCTCGAGGATATTTTACGCTTTTGGGTATTTTTCAGGTCAAATACAGATTTGGAAGCTCAGATAATCAAATGCGAGATGTGAGATCGAGCCGGAGCAAAAAAGCAGAAGGAAAATGAAAAATTGAAGACTCTGTTGTCCATACGGGTAATGCCTTAGCTGTTACGCGTATAAACCTCACCTGTACGCGTAGGATACGTGAATCAGCAGAGAAAGGGAAAAATCCACCTTCTGCTGATACGCGTAACAAACAAGTCATTACGCGTATCAGTTTGTGTAGATGGCCTGAAAAATGGTTACACATATGATACTTGGGGTGTTCTTATGGGCATTACGCGTAACACCTTGTTCATTACGCGTAATGAGGCCCAAAAATTGCCAAAGACCAGAAGCTAACTATTTACTCCCAGAATGCAATTTTTTCGAGGGGTGGACGTTTGGAGAGAGAAGAAACGTGTTTTGGAGGTTGGAGAACTCAAATTTTCGCCACAGAGTCATATTTTCAAGAGTTTTCACAATTGAAGATTGATTTCCTTTGATTTTCTATAATGATAACTTCTTTTCTTCCGTTTTCCTTTATTGTTATGAGCAGTTAAACCCTCCATTGCTAAGGGATGTCCCTGAGTTGAATATGTAATGACTCTGATATTATTGTTGTAATGACACTTCCTTTGTTTAATAACTGATTTGATCTCTAGTTGTTCTTAATGCTTGCCCTGTCGGACCAACAAGGTTTGATTTACGATTAACAATTAGGTTGGACCGCCGTTGTTAAGGCTTTGCTTTTGATCGTCCTATAGTAGATATCACCTAGGACTGGGGATACCCTATAAGAACCGTAATAATTCTTGATAATTGATTTCTTAATTTCACTTATAATTCTCTATGGACGTAGGGATTAGGGTAGACGATGAAAGGTTTTCTCACTAAGGACTTAGGAGTAAACATTCTAAAGAATTGGTAATTAAGTAGTTACAATAAGTCGTTGCATGTTAATTCAGAGTTGTTACGAAGTCAGATCATACACCTTCCCTAGCATGTTACTCATATATTTCCAAACCACTTAGTCAATTTTTCCTTTTCACTTGAAAAGATTTTTAGAAATACGCAAAACCTTTTGAAAACCCCAATTACTTTTGTTCCATTGAATTATTCTATAGCTTGTGTTTCCTCTGTAGTCCTCGAGATTGATATTCAGGGAATTCTCCCTTATTACTCCATTAGCAAAATAATACACTTTCTATTTTTCCGATCATGAGCGAACTAAGCATATCGATGTGAGGTTGCACTTTGTTAGAGAGATAATCGAGCATGGTGATGTCCAGGTGTTGAAGGTTTCGACTAAAGACAATGCTGCTGATATGATCACCAAGACGTTGTCCAGTTGCAAGTTTTTCCACTGTATGTAGTTGATAAAGCTGCATGATGAAAGTTAGTTGATTCCCTGTTTGTTGAGTTAGATCTAAGGTGGAGATTTGTGAGATTTTGGGTCGAACTCAAGCTTTGCCGATGAATAGCTTTCATGTATTTCGGTAGGAGACAAGCATGAAGTCGAAGATGAGTCGCATGCTGTGGTCGAAGGATACATATTGTAGTCGAAGTCTGTTATAATATGTATTGTCGAAATATTTGTCGAATTGGGCCTTTTTATTACGGATCCAATTGTTTAGTTAGATTGGATTGCAAGTTATCTAGTTAGTCTATATATATAGGATAGATCACTCGAGTTGTTGAGTGAGACCAATTGTGATTTCATTTTTAATCATATGTAAACCCTTATGAGAAAGTGAATAGTAAACAATTTGCTCTAATCTTTCTTCTTATTTCTTCTTTATCCTTTCTTCTTTTCTCTTTGTTATAACTGATTTCATTGTTCACCAAAGAACTCGATTTCTTAATATTAATTTGTTGAAAGGTATCATTTATAATCACAACAGGTTAATAATTAAATTAACTCTAATAATATTTCATCAACGAAATCATCTCTCAAACTTTGTCCTAGTGCATCCCATTTGACGTTTAAACAAATCCTTTAAACATATTAGGAGAGTTTATCCTTAGTCCATGTTAAGTATTATGTGATTTGCACTTCAGATTAATCTTTAAGGAGAAAGAGATAAAAGGATGATTAAGTTTAAAAAGAGAGAGAAAAATGATGTATTGTGGTTATATTGCTCAATCTGTTAGGACCTGCCACGTGGAAGAATTGAAAAATATAGTTGACAAAGATTTGCTTATTATGTTAGTTACATCCATGTATATATTTTAGTTACATCCATGTATATATTTTAGTTACATCCATGTACATCCATGTGGCATTTTCTTATCTTAGGTAAGTAGTTGATAACTTTTTGATATGTTTGGTACTTTAATGATGTAGTACTTTTATTATAAAGCATATATTACGTACACACCTCATCAGTTATATGACTCAATTAAAATTTTTTTCCCTAAATTTTCCCTTTTAACTCATTTATTTCTTCTATCTCAAATTTCTCTATTGGTGTTCTCCTATGACGCATATTTTAGAATAATATATATTTTTATTCTAGGATATTTTTAATAAGTTGGTAAAGTTAAATATGAAAAATAAATTATTTTTACATATATGTGTTTTTTATTTTAAATATAAAAGCTACATGGTTTTTATCTTCAAATATAAGAATTAAATAATTAATTTAATTTATAATTTTAAGTATCCTAAAAATAAAGATACATTTCTTTTTAAATAAAATGTTTTATAATTAAAATAAAAATTTGAAAAAATTGATTTTCTTTTGTCTGGAGAAACAAATTTATGGATTCTCCCCGCATCTTCTATAAATCTACATCCTCTCTTATAAAAAGTGCCTAAAACCATAATCAAAGAAAAAAAAAAATCAAATATCAATGGCTATGAATTTCAGAATTTCTTCTATAATATCGCTATTTCGATTTTTTTTGTATTGGATTCAGGTATTTCTATAATTTATGAAAATTGTAATTTTTATATATATATTTTTATTTTCTTATTATATTTAACATTTACATTAACATCTGATTATTGTCTTTCTTGGATTAATCAATTAATTAACTCTAATAATATTTCATTCACAAAATTATCTTTCATCGTCATAGAATCTCAAAATCATCTTTCAAGCTTTGCCTCTAGTGCATCCTATTTGATATTTAAACAAATCTTTTAAACATATTATTAGGGTTTATCCTTAGTCCATGTTAAATACTATGTGATTTACGCTTCAAATTAGCCTCTAATTTTCAATAGGATCATACCCTAACAAAATAAAAACCTAAACACACATTTGTGAAGAAAAAAAAACTGAAAACTCCACTTAAAACTGAAAACTCCACTGTCACACGCTCCACTTTGTTTAAATTTAGTATTATACAATTTTAACTAAATAAATTTTAAATTAATTCTTGATAATATTTTTTTGCGCTGATTTTAACAAATTGCATTATTTAGACATTTTCGCATTAATTCTCTCTTCACTCGAAAAGTAAGTAGGCCCCACTTTACACTGTTTCAAAACTAACCACTTTTCCCAATTCTTTCGTATCCTAATTCCACTGAAACAAAATTTCAATTCAACCCAAAACCCTAATTTTCTTTCGACTTTGCTCCTTTCAATCTTAGATCATATTTTAGGGTTTCCTTCACCTTTCAGAAACCATGGTTAGTGCTTTACCTTTCGCTTCGATTCGATTCCGATTTTTTGTCCCTCTTTTTACTATTCTGTTTCACTGAAATTGTTCTTATCTTTACTATCTTCCAATTCTTTATATATATGCTAAATTGAATGTTTGGTGTTTTCTTGAATAACAATTGATGATGATAGTCGAAGTGAGGTGTGTTGAATTTAATGATTTGTTAGTGATGTATTTATGTTGCGTGTTGCGTTAATTAATTGTTGTGATTTGTTATGCAGCATAAATTGGGGAGAGGTCATCGGGATAAACTCCAGCAGTTTGTAACAATAACCGGAGCTAGGTAATGTAGTAGTTTCTTGCTTTGTTTAGTTTTGCGTTTTTGCCGTGTTTGGATGAACTTATTTGAGCTTTTGACATAATCAAAACAACTTATGATATTTTTCATGAATCTTTTTGAACTTATTTTTATAAGTTCTTCAAGATAGTTAAAGAAAATACTACCTCCGGCCTTTTTTGTAAGAGACTGCTCAATTTTTAGATTAATCGAATACTAAATGTATCAGGTCTATATATAATCCAGGTCTATATATAATCAAGATACATTAGTTTTTCAATGAATCTAAAAAATGAGATGTCTCTTATAAAAAGGACAAGGAGCAACTTATAACATGTATAAAAACAATTTAAACTCATTTTATCTTTTGTTATAAAAATAACTTATGCAAGGTTATTCATAAGCACTTATTTTGATAAGTACTTATGCTATAAGCTGCAAATTAGCTTTGTATCCATAGAGGCTCTTGTTGTTACATCACTTGCTTATGAAACTTATAGAAATTAGTTTTTTTATGTATTTATTTATTTATCATGTTTACCAATAGAATTAGATACCTTATAGCTTTGTATATGTGGGTCTTGATTTGTTAACGGGGGAGAGGGGAGAGAGGGGTATTAGTGTTAAATTATGGATTGAAGGCCTTTGTGTATAGTTCTGAATCTGATCATTCATTTCTGTAACTTTGTCTAATATTTTCTAAATCAATCATGTTTCACATTGGTTTCTATGCTGATAGTGAATTTTATTTTGGTGAGCTGGTTCTTTCTAATTTAGTGTGTGTTATGTAAATGCTTGTCAATTTCATCCTTAACTTGTGCTGTCAATATGATAATCTAATTTTGTATTTTCAGCGAGAAAGTAGCAATGCAGGCTCTGAAGGCTAGCGATTGGCATCTTGAAGGAGCATTTGATTATTTTTACAGCCAGCCTCAGCTTAGAAATGTAACTGATTCTAGACACTTGGAGGAGCTATACAATAGATATAAAGGTTAGCAACGAAGGTGAAAATATTGTGACGCCTATAGTTTTTAAATAGTTGCAAGTAATCAACTTATAACATCCAATAACCATAACAATCAATGGCTCTAGAAAATGACATAAGGATTGAAATCCCGGTATTAGCGTTACAAGCATAGAGTAGCTGGCATCCACAGCATTTTCTTTCCTTTGAGATTGCATCCCTGTTGAAAAGCTAGTATATTTGAAGGTTGTCAAAATCGAGATCTTACATAAGATCGGGAGAGATTATCAAGATCGTAAAATATAAAATCGTAGGGGGTAACAAGATCGTAAAGAATAAGATTGCAACAAAAATCAGAAGATCATACTAAAATTAAAAAATAATAGTATATATTTAAAAGTATTTTTACATGATATGCGTTAGTATGTGTTATTAGGCAAGTGTATTTGTGAGAAAATGACTCTTTTTCGTATTCTTTAGACATGTATGATTGATTTTTTATACTTTATTACTACCACATGGAACATTTGTTAGACATTAAGGACATATTTAATTAATTACTAGGATTATCATAAATCAAATAGTTAAAACAAATCCTATAAGTGAGATGTTTATTCTCAAAACCCTAAATCTAAAACTTCATAATTTCAAAAGGCACGCATTTGTTCCCGTCAAACCAAAATTGTTGCGCCTCTGCATCTTGTCATCCTTCTCACCTTTTAATGATAGTGGCTGAAAAACGGCCAATCATAGTCGAAACTGGAAAAGATCCCACAAAATCAATGATTTTACGATTTTTTCACAATTTTGCTACAACATAGGATTCTACTTAAGATCCGGATCGTTGGGGGTGAATGAGATCGTAAAATCTTAAGATTTTAAGATCTAGATCGAGATCTTTACAACATTTTAAACTTATTTTTATTTTGAGAGAACATCCGTGCCATTCATACCTATTTTAAATTAATTATGCTTCTCAACCAAACTTTGGAAGCATTTTAAGATAAAGTATCATGGAATAAAAACTGATTTTGTGATGTGGCCAGATGAAGGCATTCTAGAAATATGTAGGAAATAATAGTTAGGGCTCCCTGTAGCCTTATCTTGAGGAAAGTGTCTCTATTTGGATATCATAGTTTTCATGTATTTCAAATGCTGATATTCTGAATCTTTAATAGTACACATTGGTTATTCTCTCCCACTACAGTTTTACTTATATCCATATAAAAAATGTAACTCATTCAAAGTGTTGAAGGTAGAAGATGATGAAGGACGCAAAGGAAAGGGTAAATACTTTGAATTGTGATTATTATTTTTATATACCAGAGAGAGAACTATTGTGATTATTATTTTTATACGAGAGTGAGAACTATTGCTTGCTTATATTAGACTCCTAAGATCATCACTGAAAAGATAAGATAGCACACATAACAATTGATGAACTGAGATAGAGTAGAGGACAGCCTAATCTAGGACATAACCAGGGTGAAACTGCATCAGGGGTATTTGAGGTCAAACTTCATCTTGGGTTGGGGCTAAATTGCATCCGAGACAACCAAAGGACTAACTGCATATAGTAGGGGCTGGCAGAAGAATGATACAATAGCGGGACAATATTTTAAGGCTTTTGAGATAGGTCGTAGAAGCACAGACAAATAATCCATAAAGAGAGATATCTGAGAAAGAAAGGGTAGCCGAAATTTGTGTATGTCTAACAAGAAGAAAAGAATCATAGAGAATTTTCAATGAAGTATTAGATTCTATGGATCTTGGCATCGTCACATAACAATGACTAGATAGGCCATCAAGGATGCATGGTGAAGTTGCGATTATGGTCTTCATACAACATTGTAAAACCTTCGAAATATGATAAGGAATGATGCAAAATAATAAAAACTTCTAATTGTGATTATCTATTTTATTTTGCACAAAAGTCTAAGCACTAACTCTTATTTGTACTAGCACTAGATATCTACGCTAATTTAAAATTAAACAAAAAGAAATTTGGAAATCAATCCTAAGATACTATATGATATTTTAAATTACTCTAAGATATAAAGCAAAATTGGAACATATATCTATAATAGGAAATTTCCTTTATTCGTGAGTATAAGAGATGTGAATGATATGGTAGGTTGAATATCTTGTAACTTTTGCTTGTGAACTTTACATTAAAGGTCCCCTTTTTTTTGGGCTGAGATGCTTATTATTTGAGTTATTCCTAACTCATAATTAAGTCGCTATCATTTACTAGAAAAAGGTACATAATGACTGTTTGCTAATCCTTCGCTTCCCTAATTTTCCTACAGATCAATATATTGATATGATTTTCGCAGACGGCATTACTCAACTTTGCAACGATATCCAGGTTACTGCTTCTGAATGCACCAAATTATATTCTTGAATCTTTGATTTAGCATCTTTATAGTCTTTCACATTTAATTATCACAGAACCTGTTATTTAGAACAGTACTTGTAAGCAGAAGAGTATTTTTTTTATTGAAATTAGAAAAGAATTGCTGTCAAATACTTTAGTGGTTTTCAAAGTTTTTTGTCATTTGATTAGGGGATTGATCTGATTAATTATAATCCTAATAAATCAGAGTGGTGGAATTAGAAAGAAGAAAATCTTGGCTTTACACCTAGGTTTCTTAGAGACAACACGTAAGAGATGCTTGGCGTGTCTTGACAACTTGGTTTTTTGTTCTTTATGAGTTTTTTATTCTAAAAATGTGTTTTTAAATTTGTTCTCGGATGATTTCCTACCCCAAAATTAGTTAAAAGTAGGCGATCGAGTAGTAAAAAACTTAGGACCCATTTTGAATAATAATGAGATCAGAGGATACGATGGGAATACAATGTAATTTATTAAAGGGATCTGCATATTCCAAGAGAGTGGGGTTTAATGCCGTTTCTCTTTTGTTGGGGAATGCTTTAATTGGAAAAAAAAACACAACACAGATTTGATCTTATTTCTTAACAAACAAAATAAATTTAAAACATAAATTATACAGCATCGAACATATTTCAATGAAAAGAAGCTCTATAATAAATTTTGCCCTTAAATGAATTAGTAACACTGAAATTAGAAAAAATAGATTAAAACTCAAAGGAAAACCAATACAACATTTGAAGTAAAATACTACTCTCTTTGTCCCAAAATAAGTGTCTTTCTAGCCAAAGAAATTTATCCCAAAATAAGAGTCTCTTTATTTTTTCAATGCAACATTAATTAATTTTTACCAACTTTACCCCTAATAAATATTGTCTACACTACTTTCAAGTTATTAAATCATACTATGCATTTATGCCAACTAATAGTAATCAAGGGCAATTTTGTAAAATTATTACATTTATTTATTCAATCATTACTTTTCTTAATCTGTGTGTAATAACCTTAAAAGACTTCTATTTTGAGACGGAGGGATAATTGGTACATTCCAGTTGAGCTTTTTCAGTGTTTGTCAACTTGTTTATTGTTCTATTTAGCATATGCTATGTAACTGAAATTTTCATTATCTATCTTAATTTTGAATTCCATCGTATTACTGATATCATGTTAATAGCTATTTGATCATCTCTTTTTCATAGGTCTTGTCAAATATTGTCGTATAAGTTGTTCAAATCTTATTGACTTAAGCTGTTTTATTCTCTTATTTACATTTCCAATATTTGCGTTTGGATTTATTCAAAAGGTTAATACCGTATTCATTCTAAGTGTAATTGATATTTTCTTGCCATGTGCAGGTGGATCCTCAAGATATCGTAATGGTATGAATGTGTTTTTAAGATTGTTTCATTTTTAGATCATGTGGTTATTTGCTGTTTCCTCAACTTTAGAAAATGTTTGAAAGAGAATGGGGGGTTATAACTAGGAAGTGAAAACTTCACAGGTTTTTCCAACGGTGTATTTTCTTTTAGGGTTAAACATACGAAAATTTTAAGATGACATGTAGCAATGTTAATTTTGGTTTCATAATTTTCCAATTTTCTCTGAGCAAAAGCTCTACTTTTTTATATAAAAAAAACTGGTGCCACAAAGCCGACATCATAATAATACCTGGGGAATTGTTGTAAAAGAAAGCTGATGCTACAAAGCTCCCATCATAGTAAGATTGGCGAATGGTTGGATTCATAAGAATGTTTTTCTTAATGGGGGGATGTTTACATTTTTGCAGTTAGTTCTTTCATGGCACATGAAGGCTGGCACTATGTGTGAATTTTCCAAGAAGGAGTTCATTGAAGGCTTACAATCTCTGGGGTATGAATTTTATAGTAACTTTGAAATATAACTTGTTTCGGTAATGACTGAATCCCTGTTGAGGGTCTTATAAAATTTTGCAGGGTTGATTCGCTGGATAAGTTCCGTGAAAAGATACCATATATGCGCTCTGAGCTGAAAGATGAACGTATGAACAATATCATTCAGATCCTGGCTTTAAATGAATCTCAGTCATACCATTTTTATTCATTTGTCACTAAAATATGGGCCCGTTTATTTTAGTTTTTTTTTAAATGATTTTTTTATAGTGTAACATATTTTTGTTAAATTTTTTTTTTTTAAATAAAAGCTTCAAATGAAATTTTGGTTTGAATAGTTGTTCTTAAAATGTTATTTTAAGTGTTTCATCATCTTATTGAAGAACTGACATTATTTATTCGTTTTTGGGTTGTCCAGAAAAATTTCGTGAGATATATAACTTTGCTTTTGGCTGGGCAAAAGAGAAGGTAAGAATTGATATCTTCTTGTTTACCCTCCCTTTTTGTGTAGCTTGACTAATCTGTATGGAAGTGAGAGCTTATTGGCCATAAAGCCCATTACCTAATTCAAGCAATGTATTTGAATCAATGGAAATATACTAGTTGATGCATAAGAAACAATTGCCCCTTCCATTTTACGTTGTTATTATCGTGATTTCTTTCCCTATTCAATTAGGATAAGGAGTCTTGATTCTATATAAACAGGGTTAGTACTTAACCTTTTAGTATCATCTGATTATTTATCATCAAATTATAAATCATAACTATATTTTAGTCTTCGGTATTCTTTTTCTTCTCTCTTTATCTAAAATCCATAATTTCAACAGGTTGTATATAAAATTTTAATTGATTTCAATGCAGTATTGCTTCTTTCACTTTTGCAATCTGTTACCATGCAACAGTAATATGCAAGTTAACTTTTTGCAGGGTCAAAAATCTCTGGCATTGGATACAGCTATTGGAATGTGGCAATTATTATTTGCCGAGAAACAGTGGCCACTGGTTGATCATTGGTGTCAGTTCCTACAGGTGATAACACTAATTATACACTTGGTAATAACACTAATTATACACATTGTAAATTAGAAGTTTTCTTATACTTGTTTATTTTATTTGAAATTGAAAATTTCGATCCAGGCTCGACACAACAAAGCAATATCGAGGGATACATGGTCTCAACTTTTGGAGTTTGCAAAGGTAAACTAATAAATTATTAACCTTTAGAATAAAATTCAATAGGTGATACTCTCATCATATGAATTTAACCATGCTTGGTCACTGTCTGTATACTCCTGTGTATGCCTAGACTAAAAGTCCGGAATAACAAGGAAAAGTAAATGTGGCTGTTCAACTGCATCGTTCAACTTTAATTTTAAATCGTTACTGGTGTTTATTTATGTATTGCCATTTGTTTTGCACTTTCTGGCTCTGAAACACAATGTATCAATTGGAACAAAAAAATCCAACAATTCACCAGGACAATTTTCAATATTCTTATGACAATAGTTTAGCTGATACACAAGGATATTTATTCATTTGTATCATCTTACAAAAAGAGCCATAACCATAACAGAAGTGTAACTTAGTCAAATGAAAAATGAACCGGAATAGGAATATTGCTCTGCAAACTGAAGATAAACTCATATAGCGAAAGAAAAAGCCATAACACTTTGCTACGAATCTTCAAAAATAATTCATTGAAAAATTGAAAAGATATTGATTGCAAAATCTTGGTTTTTTCATTCATTATCTGACTAGTTGGATATATGAAATTGTAGTATTGCTTATTCTTTCATTATCCTGATTAGTCGGATATTCGAAGTTAACACACAAACCCCTAATATTTGTGTGTTCTTTTATGCAGACTGTTAGCTCCAATTTAACTGATTACGATGCTGAAGGTGCTTGGCCATATCTTATTGACGAGTTTGTTGACTATCTGACCGAAAATGGTGTTGACCAACACGGCCAGATAAATGATTCTAGTCTAAAACGATGATTCATTAAAATGCTGTTTTAGAAAATTTGATCTCTGGACTTTCTATGATGGACTCATTGTTGAGGGGGATGCGGTCTAAATATGCAAAAAGAAGCAGACATGGCTGCTAGAGCAAACTCATTCATGCAGACAAGGAGTAGCATCAGTTTCTTGAGATTGTTTATATTAGTACATCAATTTATTTGGGAAGTATTGTGGAGTTAGTAATGGGAGATTTCTGATACCATATTAGTTTGTTGTTGGCCCTTTTAAGAACTTATTCTTGTACAATGTTTGGTTAGATATAATATTTTGATGTTATCTGGGAAAATTGCTAGGACACGTGATACCACTTTACTTGGAATTAATCAGAAAAAAGCATTGGCTCCATATGCTGCTATCTTTCATGTTTTTTCTACTTAGTGTATATTCCAAGAAAACGATGAAGGTCTTTATAGCACAAGCGAAAGATATTTTCAGAAGAAAAATTATAAGAATTTTTTTTTAAATCAAAGATATCGATTTGATAAGACTACTACTATAGTGTTTAAGGATATCAATGAGCAGGATTTGAGCAGTACCCATTTTCATATCAGTAACTTTAAAAAAATTTCATACTTAAGGTTATACCTGATTGTACATTAATTTTTTTTCTTGTTTTTCTTTCAGAAAAATAAAAAATTAATTTTTTTAAATACAAAAATATTATTTTTGAATAAAATTATTTTATAATTGCAAACTAATTATAAACTACTCTAAAAAATAAACTGGTTCTTAACTAGTTTTAAACTGAATTGAAATTATTTTAACTGCATTTTTATTGAATTAGTTATTGTAAATTGAATTGAACCAAAAATGTGGTTTGGTTTATAAATAAGTCAGACCGATATCAGACGCCTACGGGCTAGCCTACACAGACTCATGCTAGGCTAAATTTTTTTTTTAAATAGAAAATGTCTATGGTTTTTTATAAGTCTGTTTAGTTAAAAGGGTTAGGTCTCATGTCATAAAAAAAATGTCTTTTAAGTCTAACAAGTCGGTCTATTTAAATAAATATGAATGTTTTTTATTATCGTTATGTTATATTTTGTACTTTGAGTTAAAATAAATAAATAAAATTTGATTATTTAGAAGAAATTATGAAAATAAGATGAAAATATCTTATGAACAATGTTCTAAGTTGTTTTCATAAATTATCTTAAATAAATAGTCTCACAAAATTTATGCTAATAGATAAGTTAAAATAAGTCAATGCATACAAATTTTTAATTTTATTAATTTTTAAAATTTTTAGTCTATTTAAATATTATTTTAACTGTTTACTTACATATGTCTAAAATAATAAACTTTTATGTAGACTAATCAAACTTTAGAAAATACCAAACTCATGCCTAAAAATAAAACTATGGTAAGTTACAAGTCAAGTTTAGATTTTAGTTTTTTTTAGCAAATCAAATTTAAATTCAATAAAACCTAAGTCAGCTCAACCTAATTTCACCCCTACTTAGAGCTTATAAAACACGGATATTCCTTATTTAGAGAATCTAAGGGTTGTATTTAAAGAAACATAGAAGAATCTAATTACAAGTTGGGAAATACTAACGAGTGCCCTTAGGGTATTGGTTAAGAGATTAAAATAGTAAGTTGGACATTATTTAAGAGATTGAAAATACATTTTTTTTTTAAATATATGTATTCAATGCTCTGAAAAGAGAAATAATCAAACTTTTTAAAAAATATTGTGTGTATTGAGTGAATTAAATATAACATATTTTTCTTATTTAGAATTCTTAACGAGAACACTGATTAGCATGACCCTGTGTTGCGAAACATAGGAGAATCTAATTAGTATTATTAGTCAATGAGTTAATCTCTTCGAAGAAAATATGAATAGCACATGTAGCGGCTGCGGATCTAGAAACTTATGGTTGTGGGGCAAGAAAATAGTTTATCTATAATATAAAAGACAAATATTTAATATAACATAATGTTTTTCTTAAATATGATGTATTTTGTTTCAATATGCATACTTAACGATAAAAATTAAAAGAATAAATAACTATTAAGATGAGTTAAATTTTTTATATCACTTATAATTTGAATCTTTATTTTCATAAGAGTTTACTTTATGATGATAACAACTAAGTTACACACCGAACAGAAACAACAGACCTTCAAAACTAAAGGATATTTTTTAAACCAACCTGACAAGAAACAAACATAATCACCACTATTATTTAAAGGCAAAGTTTATTTTAAGGTGCTGACGAATATGTCTTGTCGGAAAAGTCCCTTTGTGATGGAGCCTCGACTTGCTAAGGAGATTAGAGACAACAGTAGAATTATCAATTTGAATCCAAGAACTTCTTAAATCCTTTCTTCCATACAAAATCTAAATCGACAAAAACACCTCGAAGTTCTGCAAGAGTACTATTATAAATTCTAATGTGATTGTGGAATTTTATATTGTGGTGAAATGTAAATTGTTAGATATTATAAAGTATTATTTTTATAAATTGTTAGATATTATAAAATATCATTTTTTATGGTGGCAAGAATTTCTAATCAGTAGCACTAATTTTTTCTTATAAGATAAAATTATATGATTGTTGTAATAGGTTAACAATGGTTTTGTTATTTGTAATTACTTTTTATAAAAAAATAGACAAATTAAAATTTGAGGAGTACGGGGTTTAAACATATTAGACATGTCTGTTTTTGCGAATTTTGTGTTTAGGATGAATCAAGATTTAATGTAATATTCTTTAAGAGAAATTTTTAATGTACTTGTCGCGGTGAGAATCAGAGACTATAGCTATTAAGTTAGTTAGGCTTCACAAATATTAAGATATCACCATCGGTCTTTAATTTATCTAAGGGAAAGGGAAAAGAAAGAATAAACCATAAATATGCAATGCAAAACAAAGCAATAAAGAGATCTAAGATACAGGAGTAAGTTATGCTAAGGGAAGATATTAGCATCCTAAGTATCTATAGTATGCTATAGGAACCTCTTGTTATATTTGTGTTATTGGTTAAAGTTGTTTGCTATTGGGATTGATTGAGGAGATGAGATGAGAAGTGTTTTTTTTATTGTTTTTGTGTTTGGCAAGACACAAAGTCTTGTGCCTATGTACCAATGAAGGATCAAAACCTTGTAGTTCGGGGTATAATTTGAAAAAGTGTTTGTTATGATGAATTTTATTAAAGAAGAGACAAGTTGTCATCTTAAGGAAAATACTCATCTAAACTACCACAAACATATGAAAGAGAGATCTTTGCTTCACATTGAGAGAAGGGCTCCAACTTGAATATATAATCAACAAGTATGCCACATACCTCTCTCAAGTGAAAAAGAATCAATATCTTTCTCAACAATGTCACGGGTTAGGAGAATTATATCTCAACTAAGGATGACTAATATCTAATCTACTTGAAAATGTTTTAAATTGAAAAGTCAAAATGGCAAAAGTTTTGAATTGAAGTTTGTGTATTTTAGTCTTTGTGAAAGAGTTTGAATATGCTTAAGATGTCTTGTAGCATTTGTTAAGAAAAGAGTTTGAAGAGTCAATGACCTAAGGTCAAGGTTTCTATTGAAAATGATTTTGAGTTTGAGATAAGGGAAACCCTAATTGAGTTATCTAAGTTAATTCATCCTAAAGGAAAACTTCCTAAGGGATAACAAGTTTAATCAACATGAGAGATATGTACAAGATGTAAAGATGCATATGCAAATGACTATAATGTCAACAATAAGTCCCTTCCTTGGAATAGGCAACATGAATGTACAATGGTAGACAACAATTCAACAAAGAAGTTAAACATGAGAAACATGGTACAAGCAAGGACTAAAATGATTCAACAAACATGTACAAGGTTTACATTTGACAAAGCATGCTTGGATACAAGTCAACATTTTAAGTATGAACAAAACATGGATACTTAAATCATTAGACAAGTTTCAACAAGATGCTCACCAAAAAACACACATAGAACATGGTTTACAAGTACAAGGTTCAACATGGATTATCTAGGGTTAACATGGTACATCATCATTATTTACAACGTGTATACATAAAAACAAATGTCAACATAAGGGCAAGCAATCAAGGCATGGTTTCATCATAGATTTATAGGTTAAGAAAACAACTTCTAAACACATTAATAAACTTTGAAACAAACATGAACAAATACCAACTATTTAAAATATTCAAGGCAATGGAAATCAAGATGTCATCAAGGACAAGTATACCACACAAGACAACATTTATACATTAGCAAATACTAAAAGCATGGATCAAAGATAAAACAAAACCTTAAATAAAGCATGAACATCACAAGTAAGAAGAATTTTAAAACACATAACAAAATGACAAATTCAAATGAGTTACACACATGAACACAAGACCTAGCATATGCTTAAGATATGGGTTTTTAGATTTTAAAGAAATAAAAGGATAACTATTTTTTTTTGTGATTTTTGAAAGTTAAAATGAAATAAATACTTAAGTTAATAATATATGATTATATATTTTTTTTTATAAAAATTGTGAACAAAATAAAGTGCAATAGAAATATTCAAGTATTTAATGATGTAAAGGAAATAAAGAAAAGGATTAAAATAAAAAAGAAAAGAAAACAATTAAAATAAGGAAAAGAAATAAAAAAAGGAACAAGTGACTAAAAAGAAGGAGGGGGCGGCCAAGTTCAAACCCACGCCCCTTAGGCCACTCTTCAAAACAAGCTTAACCACTGAGTCATGCTAGTGGCCTTGTCATGTATTTTGCTTCAATAAAATATATAACAAATAAGGTTCTGAAAATGGAAACACGCGCAAATAATCATCTTCAACCTCAAAAACATTCAAAAATTTGAATTTCCAACTTTCTGATTTAGGGACAAAACATGACAATCCAATATAGCATTTCATTAAGTTTTTCACAAGGAATTCAACCATTCCAATCAAATTCATTTATTTTTACCCTGGCTCAAGAATTTCTAACAAAACCAAAAAACCGTAGAAACTTCAAACAAAAATTAAATTCCAACCATGATCAATCAATGACAACTAACTTAGGGTTATCATTCCTCACATCATGGCAAACAGAATGGTGACTTGAATGACTTAAAATGATGCTCAAATCATATAGTTTGAAAGGTTGGAAAACTTACCTATTGGAATGTGTCCAATGCACCTTCAAATGTTGCTTCAGATGCTAGGTAATGATCCTTTCAGCTTCACTAGGTTCCCAGAAGTGTGTTTGGATGGATAGCTTGCTTCAAAACTCCTCTAATTTCCAAACTCGAATCCTCTTGCGAAATGGAAAAAGTGAAGTTTTGATTCTGATGATGGAGGTGTTACAGATGGTGTATGTGATTTGGATAGTTTGTGTGATGTTTATAGATGGTGTTTGCAGTGTTAGGATGAATTGAAATGGTAAGAACATAAAGTTGTGAAGTTTTGGCTCATTAGTCAATAATGTGACCAATGGAGGGCTGACTTTTTAATTTATGATATTTCTAGTGTTTTGATGAGTTTAGACAGGTTATATAAAAAGTTTATTGTGTTTTTTAGTGAAAGGTTTGGAGAGTTTTGGATTGTAACAAATTTTGGAAGGTTTTGTCACTTTTGGTGAAAATGGAGAAAACATGAAGTTTCAATGTACTTGCTGAGATTGTAGGAGGTTTATGGCTCAAGTGTTGTGTGATTTGCTGAGGTTTTGAGATGTTATTTATAAGAGAAATGGCTCATACCAAGGGGAAAATTTTTGTACAAAGTTTAATCATGATCCATTGGATATTTCAACTTTTATAAAGTTGATTTAAGTACAATTAGCCTTTTTCTTTCTAGTGTGGCTGCAAGTTGACCTTCCTTGGGTGATCTTTAGATTGTACGAGTTGTTGGCAATGTTCAGATCAACTTCCCCAACTTAAGGAACAAGCAAAAGTCAAAAATACCTTTTCAACCTTTATCCAAAATGTGATGCATCATAGCACATTGAATGATGCTTTTTTTCAATGAATGAGGATCAATTATGTAGAACTTTGATATCCTTGGAAAGATTTCACGGAGAGGAACAAGTTCCTAGTATATCACATGCTCAGAAAATGCTTGCAACTTGGCCAAAATCATCATCCAACTCGTGCAAAAATCAGATTGTGGACTTAATGCAAATATGTCTTAGTTCAAAACTACCTTACTATGGTCACTTTGCAACATTGTAACTTCATGCTCAAGCAAGATATTTTCATGCTCTTGGTACCATTGGAAACACATAATACAAATTTGATGTTGATCACTTGGAAATAATCACTTTGGATCATTGAGATAATTGGCCATCAAAATTGGATTTTTCACTAATTTATACCTAGAAAAAAACTCCAAGTATTGACACTTTCACATCTTAAAAAATTCCAACTTTGATCAACCATAACTTTCAATTGGTAATGCTTTTGAGTCTATTATTTCACCAATTTTAAGTATGTAATACCATTTTTAAAATGAGTCCTCAAGTGTTTTTATTGGATACTTGAGGAAGAAGTTAGGATTTTGGAAAGTAGGTCACTTGTCATGGGATTTTGTAACTTACAAAAAATTCACAAAACCCTAATTTTCACAACTTTGATTCTTTGGATGTTTTCTTTTATGTTCTTGATTAGTCATGATCAAATTCATCTATTTCCATGATCATTGACTTTTGGAGTCCATATTTGACCAAAAATCTCAAAAGTCAAACTTTGACTTTGATGAACAGTTGACTTTTTCAAAATGAACTTAAATTCTTCAATTACCAATGGATCAAGCTTCTTGAATCAATCCAAATATATGAATGGACTAATATGATGTACTTGAGGTCTTTGAATCATGTCTTGAAGTACATGATCATGCCTTGCTCAAAAAGTCAACCTAAGACTGAATTAGGTCAAAACCCTAATTTAGTGCATCAGATGACTTAGGGCTTGATGAAATGGTATTGATGGAATCTTGAACTTGATTATTAATGTAAGGATACCTTTGATCATGTTGAGAGGTTGAGGATTACATTACTCTTTGACTGGCCAAATTCTTGAGCTCTTGGTCCCAAAACCTAGCTTGCAATCAAAGTGAACCAAAGCACATACTCTTGTAAACACAAGGGGGTAGCAATGCATGGAAAACACACACATGATTGATGCTATGCCAAAAATATAATGAAAATGAGGTGGAATCTTAGGGTTAAAAATTAGGGTGTGACAATACCTTATATACTTCTAGCGCACTATGTGAATTTTCAAATATGTCCTCCTAATTTCAGAGATATTTTTGGACGCACATTTTGTACATTCAACAAAGGAAATTCTGAGAGGAGCCATATATATTGGGTTTAATTTTTTCTAGAAATGCATCTCCAGAATAATTCCGTAGTTACACCTTTGGAAAAATACCAGAAACAGATTCAACAAAAAATGAACTTTCCAAAATGCATTTGACATTCATAACATGAAATGATCATTACAATGATGATTTCAACAGAAAATTCAATATTACATTAATATCCCGGTGGACGCTTTCACATCTTCAGGATATCTTCGACCGATATTTGTAGTGTCGCTTCTAACTCAAGCAGAACTTTCTCTTCGAAACTGAAGTACATATCCCACATACCTCTAACATTCGCTCGAGTCTTGAGCTCAAATATGCTGAACAAATTGTTCCCTTCATTGTCAACTGAAGGCGAGTGGTACACAAGCTTCACAATCCTCCATTTGTCTCCATAAGGTAGAAGATAATGGATTTCGTCTATGATATCTTCGAGGGGGTGAGATCGTGAGCTTAAATGTCCTCCCAAGTGTAGATTTGTCAGAGTATGAGACATTTGCGACATACCAATGGACGTTTATTTGTGACATTTGAGACATTTTGAGTTTGTATGAAATATAACATAAGAACATCTACATTTATAGAAGACCTAACTCAATATAGACCACTCAGTAACTATCATGTTGGTTCCTGATATATATCTCCAAATATACATCATATTATCTTGTTTCGGATATGTATCTTCGGAACTTCTCCTGAACCATTTAAAAAACGAATCATATAATAGAACCTTTTGAAGATGTATCTCCAGAACTTCTCCTGAAACATTTTCGAAACAGAACCTTCATAAAGACCAAATATGAATAAAAGGTGAAAATATAACACTTCATTTATATTGAGATACAAATATATACAATTATGTGTCAGATTAAACAAGAAATCAAAACGAATCGAAACATGTGTCGAATAAATTTATAGGTGGTACCCCTTGGACTTTTGTGCATTCAATTCTTTTTCAATGTTGTTCAATCTCTCAAATTCTTGCATCCTTTGCATAAAATGATTCGGCCATGTCTCGACTTTTCCAGTTGAATGAGACATCCACTCTAGTGATGTAAGTGGTATGAGGCAACCCAGTTTCAAGTAAACTTGAAAAAAATAACTTGATTTTAAAATGCAACCAATACACATGATAAAATCATTTAGACTTTGGAGTGGTGCGGTGCACAGTGGGAGAAAGGTTTCCGAAAAATCGTAGTGTGTTAGGTCAATGCACACCCTATCATATGCACGTGCTATTAGGTGACCCATTTCTGGGAACCTAACCCATTTTGACTTCAGTGCCGGACCTCTCAAGCAAGGAACAAGAGACTCATAAACCGCATTGAATTTTTCTTTATTTCTGTACAACCGCGTGTACGATTATTTATTCGTCTTAACCTCTTGAATAAGTTTAGGTCGGACAAGTGCATGACTATCTTCTTCTTTACCGATTAAAGCCGAAACGACTCGGTAACTGCAATTACCGTCCTCCACAACATTTACGATCCACTCAATATATTTGGGCATAAAATCCGACATCTCGTCGATGAATGGAATCTTCGGGGGAAGTGGTGTCGGAGGTGGTTTGCTAATATAGGCTCCTTTCACAACACTTTTTTGAGAAACCGATAGTGTCTTGGCTATCAACTTCAGGGTCGTAAGTCAGTCCATGAGGTTTCAGTCCTACAATAGCAGCAATATCAAACAAGGTAGGCGTCATCATCCTACATGGAAGATGAAAAGTGTAGTGTGTCCTATCCCAAAAGAACAGAGACGCAGCCAACATCAGAGGGAAGTAGTTGGGACCTACTTTCGACATCATAATAAGGTCATAGATGCCCATATCCTTCCAGTCTTGAGTTTTTGCTTTTTCTACCTTCTTCAACCAGTTGAGGTAGAGTTCAAAATCCTTGAAATATGGCGTAGCCCTAAACAATCTTGCGCCATCATGGAGATACTTGAGATCCACATTATAAACATTCAAGCTATCTGGATTATCCAAGGGGACCTTTTGGGAGTCTTTTTGCCCTAGGGGTTTGGTTTTTCGATAAGAAGGAAAAAACTCATTCAAAGTGGAATAGTTTAAACCAGAGAGGGATAGAGGTCCGGACATGGCAAGCGGTTTATCCGCGACAATAACATGTATGATTACCTGGGATTCGTAGACATGACGCTTCTCTTCCATTAGAGGCTCTCGCACGAGTTGCTGATTCTTTACCACCTTCGGTCCACTCAAAGCAGCAAAAGGGGGAAGGGTGGAAGAAGAAGTTTGTTGATGAGACTGGGTTTTCTGTTTCTGGGATCTTAGCTCAACCATGATGAGTGTTGGAGGAGTGTTCTTGGAAGATAAACGGTGAGAAGAAAAGATGAGGCAATGTTGTAAAAAGGTTTGAAGAAGAAAAAGTAAAAGATGTTCTGAAAATTATTTATAAGTGAAAAAGGGAAATTCAAGAGTTTTTTACAAATGGATAGGGTTAGTGGGCCACATGTGTGCTCAGAAGGAGTTAGTAGAGGTGGCGGTTGTAACCTATGCTCTATAGGGGTAATGATGGCTCACGATTTTGGTGATTCCCGAGAAATTTGCCATGATGTTCATGACGTCAGAGATCGTGCATCAAGGGGGCGTAACAGTTCCTTTTGCGTGAGATTGTGGATATATCCTCTCCCATCACCTTTCAGTTTCTTAAACTCGAAGCAGTTGAAGGTGGGTCAACTATCAGGATATAGTCGAAGGTAAACAGCGTCGAATATGGATGCTGTCAAAAAATGTACTTTTTGTAGTGTCGAAAAACTACATTTTTGGGGGGCAATTTGTTAGCTCACCAATTCGACGACTCATGTTAGAGGCTATTTTCAGCATATTAAAAAGATCTACAAGTCTTCCAAGGACTTAGGAAATTGAAGTCTTGAAATTAAATACTTCGACCTAAGCAAGCGAAATGGTCTTCGACCGAGATTTAGAAGAAGGGTCAAAGTGAGTTTTTTGAAATTCGAATCTTGGAGGGAGTAGTTATATTTTCTTATGACTAAGAAGGACAAGTGGCTCTCATCGGATAAAGGACTGCATGTGGTCTGACACTTGTCAAAAATAGATGGCCTAAGGAGGTTATTAGCGGTTATTAGCAGTTACTATTATTATTATAAATAGGAGTCTTAGACATAAAACTTGGTGTGTTGTAATTTACTGTTGTACAAGTCACTCTTAAAATTACTCCAAGTATCCGAGTGTAGAGAAAGAGAATATTATAGAGAATGTACGTGATGTAAACGCACCATCCTTTATCTTTTCAATGAAGTTATTTTGTTTTTTTACTTTTGTCAAGTACTTTTATTTATTTGTTACATCTTTCCCTCTTGTTCATCATCACTACTTCGATTAAGTCCTTCCCTCCCAAAAAAACCCTTATCTCTTCTCTTCCTAATAATTCTTCTTCCTTCTTTCTTTTAAACATAGTGGATAATTTATGCCCCCCCTTTGTTAAGTTACTTCTTCTTAGTATTGTTGAAACACATTTTTAGATAGGTTCAAATAGAAACACCCTTCAGCACATATCATAGGATTTCGTATGGTCAATCCTGCAAGTTAGTCAATTTGACACCAAATTGATAGACCAGAGGTTGTTTACCAAAAAACACGGTAAACAAAATGGCACACCTGGTGGGACAGTGCTGAACAAAGAAAGTTTTTATATCATAAGAATCTAAATATATATATATATATATATATATATATATATATATATATATATATATATATATATATATATATATATATATATATATATATATATATATATATATATATATATATATATATATATATATATATATATATATATATATATATGTATATATATATATATATATATGTATATATATATATATGTATATATATATATATATATATGTATATATATATATATATATATATATATGTATGTATATATATATATATATATATATATATATATATATATATATATATATATGTATGTATATATATATATATATATATATATATATATATATATATATATATATATATATATATACATACATATATGTATACATATATATATATATATATATATATATATATATATATATACATATATATATATATATATATATATATATATATATATGTATACATATGTATACATATGTATACATATGTATACATATATATACATATGTATACATATATATATATATATATACATATATATATATATATATATATATATACATATATATATATATATATATATATATATATATATATATATATATACATATACATATATATATATACATATATATATATATACCTATATATATATATATATATATATATATATATATATATATATATATATATATATATATATATATATATATATATATATATATATATATATATATATATATATATATATATGTATATATCTACATATATATATATATATATATATATATACATATATGTATATATCTACATATATATATATATATATATATATATATATATATATATATATATATATATATATATATATATATATATATATATATATATATATATATATATATATATATATATATATATATATATATATATATATATATATATATATATATATATATATATATATATATAAGCCTTATCAACTTTTCTTCAAAATACATTGTATGTTACTAAGAAGTGGCAGAATAACCACTACGAACGAAGAAAGTTTAGTAAGACGTAACACTAGGAATATGGCGACGGAACCCGTTCAGCCAAATGGCCAACAAAATGGCTTTAGCGACGAAACAAGAAACGACAGAGCGTCGACTTCAATACCATCAACGGGAGAGCAAATAGGGCTCCCGGTAAGGCCTGTACCAACACCTTCGATATTAGGGGCTGGGTCGACTGTAATAAGACCCTATACTCAACCAGTATTGGAATATATCGGACCCTAAGTGTCAAATCCTCAGACACCATTAGAAAGAAGCCCCCTGCCTAGGCAAAATCCTCTTCCTTGATTGGTACAGATGCCCAGGAATCCAACGTATGGAATGCCTACAACTGTGATGCAGGGGCTTCAAAATGTTCCCCCCATCTTTTCAGATAACCCTGTGACTTCTCCGTTGCTAGGATCAGGATCGGGGGTGAATATTGGTCGAAGTTTCCAGGACCAGAGTCTGGGATATTCGATGCAAAGCCCCAACTTGACCAATACCTCAGTCGCATGCTTGAGGCAACAGATGGATGAGAGCAACATGCAAATGGTTCAGACTTTGTCCCAAACTATGGGTGAGATCTTTCAGCCATTGATCCATAACACCACCCAAACCAACCAACAATTGACGCTGCAGTTGACGCGGTTGGCTGAGTTTATGGGAGTACCCCCTGTACCCAGAAATCAAAACACAATGGCGAACGTCCCTCGACAAGACGTAAGAAACGCAAGGGAAATACACTTAGAAAATCAAGTTAGAGTCGAACCTCCCGTAGTTAAGGCGGTAAGAGAAAACCAAACGAACCAGGTCCATGTTCTAGACGAAGGTAACCAAGGAGTGGTCATGATAAACCGAAACCAGGATGCAAATCATGTGGTCCAAGAAGTTCGACGCAATAATATAGCCATTGACAACAATCTAGCGGCCATGGTCGAAAGGATCATGGCTCGGAATGGAGTAAACACTGGTTTTACTCGACCAAACTTTACATCCCCGATAGTAGATTACATCCTTCAAACAAAATTACCCCCTAGGACGAAAGTACCAAAATTTACGAAATTCTCAGGGGATACGACGGAATCTACTGTCGAACATGTGGCTCGATATGTGATCGAAGCTGGGGAAATAGTGAATGATGAGAGCCTTAGGATAAAATACTTCCCAAGTTCCCTCACAAAAAATGCTTTCACTTGGTTCACGATGCTAGCACCTAACACCATATGTAGTTGGGCCCAACTTGAACGCTTGTTTCACGAGCAGTTTTACATGGGCCAGACCAAAATTAGTTTGAAAGAACTAGCTAGCATAAAACGTAAGTTTTCGGAACCAATCGAGGAATACCTCAATAGGTTTTGATTACTCAAGGCCAGGTCTTTTACGCAAGTGCCGGAACACGAACTGGTCGAAATGGCCGCTGGAGGCCTTGATTATTCCATTCGCAAGAAGTTAGATACCCAATACCTAAGAGATATGGCCCAATTGGCCGATAGAGTTCGACAGCTCGAACGTTTGAAAGACGAGAAAACTAGGCTTAACAAGAGCAAGAAAGTGGCCTTTGTCGAAATTGATGACAATATCGAAAGGGCATGCGAGGATTCTTTGAACCTCGACGAAAATGAAGTAGATCTCGCCGAACTTAAACAAGGCCCCCCTTATTCTTGTAAAGTGTTAGCACCCCCACAGGGGAAGAGTGTTGTCGAATCAGAAAGGAATGATAGATTCCCAAAGAAGATATATACCTTCGATATCACCAAGTGTGATGAAATTTTCGATCTGTTGGTAAAAGATGGACAAATGATAGTGCCACCTGGTGCTAAATTGCCATCACTAGAGCAACGAAAAAAGAGAGGTTTTTGTAAGTACCATAACTTTCTAGGTCATGAAACATCTCAATGTTTTCTTTTCAGGGATCTTGTTCAGAACGCAATCCAGGAGGGACGACTGAAGTTTGGGGAGAAAACCACCAGCCAAATGAAGGTCGACACGAACCCTCTACAGGTGACGGACGCTCACTACACAGTGCCTTTAGAAGCCAACATGATCGAGGTCACTGAAGGCCGCAACTTCTCAGAAAGCATGATAAAAGTTACTGATGACTTCGTCAAGAATGCTGTGATGACAAAGGTCATAATGAGCTTTGATCGAGGCAGTGAAGAGGAGATGGATATTACCAACGCCGACGGAGTAGAGGACAATCCAAAATGGGAGATGGTGACCAAGGAGATGGGTGATAACTTCATCGAAATGGACCAGGCTACTGAAGGTTTAGGTCTAAACTTAAAGGGTTTGAATTTGGCCGAGGAGGTTGAGATCAACATGATGGAAGTTACCCGATAAGAAGGTGAGGGGGACAGTGAGTCGAACAATCAAGAAGAAATCACTAAGGAGGCATACCCGAAGCAAGAGGAAACAATTGTGGATTTTCTTCACAAATGCCAGGGAAAAGGTTCTAGCGTGATGTTATGCCCACGATGCAGCGCAATCTTCGACAAAAAAGCTACCCAGAGACTTGAGGGAACACGAAGGCTCAAGCAAAGTGGGAGAATGTCTGAGTTTGATAGACGAAGCAGTTTGCTGAAAAGCTCTGAACCCCACATCAGAGGCCCCAAAACAAGGCCTGCTAGTTTCAAACCCGCTGTTGGAAACACCGATGGTAGGTGGACAAAACCCAACGAGGATAAGCAACAAGGCGAACAAAGATGGAAGAATTTCGAAGTGAATAGGGGTTCCTCAGTTACCTATCGAAAAGAATTCCAGTCTTCGAAGATGGCCCATGTATCCAAGAATTATAAAGGAAAAAACCCCATGTCTCGATCGCAGTGGAGACAGGAACAACGGAAAAGAAAAGCTCTTAGAGAAACGACGTCGAAGGACAAGGCTGAATCTAGTACTAATCTCCCAACAGAGAATCAGAGAGAACCGTCAAAAATGATCAGCAAAACCGCGCAACCACCGGTGGACAAGAAGTTGTTCTCAAACCAGGTTAAAAATCAGAAAGAGATCATTGGGGTCGACGACGAGATGACGGACAACTTCGACTCAGATTCTGATGATTCGCTAAATTTGTTGGTGAACGTAGTGTCAGTGATGCCGAAAGAATATGACAGATTGTCTGTGATCGAAAACTGCGACACAGACTGCGAAATGGCAGCACACAAGCCCGTCTGCTATTATGTGATGAACAACGGCTGTGTTGAAGAGCAGAATGCTTTCTTCGAACGGCCCACTGAGGAGATGAGGAACCATTTGAAGCCGCTTTACATTACGGCTAAAGTGGAAAACACTTCAGTTAACAAAATTTTGGTGGACTGTGGCACAACGGTAAATTTGATGCCACATCTTCTATTAAACAAAATCGGGAAAATCGATGCCGACACCAAGCCACACAACATGGTCCTGTCCAACTACGAAGGTAAGGTAGGCTCGACCAGGGGAGTAATCCAGGTAGATATCACCGTCGGAACAGTAACGCGGCCAACGGTATTCATGGTTGTAGAAACTACAGCCAATTACAACCTGCTACTTGGACGTGAGTGGATTCATGGCGTGGGGGCAGTACCATCCTCGATGCATCAAAGGATTTCAATTTGGAGGCCAGACGACATCGTAGAGAATATTGAAGCTGATCAGGGGTACTTTAGGGCGCCCATCAACTATGTCGATCAAAGGCACTTCGACAAACACTTGGCTGGAATAGGTCCTTGTGGACCAGCAGACTTCGATTTCAAGCCAGACGACGAAGTCTTTGGCTTGTTATACTTACATCCTGTAGACGGTTTCCGTTGGGACAGAGAAGTGCCAGGAGAAAGACTTCCATACCTTGGAACCTTGCCGGTGGACCCCACGGGATGGGGGAGTGATTTCAGTAATAATGACTGAAGCCAATGCGCTTCAAAGGATTTCGGCTTATGTGGCCGAAACTAGACTACAAATGGCCCTAGAGACTGTTAGAAGCAAAATGGCCACATAGGCCAATAAAGAAGTTCTTCAGAGAAGCTGCAAGGAAGGCTTCGACACGGAACTATCTGATGAAACCCATCAAGAAAACGAAAGGCTTAATGCTATCTATGACGACGAGCCTTTGGGTTTCGAGAAAGATCCCTTGGCAGAGGATGCCAAAATGCTTGTGCAGGACCCGCTAGAGGAAGTGGACTTAGGAGACGGCATTATAAAAAGGCCACTTACATTAGTGCCAACCTCGACACTCGATTCAAAGGGGAAGTCATCCAGCTTTTGCGAGAATACAAAGACTGTTTTGTCTGGGATTATGATGAAATGCCAGGATTGAAAAGAGAGTTGGTGGAACATAGACTGCCGATCAAGCCTGGCAAGAAACCAATCAAACAGAGCCCAAGGCGTTTTGTCCCAGAGGTTTTGTCAAAAATAAAAGCGGAAATCGAAAGACTTCTGCAGTGCAAATTCATCCGCACAACCAGGTATGTCGAATGGCTTGCTAATGTTGTGCCAGTTATTAAGAAAAATGGTCCCTTGAGGGTCTGCATAGACTTTAGGGACTTGAACTCAGCAACTCCTAAGGATGAGTATTCGATGCCAGTGGCAGAAATGCTAGTCGATTCAGCCGCCGACCACGAATATCTTAGTATGTTAGATGGTTATTCTGGATATAACCAAATCTTCATTGTCGAGGATGATGTTCCCAAAATAGCGTTTCATTGTCCAGGGGCCATAGGCACCTACGAATGGGTAGTAATGCCTTTTGGCCTGAAAAACGTTGGGGCAACGTACCAACGAGCAATGAATTCAATCTTCCATGACTATATAGAATCGTTTATGCAGATATATATTAACGATATTGTGGTTAAATCCGTATCAGGCAAAGATCATATAGATCATCTTCGACAATCTTTCTTAAGAATGAGGAAGTTTGGCCTCAAAATGAACCCTTTAAAGTGTGCGTTTTTTGTGCAGGCAGGCGACTTCTTGGGTTTCGTAGTCCACAAAAAGGGCATCGAAATATACCAAAACAAGACGAAGGCCATTATGGAGACCAAGGCGCCATCAAATAAAAAGGAATTACAATCCCTGTTGGGCAAGATTAATTTCTTAAGAAGGTTCATATCGAACCTAAGCGGCAAAACCCAAGCTTTCTCGCTGTTGCTTCGAGTCACCAAAGAAGGGTATGAGTGGAGGAAGGAACAACAAGAAGCTTTCGACAAAATTAAAAATTATTTGACCAATCCTCCAATTCTCTCTCCACCTTGTCGGCACAAAAGCATGAGGTTCTACATAGATGCGTCACACAAAACCCTGGGAAGCATGTTAGCTCAAGAGGACGAAGACGATACAGAGAGAGCCATTTACTACCTTAGTAGGGTCCTAAATGATGCAGAGACTGGATATAGCGAAGTAGAAAAGCTATGTCTATGTTTGTATTTCTCATGTACAAAATTAAAGCAATATATAAAGCCTGTCAATGTTTGTGTCTCTTTGCATTTTGATGTTATAAAGCATATGTTGTCCAAACCTATTTTGCATAGTCGAATAGGTAAATGGGCATTAGCGTTAACAGAATTTTCCTTAACATATAAACCATTGAAATCAATTAAAAGGAAAATAGTGGCAGACTTCATCGTCGACCACTCCGTAGATACAAACGCTCTAAATATGGTCGAACTAGAACCTTGGAAGTTGTACTTCGATGGTTCCAGCCATAAGAAGGGAACCGACATAGGCATGCTGATTATTTCTCCTGATAAAATTCCAACACAATTCAAGTATAAAATAAGTGAGCCATGCTCTAACAATGAGGCGGAGTATGAGGCCTTGATAGCTGGACTTGAAATTCTGTTGGAATTGGGGGCAACTAGAGTCGAAATAATGGAAGACTCAGAGTTAGTCACAAAACAATTGATAAAAGAATACAAATGTGTCAAAGAAAGCCTCATTGTGTACTTTGCAGTAGCAAATAAGCTATTAAAGAAATTCAAAGAGACTACTATTCGACATATACCACGAATACGAAATCAGGTGGCCAATGATTTGGACCAAATAGCATCAGGATATAAGATGTCCTGCGAAGACCTGCGAGAAGTAATCCAAGTCAGAAGCAAGGTAGCAACTGTGGCATTGCGGCCATTAGATTTAAGGGCTGCAAAGTTCGGATTCGCCGATGAAGAAACCTTCGAGATCTTTACAATCGAATCGATGTTGGATGGGGACTGGAGAAAACCGTTGGTCGAATACCTCCAAAATCCTTCGAGCACCACAAAGCGAAGAATAAAATACCAAGCACTAAGCTACGTCCTCCTAGGGAACGAATTATTCAAAAGAGCTCCGGAGGGAGTTTTGCTTAAATGTCTAAGTGAATCTGAGGCGTATCTAGCACTATCATCAGTTCATAGTGGAGCATGCGGGGGACACCAGGTAGGCCAGAAGATGAAATGGCTACTATTTCGCCAAGGTCTATATTGGCCTACAATGCTGAAAGATTGCATCGAATTCGCCAAAGGCTGCTAGGAGTGCCAAATACATGCTGGTATACAACATGTTCCAGCAAGCGAGTTACACTCCTTAATTAAGCCATGGCTATTCAGAGGATGGGCTTTGGACCTAATAGGAGAAATACGACCCGCGTCCTCGAAAAACCAGAAATTCATCTTGGTGGGGATAGACTATTTTACCAAATGGGTCGAGGCGGTACCCCTGCCAAAAGTAGACCAAGAAGATGTGATTGAATTTATTCAAAAATACATTATCTTTAGATTTGGTTTGCCAGAAACGATAGCAACAGATCAAGGATCAGTCTTTACCGGTCGAAAAATGCAAGAGTTTTCCAGAGAAATGGGATTTAAACTCCTTACGTCTACCCCTTACTACGCCCAGGCCAATGGCCAGGTCGAGGCAGCGAATAAGGTAGTAATTGGAATGATAAAGAAGCAAGTAGGGGGTAAGCCAAAAAACTGGCATAAAACCTTGGACCAGGTCTTATGGGCATGTCGAACATCCCCCAAAGAAGCCACCAACACTACACCTTATCGACTGACTTTTAGCCATGATGCAGTATTACCAGTCGAAATTCTTGTGCAGTCATCCAGGATTCAGAGGCATCACGAAATTCCCCGTGAGATCTATTGGGACATGATGCTCGACAAGTTAGCGGATTTAGACGAAGAAAGATTAAGAGCGTTGGAGCTTTTAAGAAGACAGAAGAAAAGAGTAGAGAAATCCTATAACAAAAGAGTCAAAGCAAATACCTTTTTGATTGGAGATTTAGTTTGGAGGGTAATCCTGCCGATGGATCGAAAGGTCAGAACACTAGGCAAATGGTCCCCGAAATGGGAAGGATCGTTTCAAATCTCAAAAGTCTTTTTGAATGGGGCATACGAAGTCGAGGAACTTAACAATGATAAACGAATCTTGATAGTAAACGGTAAGTATTTGAAAAAATACAAACCAGCGCTGCAAGAGGTAAACATTTAGACATAGTAATATAAAACTAAATAGTAGGGCCATAAATGGCATCAACAAGATGCGCCAAAAATGGCTTAGTCCTTACGAGTACAACAATACAGACATGGCTTACAAAGGCCAGAAATTAAATATTAAACACTCTAGAAATCTAAAAAGGAAGGTTGGACTTCATCTTGACATAGTTTGCTTTCTGGGCATCGAGACGACTCTGGCAAGAGGCTTTGTCGTTTTTTAGTTGCGCAATATCAACCTCAAGTTGTCGAGCCTCCTCGGCAAAAAAGACGGTATGATCAAGCTCTGTCGACAAGGAAGAATCATCGAAGGAAGACAGTTCAGCATTCCTCTTCTGAGCTTTATCTATCTTACTGCGAAGTTTTCTGATCTTACGCTCCCAGCAAGCGATGTTCGTTTCATTCTCAGTAATCTCTTGTTGATTCTTGGCCTTTTGCTCCTCCAGCGTTGCAATTTTGTCTTCACAATCCGCAACGGCAGACTAAGCAGCAGCCTCAGTACCTGACTTTTCAGATATATCCTTGTCGAACTGAGGCAAGAGCCCAAAGTCAGTATGAACCTGGTCGATCAACTTCCCAACTTCTTGGATTACGGCCGCAGCCTCAGCAGAGATCGATTGAAGGTCCACTTGCTGTAGGAGAGTTTTCAAAGAAAGGTAGTGAACTGGACCCATTTGCAAAAGAGAAAAGAGGTCCCCTTTGAAAATCTTGTCCTTTACTTTCTCAAGAGCACTGTTGATTGGAGTTGAAGTCAGACCTTCAGAGGTCGAAGTACTTTGGGATCTGCCTGAGAAACTATTTCGCCTACGAAGGAGGAGTTGGATGTATTGACGATGGTCAGACACTTTTAGAGCCTCAAGTTCTGCTGCAGTAAGATCTGTTGCACTTTTGGCAGGCATTGTTTCTACTTTTGTGGAGATGTTGGCAGGGGCAATTGGAGTTGTCTCAACAGGTTTGGCCTGTGGGATAGGAGGATTCTCGATAACAGTCTCTTTAATTGGGGCAGCGTTGGTGGTATCCTCGTCCTCGTTTTCTTCGACGTTTTCTTCACTAGACTCTTCCAATTCAGATTGACGCATGGCTTCATCTGTCGTACCCCTATCCTCCACAGGTTTATCATCAACCTCCATTGTGGTTCCCTGAGGTGAACCATCAGCAGGATTTACGCCCTCATCTAAGAAGTTCGCTTCCTCACCTACTTCGATGGGATTCTGGAAATTGTTCCTCGTCATGATCGGACCCGTCAGTCTGAGATTGTTGGGTGACAGTCTTTAAAGGAGAAAGCAGGGGAACCACAAGGATCTCGAGTTTATTGATTTCCCCAAGAGAACTCACACCTGAACCTAAGTCCGAAGAAGGACGATAGGTGGGCTCACCTCGACTATTCAAAGGATAGGCCTCGAGAAGAGATGTAGTCGGAATGTTTTCCGTCATCACAACATCAGGCTGAAAAAGAGAAAATCTAAACATGAGAAAAAGAGTCCAAAAGTAGTTTGAGATTCAGACAGAAAGTAGTCGAAGATAAGAGTTGGACCTTCGGGCCTTCATCAACCGGACTGGAATTGTCGCTTTCAACAGCAGCAGTTTGAGGAATTGGGGGACCTCCGACAGAAGCCTTACCAAGGTCTACACGTTGAGCTTGTGATTCAGGGATTTGAGCCGATGGAGGATCGGAGTCAGTAGTGTCGAGTCCGCGGACAACCTTTCGCCGCCTTTTCATTGGAATCTCCTCTCGAGGGGAACCATTTTCATCTTCTGAGTCGATGATGACTAGGTTGGCGCCTCTCTTTATTTTTCTCTGAGGGGTGGGGGGTTTCCGGCTTACCTAAAAAGCATTGGGAAAGTGTTAGGCTTTCTAAACCCGGAATGTTGAGAAGATTAAGATGGTGCATTGACATTACCTTCTGACCCTCGACGGAACTGTCAGTCTTCACCGAGACAGCGATCTTTTTTGGAACAGCTGCAAAAGACAAATGACAGCGTCACCCGTTAGTAATGATAAAGCGTTGTTTTAAAGGTTTAAAACGAAGGGGAATCGACCTTTGAGAATGTCGGATTCGATGCGAACATCTTCGATATTAATATGAAGGTGCCCTTTGAAAGTATCGACGGTATGCTTAGTCGGAACCACCCGCCGTGCTTTAGGCTTCGACTGCTGTCTGAGGAATTTTATAGGATCCTCACAGATGAACCAATCTGGGAATGGAGGGGCAAGAGTCACTCCAAAATCAGCAGATGGCAATCGAGGAACCTTAGGGGGAAATAATTTGAAAGCCATCTCATACTGTTTCTCACGGGGGATGGAAGAAGGAATTTTTAAATTCTCCATCTTTTTTAGAAATTTTTCCCTCAGAGTGACAGCAGCCTCGCGGACGGTTCGACTAATATCATCCGATCGATAAGCGGTTTCAAAGTATTTTTGGAAGGCTTGTATCTCCTTTATGTGAGTGGACCTACCTTTCTTGGTTTTTTCCTGCACATCAATGAAAGCTTGATCAATCATTCGAGAAAGACTGACAGCATCAAGAAATTCAGAAGAATAATGTCTGGACCACCAGTTATAAAATTCTGGGGAACAGAAATAAGAAGGTTCAAAATAAAGTGGGGTAAGTGAAAAATTATGGGCATGACGCGCCAATTGGGTCGAGCATTAGATGGGGTTAACGATGTGGTGTGAAAGCAGAACATGGGATTTCTTCTCGTATAAACACCTAGGTAGAGTTTGGATAAGTCCAAACTGCCTCGACACAAGATTTGGTTGGTAAGCTATCAGGGAAGCCTGTCCTCTTGTCAGATTGAGTTTATGGACAAATAGTCGAGGCGTGAGGAATCTCTCCCAAATCAGCTTTGATTCCTCTTCTTGTTTCTTGAGCAAAGCTGGGAAAGGCCTGATGAACCATTCAGGGCCACGTTTCCGTTCTGCGAAGGGAGCCATCCCAGGTGTGAAGACATGTCGCTTTGCAAACATCTGGACGAAGCTTGAGAAGTTGGCTCGAATTGTTTACCCCTCTTCGTTGGGGGTAAGCTGAACTAAGCGGGGCCATTCGACTTGTCTTCCAGAAATCGAAGGAGAACCTTCATCAACTTCACCTTTATTTGGTAGGCTGCCTTCAAAAGTGGCGTTTAACCACAATTGAAGTAACCAAAACGGTCCCGACATTACTAAATTGTCGTTATTCTCAGGGTCTTTCAGTTTGCCGGAACTTTCGCTTAAGGCTTCGTATAGACTTGCAAGGATCATTTCGCTCAAACATATGTCTCTCTTGGCATGTAGCTGATTTGCCAGTGTTAAGTATTTTCACGCCACCTGCAAGGATTTAGTACAGAAAATACAACGAGACAACCACATGGCCAAAAAGGCTATATGTTCCTCGTCTTTAACAGCGGCATTATTTTTGTCATGATAATGGTTGATGAAATGGGTATAAGTATGTTTGATGGTTAAGAAACCGATAGTGTCTTGGCTATCAACTTCAGGGTCGTAAGTCAGTCCATGAGGTTTCAGTCCTACAATAGCAGCAATATCAAACAAGGTAGGCGTCATCATCCCACATGGAAGATGAAAAGTGTAGTGTGTGCTATCCCAAAAGAACAGAGACGCAACCAACAACAGAGGGCAGTAGTTGAGACCTACTTTCAACATCATAATAAGGTCATAGATGCCCATATCCTTCCAGTCTTGAGTTTTTGCTTTTTCTACCTTCTTCAACCAGTTGAGGTAGAGTTCAGAATCCTTGAAATATGGCGTAGCCCTAAACAATCTTGCGCCATCATGGAGATACTTGAGATCCACATTATAAACATTCAAGCTATCTGGATTGTCCAAGGGGACCTTTTGGGAGTCTTTTTTCCCTAGGGGTTTGGTTTTTCGATAAGAAGGAAAAAACTCATTCAAAGTGGAATATTTTAAACCAGAGAGGGATAGAGGCCCGGACATGGCAAGCGGTTTATCCGTGACAGTAACGGGTATGATTACCTGTGATTTGTAGATATGGCGCTTCTCTTCCAGTAGAGGCTCTCACACGAGTTGCTGATTCTTTACCACCTTCGGTCCACTCAGAGCAGCAAAAGGGGGAAGGGTGGAAGAAGAAGTTTGTTGATGAGACTGGGTTTTCTGTTTCTGGGATCTTAGCTCAGCCATGATGAGTGTTGGAGGAGTGTTCTTGGAAGATAAACGGTGAGAAGAAAAGATGAGGCAATGTTGTAAAAAGGTTTGAAGAAGAAAAAGTAAAAGACGTTCTGAAAATTATTTATAAGTGAAAAAGGGAAATTCAAGAGTTTTTTACAAATGGCTGGGGTTAGTGGGCCACATGTGTGCTCAGGAGGAGTTAGTAGAGGTGGCGGTTGTAGCCTATGCTCTATAGGGGTAATGATGGCTCACGATTTTGGTGATTCTCGAGAAATTTGCCATGATGTTCATGACGTCAGAGATCGTGCATCAAGGGGTGTAACAGTTCCTTTTGCGTGAGATTATGGATATATCCTCTCCCATCACCTTTCAGTTTCCTAAACTCGAAGCAGTTGAAGGTGGGTCAACTATCAGGATATAGTCGAAGGTAAACAGCGTCGAATATGGATGCTGTCAAAAAATGTACTTTTTGTAGTGTCGAAAAACTACATTTTTGGGGGGCAATTTGTTAGCTCACCAATTCGACGACTCATGTTAGAGGCTATTTTCAGCATATTAAAAAGATCTACAAGTCTTCCAAGGACTTAGGAAATTGAAGTCTTGAAATTAAATACTTCGACCTAAGCAAGCGAAATGGTCTTCGACCGAGATTTAGAAGAAGGGTCAAAGTGAGTTTTTTGAAATTCGAATCTTGGAGGGAGTAGTTATATTTTCTTATGACTAAGAAGGACAAGTGGCTCTCATCGGATAAAGGACTGCATGTGGTCTGACACTTGTCAAGAATAGATGGCCTAAGGAGGTTATTAGAGGTTATTAGCAGTTACTATTATTATTATAAATAAGAGTCTTAGACATAAAACTTGGTGTGTTGTAATTTACTGTTGTACAAGTCACTCTTAAAATTACTCCAAGTATCCGAGTGTAGAGAAAAAGAGTATTATAGAGAATGTACGTGATGTAAACACACCATCCTTTATCTTTTCAATGAAGTTATTTTGTTTCTTTACTTTTGTCAAGTACTTTTATTTATTTGTTACATCTTTCCCTCTTGTTCATCATCACTACTTCGATTAAGTCCTTCCCTCCCAAAAAAACCCTTATCTCTTCTCTCCCTAATAATTCTTCTTCCTTCTTTCTTTTAAACATAATGGATAATTTCTGCCCCCCCCTTTGTTAAGTTACTTCTTCTTAGTATTGTTGAAACACATTTTTAGATAGGTTCAAATATAAACACCCTTCAACACATATCCTAGGATTTCGTATGGTCAATCCTGCAAGTTAGTCAATTTGACACCAAATTGATAGACCAGAGGTTGTTTACCAAAAAACACGGTAAACAGGTGCACTATATCTTTTGGAAACAATTAAAACAAAAACAGAACATTAGTTCATCTACTGCAACAGAATGGCTGAAAAACTGAACACAGTCACTTTTCAGAAATGCATCTCCGGACAAGTTCATACACGTTCCGGAGATACATTTTCGGACATAACATAAGTTTTTTCAGTAAAAATGGATGATTAAAGTGACCAATGCAGAGGTAAAAGAAGAATCTTTACCTATATATAATTTAATATTCTTTTGCTCCCTGTGATATGATGAACCAAAAGGATAGAGATTTGAAGTGAAAAAATGAATTGAGAATGAAAGTTTTTTAGGGCGAGAGTTTAGGTGAGAATGAAGTATGACAACAATGGATAACTGATAATGCAGCTGAAAACTATATTAGATATTTTCAGAGATGCATCTCCGAAAATACTTAACATGACAAAAAAATTCAAAATGTCACACATAATTTCAAAGATACATTTCTGAAATATCATTGAACTGAACAATTAAATTTTTTTTCCATAAAGTTGTTTCGAAATTATATCTTTAGAATATAACTAATCAAAAGTATGAAGTACCTCTCAGAATTGTCTTTATTGGGTGTACACCAAGATATATTTCCAAAATCATAAAATATTTTTAAAAATTCATACAGTACAATAAAAATATATATAATACAATAAAAAATTCTCTTTTTAATATATTTGTCTCACTCAGTTTTTTTAAATTTAAATGTGTCGTTTCTCTGCCGCAACCTTCTTTTCTTTTTCGAGGCATAAAATGGTAGACTTCATTAATAAAAAAATTTTGGTAAATGAAATTTGAGCCTAGCACCGACCAGATTTAGCTTACAACATATTATATAAATAAATTTTGATAGATTCAATTATATCTCGTACATTTCGCGTGCACATGACTTTTGGAAATTCGAACTTTCTCAAACCTAGTCAAGTTCTTTGATTCCAAATTTTAAAATTATTTTATTTTGATCTCTTCATTATATATTTATAAATTCAAAAAACAATATAAGTTATATGACGTGGTATAGATATTAGCAACATCTCGACCAAAGTTAAAGTTAAAGTTAAATATAAAATTATTTATTAAATTATTATAATCAATTTTATTTAATGTTTTTTTTTTCAATCAGATAATAAAGTTGACATATTTAAATTGTAAATTTAAGATAAAATTTTATTAATGTTAATTTTGAAAAACTATGTTAATTAAAAGAAAAATGTTATTCTTATACTCTTTCTTACACCCTACACCCAATTTACTGTTCACAAATACGTGAACAAATTTCTCAGAATATGGTTAATAGTATGTATTTTATTGGTTAATGAAGTAGTGAAAGTGATTAATAAATTATAGGTAAAATAATTGGTTAATGATGTAGATTTTTGTGGTTAATGCAACTGTAAAATTGGTTAATGCGCAATCTTTATTTGTGTTATAAAATAAATTTTAAAAATAAATATTTTTTTTTATAAAAAATTAATATTTTAAAAAAATATATTATTTTATTAAAAAAACACTGTTCACCGTATAAATACGGTGAACAGTGTATACGGTGTAGAAAATAGGTGTAGGATGTGGTGTAAACATAGCATTCCTGTAATTAAAAATATTAGATGAGCATGATATTTACTCAGCCCACAAAGACAACTCTGCATTCAATAATGATAACACAACTCTCTTTCCCAAAACTTATTAAGATATATGTGTTTAGAATTTCGTTACATGTTGTTTGTCATCTCTTTTAAAAATATTTTTAATTTTTTTCCCATGTAATTGGTTACATACTGTCAATAACAGATTATATAGTCGACTTTTATATATATATATATATATATATATATATATATATATATATATATATATATATATATATATATATATATATATATATATATATATATATATATATATATATATATATATAAAATTTTAAATTATATGTCTTTAAACAAAGTATAAAAAGTTTCTTTATGATTAACAAACACACAAGGGTTAGAGTTTATAAAGAAAACAAAGTAAAATAATAAAGAACAACAATGATTGGTTATAAACTGCTATTTTTTCCTTACTCTTAGAACAAGAATAGCAAATAACATCTCTCTCTTGAAATTAGGATTTTATCTTCCTATTTTTCCTTATATCAAGATTGAGAAACTATCATCCTATTTTATTGTACCCGACCAGAGAGATCGCTGGGCTACCACGCGTCTGAGCTGTCGAACAGTAGACTTGATTGATAAAGGGGGAGGGGGGTGTACCTGAAACACACTCCGATGCCAAAGTAAGTGACGGACAGAGCGATTACAAGTACAAAGAAAAGGAGTAAGAATTGATTACCTGACCCTCTAGTGGAAGATGCTATTTATAGTGAGTCCTCGGTGCAGGGCCAACGGTTACTCTGCGTTGGGCTGGGCTGCTAGGCCCAACGTAGGTAACTGCTAGGGCTGACGTGGCGTCGTGAAGTTCAGCACGTGGTTTTCACCCTAGTGTAACTATTCCGTGCTATCCGGGAGGTGGAGGACCGATTCATCAGGACATGAATAGTTACTTGATGACGTGTCCCCGCGTAGGGGACACGTAGAGAACGTGGGGGAAGGTCTGAGGAGCTCCCCGGGCTGGCTGGGCTCTGCCCGACCGAGGGGGAGAGGGAGGTCAATCAGACAGCTACGAAGGTCCTGCCCGACGGTTGTTGGCCTGTGTCCGACGGGAGAAGGTGATGTGCCCGACAGTTCTTCTGCCTGTCGACGTGGTCTTATTGGGCCCAAGTCCAGTGGGGTTTGGGGACTGCTCGATTATGGGCCAAACGTCGGCCCAGTCCAGAATACTATATATAAGAAAAATAACACACTAACCTAATGGGCTTTTTAACAATTACCCATTACAAGCTAACTTAAACAATTGGGCTTACAAGCAAGGCCCAATTCAACATGCTAACAACCCTAACAATATTGACTAATGCATGTTAGAACAAACTTCGACTACAACATGCATTCTTCGACAGCAGCATGCGAACAAACTTCGACCTCATATTTAATTCCTGTCGAACCAGAAGCTACCTTTCGACCATACTAGAGTTTGATCCAACATCTCAAAAATCTCCACCTTGGATCTAACTCTATAACATCAAGAAACTAGCTTTCTTCATGCAGCTTTATCAACTGCATACAGTGGAAAAACTTGTAACTGGGCAACGTTTTGGTGATCATATCAGCAGCATTATGATCCTGTTGAAACCTTCAGCACTTGGACTTCTCCACGCTCGATTACCCCTCTTAAGAAATACAGTCTTACATTAATGTGCTTGGTTCGCTCACGATAAGCTGAATTCTTCGACAGGTGTATTGCACTTTGACTATCACATTTAACAGTGATAACTCGACCTTGAAGTTTTAGCTCCTTTGCAAAACCTTCAAGCCACAATGCTTCCTTCACAATTTCAGTTAGGGAAATATATTCCACTTCAGTGGTTGATAAGGCAACGACCTTCCGAAGTGTAGTTTTCCAACTGATTGTTGTCCCAAACATAGTGAACACATATCCAGAAATAGATTTTCTAGAATCCATACAACCTGCATAATCAGAGTCGACATATCCTCTAATTGCTGCTTTACTATCTTCACCCAAGGATCCACCATAAATTAGGACTCTATTCGGAGACCCATTTATATACCTTAGAATCCACTTCAATGCTTTCCAGGATTCGCCATGTACCTGCTTACAAGACTTACTGCATATACTATGTTGGGTCTAGTACATACCATAACATACATCAAAGAACCTATTATATTAGCATATGGAATGTTATTCATATAAGTTCTTTCAACATCAGTGATTGGACACTGATCTATACTCAGCTTGAATTGAGGGTTTGTCGGAGTCACAACAGGCTTTGAATTCAACATACCAAACTTTTCGAAGACCTTCTGTAGGTATGCCTATTGAGATAAGCATAATTTCGACCGCTTTTTATCTCATTGGATGTCAATCCCAAGAATCCTGGACGCAGCTCACAGATCCTTCATGTCGAACTCCTTATTGAGTTCAACCTTCACCCTCATTACATCTTCAACATTGTTGCTTGCTATTAGAATACCATCCATATAGAGCAACAAAATAACAAATGAATTACCAAGTCGAAATCTGAAGTAAACACAGTGATTGAACTGACTTTTGATGAAACTTATACGTGCCATGAACTTGTTAAATCTCCTATTCCACTGTCGAGGAGATTGTTTCAGTCCATATAAAGATATATTCAGCTTGCACACATAATCTTCCTTCCCTTTTTCGACATACTCTTCAGGTTGCCTCATCAGGATTGTTTCATCTAAGTCACCATACAAGAACGTAGTCTTCACATCCATCTGTTCCAGTTCAAGGTCGAACTGTGCCACTGTGGTAAGCAACATTCGAATGGATCTGTGCTTCACAATAGGAGAGAACACAATATTAAAGTCAATACCTTCTTTCTGAGTGAACCCCCTAACAACCAATCTTGCCTTGCATCTCTTCGATGCCACTCCTTCGATTCCTTCCTTAACTTTGAAAATCCATTTACAGCTGACTAACCTAGCTCCAACAGGTTTCTTGATCAGTTCCCAGGTATTGTTATCATGAAGAGATTTCATCTCATCATCCACGGCCTTTATCCATTCAGTCTTCTTTCGACTCCTCATAACTTCCTTATAGTTTCTAGGTTCTTCGTCTAGAACCTCACTTGCAGAGATTAAGGCATAAGCTATAAGGTCTGCATATCCAAGTCTCTGAGGTGACTTGTTGATTCTCCTCGACCTGTCTCTTGCTAGCAGTTATTCATTATCAGTCTCCTCATCTTCGACAACATCTTCTATGCCTTCTTCGACTTCATCTGGGGTATGTAATTTAGCATCAACATGCTCTACCTCAACATGAATCTCTCCCTGTCGAGCTCTTCGTCAGCATCATCAGTTTTCTTGAAGGTCATCTCTGCTTCATTGAAAACTACATCTCGACTGGTGATACACCTCATGTGACCTGGCTCTATGCACCATAGCCTATAAGTTTTGACTCCTTCAGGGTATCCTATGAACATGCATTTCAGAGTTCTAGGTTCGACCTTGTCTTTCCTAATGTGAGCATAGGCCACACAACCAAATACTCTCAGCCTGTCGAGACTAGGTGAATGTCCCGACCAAACTTCTTCAGGTGTCTTCATTCCCAAGGCAGTCGAGGGACATCTATTTATCAGGTAAGCTGCTGTCGAAACAGATTCCGCCCAAAACACCTTCTTCAATCCAACACTAACCAACATGCATCTAAACCTTTCAAGGATTGTTCGATTGAATCTCTCAGCTAAGCCATTTTATTGAGGAGTACCTGCTACAGTCTTATGCCTTGCAATCCCAGACTCAACACAGTAACTGTCGAACGCTTCGTTGCGAAATTCAAGGTCATTGTTGGTTCTCAACCTCTTGACCTTTCTGCCAATTTGAGTTTTGACCAGAATCTTCCCACTTTTGAAATTCTCAAAAGTTTCATCCTTCGTCCTCTAAATGAATACCTATAGCTTTCTAGAATAGTCATCAACGATGGATACAAAATACCTTGCACCTGAGTGTGAAGGATTCCTTGCAGTATCAACACACCTTACCTTCATAAGTCTTTTATTTGATATATATCGTTTGATCTGAATTTTTTTTATCCAAGCTTGTTGCTTGAGGTCAAGCAACGATTTAATTTTGAGGGAGTTTGATCAGTGATTTTCATACGTTATTTTACCATGAGTTTTAATTAATTATCTTATGTGTTTAGTTGCATTTTATTTCCTTTTATCGCATTTTATGCATTGGTTTGGTATTTCCAATGTTTTTAAGTTCAGGTACACAATCAAGAAGAATTGGAGGAAAAACCGAGAAAAACAACAGTAATTCGGAAGAGTTTTAAAAGTGGAACAAAGGGTTGACATGGGTGTAACACCCATTTTAATTATTTAGTCTTTTCTGTGTTATTTTATTTTCGGTGTACCTTCTGTGGGGGTGTGGTTGAGTGCGATAGTGAGTGCCCTTAAGTATGGAGATTAGTTAATGCTTTTGGACTTTAATATTAATAATGATATTTAGTGATAATAATTTAATAAATAATGGTAATATTATTATTAATATTATTATTATTAATTATTATTATTATTATTATTATTATTATTATTAAGTAAATAAGAGGAATTTGGATTTTGGGGGTATTAGGGGCTGTTTGGGAAAGAAAGAAGGAAAAAGAGAAATAACACGATAGAAGGAGAAGGGAGAACACGGTGAGGAAAGAAGAAGAGGAAGCACAATCAAGTGGAGAAAAAGGAGGAGGAAGAAGGCTAGGATCATCATTCTTCGGATTCTTCAGCAATCTGATTGAGTTATCGAGGTAGGGGGGGGGGGAAACGGGTCGAAATCGGTATGTTTGCATGAATGTTGGGTATAAGGGATTTTCCCCAATCCCGTAGGAATTGATGAACATGTTGGATGTGTTGTTGTCATATTAATTTTTGCTGGTATGATAGGCCTGTTGCATGTATTGGTAGAGTGATTTAAATACTTGCTTAATAAGAAGTCAAAAAAGAGGACGAGTAAGTTAGACTTAAGCATATTAACATGATTTGGATTGGTTTGTATAGGAGGGAACTTTATGACCACACAATTGCAGATTTGTGTTCTTACGATATTCTTAGTGTGAAAAATTAGTACCTATCGATACAATCTTGACCGAAGAAGAGTTTACAACCAAGAATGAGTATCTAAATGCTTTTGTTTTTCATGAGTATTGATAATATTTTGCTCGGAGTGCAAAAGTTTAAGTGTGGGGGAATTTGATCAGTACATCTTCATACACATTCTTCCATTGTTATACTTAGACATTCCTATAGTTTATTTGAGTATTTTTACTATTTTGATGTGTTTTCATATTTAAGTTTATTTTTATCTTTATTTTATTTTCGCAGCTTATTTTCAGCTTTAGTGGTTATTTGATATTTGTCCACTGTTTGAATCATAACTAGAGCTGTGAGAATTAGATTTTTGCACATTCTAATAGGAGTTGGAAAGCTAAGACAGATAGCTACAACTTTTGAGTTTGAGGCAGAGGATGATTTGGAGTGTAGCAGGTCCAAATAATTCGTTGAAGTTAGGACCCAAAATCTGCCGTTTGAAATATTTAGTTTTGGGCCAGGTTTTTTATGTTTTTTGACCCAGATGGGTTAAAACCAGAAGTGTTGATGCTTTCTTATACCGAGCAGGCGTACTACTGTCACTTTACCTTCTTTTTATGAATTTCATTGTGTTTTGTACGATTTTCATAGAAAACTAATTCCCAAGGCAAATCCTGCTGCTTACGGGTTCCATCACTTTGAGGTTATTATAATACCAATTTAATTCGATTTCTGTTCAATTCTTTTCTATGAAATCATTTGATTAATTTGATTGCAATTGTTTTCTTAATTCGATTGTGTTCATAGGATAAAATTGATAAAATTCGATTGTATGCATGTTCCTAAATTTAATTGCGTATTATTGTTTGCTTAATTCGTTAACTCGTTATATTCTTAACTGTTTTCTTAATTCGGTAACAGGAACATAATTCGTATGATTTTGATAAGCGCTTGTATAATTAATATCATAATCGAATAGGGTTGAATCCGCTTAGGGATTGGTGTTATAATAGCCGATGATAAGTCGGAATCTGAATCAGTAGGATTAGCCGTTTTAGCTTAATTGATAATCACTTATTTTAATCACTTTTTCTCTTGTTTTATAAATCAAAACTTAAAACACCCTGTAAACCTTTTCTTTAGTTGGTTGAAATAATACAAGAATCCTTGTGAGAACGATATTCGAGTTGTCGTTACCGTTACTACTATTTTAAAAAATACTCATTTTTTATCCGTGCGCGACAGCGGATCAACCGTCCCAATTCCGCCCAACGCCGACCCGACCATGATGACCCTACTTAAAGTCCTCAACAAAATAAATCTTTTGATCCTTCAACATAATGTAAGATTTGAAGCCTTAGAAGAGTCCCTCCGACCAAGATCTCCTCCGCCAAGGAAAGAACGCAGAAGATCTCGGAGTCCTTCTCCCAGACGAGGAAGAGACCGTTGGGCACAAGCAGAGCTAGATTTTATGGCCATAAGAAAGCGCGACCATACACCTCCCCGGAGCCAACACTCCCCAGGGGATAAGAGAACCAGAAGGGACTTTCGAACAGAGCATCATCATTCGCCTCCATCCAGATTCAAAGGCCGAGCATGGAGTCCATTTCCATGCAGAGATCACAATCCTCTCCCCGACCGAAGTACCCATTCCCGTTCGTAGTCTAGCAGCAGCAGTGACGACGAGCCTCGCGACCCATTGTGCCAAGAAATTATGACCATGCGCCTACCTAGAGGGATAGAGACACCCCACCGTTCGACACATACGATGGAACTATAGATCCTGACAAACACATTGAGAACATTCATGCCTTGCTTGATTACCGCGATGTCAGGGGCATCGTCAAATGTAGATTGCTTCCAACCACGTTGAGAAAGAGAGCTATGTCGGGGTACAAAAGCCTCCCCTTCGAGTCCATCGCATCTTGGAAATAGCTGGGGAGGATGTTCTCTAGGCATTTCACAGCCTCCCATCGCCACCTAAAGACAGAAACCTCCCTTGAGGCCATCATTCAAGGGAAAGACGGACCTCTTCGAGTGTATACCGAAAGGTTCAACAAAGAAGTCGTCCAGGTCGCCACGATCGACGATATGAAAAATTTCTTGCTAGAACATGGGCTCCATCCCCGCACTGATTTTTACAAGGCTGTTGGCATCGAAATCCCCGCAAAACTGGATTCCCTCCTTCTCAAGGCTCAGGCATACATCCAGTATGAAGAGAGGGAAACGACCAACACCTCCAGAGACTCTAGGCACTAGGAGAATGCTAGGTCCTCAAAGCACAATGAAGCCTCGACATTTCGTCGGGGAGACGAGAGAAGACGGGATGACCTCCCCAAGGAATCCCGAGATCATAAAGAGCCGTCTGGCCAGTTCGATGACTATACTCCACTGACCATCTCTTGCAAGAAGATTGTCTCCGAGTGCGCAAAATCGGAGTTCTGCCAAGTAGGGGTTTGCTTCCCGAAACAGATATCGGCCAAGCCAAACACAGATAAGACAAAGTATTACCGGTTCCACAAGAGCCAGAACCATATGACCAACGACTACATCCATCTGAAGGATTCAATCGAGATCTTAATTAGGGACAAACACCTGAAATAATTCGCCAAGAAGAAGGATGCTCCTCGGAAGGATGCCTAGGAATCAAAGAAGGTTGATGAGGAGGTGCTTTCCTCGGAAGAGACCAGTCTTCAGGTTTCCATGAGCATCTCGCGACTCAAAGACTTCTACATACTCGAGGGGCTCGACGTCTGTCCTTATTTTTCTACACACAACCCATGGGAAACCTTCCCCTCCGCCATGATCATCTCAGGAGGGGGATTCAACAAGGTGACTGTGGGATCCGTTAAGAGGAAGTTCGAGCATCTAATCAACACAAGCTCGAGGCGGAGTTCTACACTTTATAAGATCCGGGGAGAGTCAGGCTCCATCATCTTCTACCGCGAATAACTCCTCGGTGGGGCTCCCAACTCCAACATCCCTGTACTTGGCAGGGTGCAAATGGCCAACTTTGACGTTCAGCGCATTCTGGTCGACCAAGGAAGCTCGATTGACATCATGTATTCCCAACTATTCTCCACCCTTCAGCTGAACGAAACCCACCTGGCACGCTACGTAGGCTCTGATCTACATGGCTTTAACGGGTCAGTTAGAAAGTTGTGCGGGTACATGGAACTGATCGTCACTTTTGGGGTAGCAGAAACGACCAGGTTCGTTAAAGTTCAGTTCCTGGTCATTGACTGCCCATCCCTCTATCAATGCATCTTTGGACTGCCAACTATGGCAGAACTAATAGCCGTATCATCAACCGTGCACCTGAAAATGAAGTACTACACTTCCAAGGGTCTCGTGGCCACCCTGCACGGAGACATCAAAGCAGCGAGAAGGTGTTCGAGGCAGCCTCAAAAGGGATGAACACAATCGCCGTCTGCCCAAAGACTCCCAACAAGCCTAATCTGCCCTGCAGCTCCGAAGAGGCGAAGCTACTGCCCCGCGTCAATTCCATTGACCTCGACATCCGTTTCTTCGAAGAAGATTTGAGGGACCACAAGCGGAAGGGGGAGGAAATCCAGTCATGTTCGAGCAGCCCTTCCACATTATCTAGCATCGGCCAGACCACCCATCTGATACGACCAATCCTGGATGGCAATTTCAAACTAGTCTTGCTCGGTGACGACCCTTAGAAAGGGGTGAAGATTGGGACCGACCTCCCCGACCTGGCAAGGAAGCAGCTCAAAGCCTATCTCTAGGAGAATGCAGATCTGTTTGCATGGAGCGCCTCATAAATTCCCAGGCTATATCTTGAGGTGGTCTGCCACCAACTCACCATCGACCCTGCCGTTAGGGCAGTAACTCAACGTAGGCGAAAGCAGTCTCCAGAAAAAACAGAGGTTGCCGAACAAGTTGTAAGAGACCTCCTAGAGGTGGATTTCATCTCGGAAGCCAAGTACACTACTTGGTTATCCAATGTTGTACTTGTAAAGAAATCAAATGGAAAATGGCGAATATGCATTGACTATATCGATCTTAATAGGGCCTGCCCTAAAGACGCATATCCCCTTCCCAACATAGATAAATTAGTTGATAATTCTGCTGGTTTCAAATTTTTATCATTCATGAATGCCTATCCAGGCTACAACCAAATACACATGGCCAAAAGCGATAAAAGGTACACATCTTTCATGACCGAATCGGGAAATTATTACTACAACGTAATGCCCTTCGGTTTGAAAAACGCTAGCGCTACCTACCAAAGAATGATGAACAAAGTCTTCCGAGGAGAAATCGGGGATATGCTCGAAGTTTATATGGATGACATGATCATGAAATCCCACGAGGAATCCGATCACATGCTCCATATGAAGAAAGTCTTCGAGCAAGCCAGGAAGTACAAGATGCGCTTCAACCCTGAAAAGTACACGTTCGGGGTACGGGCAGGAAAGTTCCTCAATTTCTACCTAACAGAACGGGGAATCAAAGCCAACCCCTATAAATGCAGAGCCTTCTTTGAATTTCCCACGCTGAATTCGAAGAAATCGATCCAATCTCTGAATGGGATGCTCACATCTTTATCCCGATTCATGGCCAAATATGATCAGCATGCTCTCCCATTTTTCAAACTCCTTCGAAAAGAGGCAGCCTTTGAGTGGACGGAGGAATGCAACAAAGCCATCCTCCACCTAAGAAAAGCGCTATCAGAACCACTAGTCCTTTCCCGGCCAGATAACGGGGATACCCTCTATCTTTATCTCGCAGTCACAACTGAGGCTGTCAGTGTCGCGCTCCTTTGTGAAACCTCTGAGGAGCAAAAGCCCATATACTTCACGAGAAAGGCGCTACAAGGATCAGAGCTTAGATACCAACAGCTCAAAAAAGTAGCACTGGCCCTTATCAACGTTGTGAGAAGGCTGAGACACTACTTTCTAGCCCACACAATCATGGTGCGTACAGGTCATCCTGTTAGGAAACTGTTAGGTCGCCCATACATGGCTGACAGAATGCTCAAATGGTCACTAGAGCTGTTCGAGTTCGACATCCAGTACGAAAATAAGAAAGCCCTCAAAGCTCAGGTGTTGGCCGACTTCGTGGCAGAGATGACCTTGCCCGACTCCTCGAATTGCAGAGCTCGCATTTGGACAATCTTCATTGACGGGGAGTCTAACTCAGCAGGGTGCGAAGCAGGCATCATCCTGAAAAACGAGGAAGGGATACTCGTCAAGGTCTCACTTACCCTATCTTTCCCCACCTCCAACAATCAGGCAGAGTATGAGGCCTTCCTCGCAGGCCTACACCTCGACGAAGACCTAGGAGCCGAGAAAGTCGTAATTTGCACAGGTTTTCAACTTGTGGCCTTCTAGGTACAGGGAGAGCATCAGGCCAAGAAGGACAACCTATCCGAGTGCTTGACCCTGATCAAGGAAAAAATTATGAAGTTCGCATCGGTGGAGGTAAAACACGTTCCCCGCGAACACAATGTTTGGGCAGATATCATGTCAAAGCTGGTGAGCACAAAGAAAAATGGAGGAAACAAATCCGTCATCCAGGAAGTACTTCCTCGACCTAGCATCAAGAAATCTCCTGCGAGCCTCGACGTGTACATCATTGGTGACAACAACTGCTGGATGACCCCGGTCTACAAGTACCTCTCCAAAGACGAAATTCTATCCTACACAAAGGAAGCCATCATGATCAGACGCAAAGCCTGTTCCTATATCCTGACCAAAAATAAGCTCTACAAGAGAGGAATCTCCATTCCTTTCCTCAGATGCATTGAGGAAGAAATGGTCACCCATGTCCTACGCGAGATCCACGAAGGGATCAACTCCCAGCACCTCGGAGGAAGATCCCTCACCAAGAAGGCCCTACGAGCAGGATATTACTGGTCAAACATGTAACACGATGCAAAGGAGCACATAAAAATTGTGACAAATGCCAACGTCACGGGGACATGCCCTGGGCATCACCCAATGAGTTGAAAGCAATGTCCTCCCCGTGCCCCTTCAAATGGTAGGGCTTGGACATCCTATGATCATTGGCATAGGGTCAAATTAGAACAAATAACTGATAGTAGGCGTTGAATAATTTATAAAGTGGATAGAAGCAGAGGCATTGACCCAAATAACGACCCACAATATACTTCGCTTCTGCAAGCGAAACATCCTTGCTCGCTTCAGCATCCCCCAAGAAATTGTCACAGACAACGAGACATAGTTCACATATAAAAAGTTCCAAGAGTTCGTCGCTCATCTGGGTACCAAACAACACTTTGTGTCCGTCGAGCATCCATAGACGAACGAGCAAGCCGAGGCAGCCAACATGGTAATCCTATGAGGTCTCAAACGGAGACTAGTCAAAACCAAGAAACAATGGGTCGAGGAGCTGCACAACATGATCTGGGCCTACCGTACTACGCCCCACTCTTTGATGGGGGAAACCCCTTTCTGTCTAGGATACGAGACTGAGTCAGTAATCCCTATCAAAATGCACGTGCCCTCCAGGTATACTGAAGCTCCCCTGGACGAGGAGAATAATAGCGAGGCAATAAGGGAAGAGCTTAATCTCATCGAAGAGGTCCGATCAGGAGCTGCCCTCCGTGAGGAATCATTAAAACAAAAAAATTGCAATTAGGAACAATGCCAAAGTCATACGCCGTGAATTCCAAGTGGGTAGTCTTGTTCTAAGGAGAAATCACAAAGATTCTCGTGAAGGAAAACTCGCCGCAAACTGGGAAGGATCCTATCGTGTTCAGGAAAAAACAGAGAATAGGGCCTACTAGCTAAAACATCTCAATGGGGATGAACTGCTCGACCACGGAACACCGAAAAGCTAAAAAAAATATTATAACTAAGGCCACAATCGTCGGCATGCTACGTTGACACGATGAGCATAATGTACCGACCAGAAGTGCGTGCCCCGGTACAAGCGTTGCATACTAAAATGACTCAAGGTAGGCTTTTTGCTCTAGAACGAACAAACCCCCTGCCCGATAGTAGTCCCTCAACCGAGCCCTCTATCATCGATGTACCATGAAAGGCAGAACACCGAGCTCATGATAGGAAGTTCACATCGGGAACTCAGGCCATAAACGCGGCCTGAGTTTTTCTCTCATGCCCGAAAACAACCCGGACCTTTTGAACAGTTCCCCTCACTTTCAAACACTAAATTGTCGAGCAAACCCCGAAACATAATGAAACTGTTCACTCGAATGATCCATACAACGAGCACGAGTAACGAGCAGCGTGTGACACTTAGTGAATTTAAATAAAGTAAAAACATGCACCAAAAAAAATCATACACAACTGACCCTAAGGCCGGAAATAAATATCAACATATAAAACGACCACAAGGACCGCAATAGTGCTTGTTACAATAAAAAAGGGTCACGCCCCATATAAAAAGATAAAATACCAGGATACGACACGCAGGCTGGAAATACAACAAAAAGAAGATTAGTCGACCACAGGCTGAGACTCCTTACAGCCTAGCCGCACCTACTCCTCGCTGAATTTGAGGAAGTCTGGGACTACGATCTGGCCGTTCACCATACTGTAGAGGAACCCGGTCCTCTCAGTAGACAGCTCGACCCCGGGGTTCGCAATCTTCAGCTACCCCATAACATTGTTGAAAGCATCCTCGGCGACCCCTACACAATCCTTCTCAGCCTGAATGATGCGGGAAACAAGCTCGGCTCGAGTTTTCAGACCCTTCACCTTATCGCTTTCATCCTCAACAAGAGCGGTGGCAGCCTTCACTGATGCAACTATGTCCTCCGCAACTTTCTTATCCACGACCAAGGTATCCCTCTACTCGATGACCTTGGCCAACTCACCCTTGTACTTCTCCTCGGTGGCCTTAGTCAGGTCCTTCTTGGCCTTCTTCGCTGCATCCTCCGCAACCATCAACTTTTCCTCAAGAACCCTGTTCGCAGCCTGTACCTTCTTTATCTCCGCTTCTTGAAAGGCCCCCTCCTCGGTGTAGACCACTACCATGCCTAAGACCCTCATCAGGGCAGCGGTGTCCTGGGCTAGCATTATACTCTTGCTCGGACGGTCCAGTTCCTTGAGGTGCAAGGACTCCGCCTAAAGACGTGCGAGGGAGGAGCCTTCAAAGAAACTCCTGTTGTGAAAGCAAGGAGGCAACTAAAACTTGCTCTTCTCCCCCTCATGAGTAAGGTCGAGGATCTCTCCTGTCCGGGGGAGCTTGGACCGCGAGATTACTGGCAGCGGGGAGGTCTGGGAAGTTGCAGCTTCAGAGGTTGAAGTCCCCGACCCTATCAGGGGCGGAATCACTTGGTCTCCCAGACAGCTTTTTCCGACCTTCTTGCCCACTTTAAGCTTCGTCTGGACGTTCTTCACCATGCGCTCTTGGGTCGAGGGCAGCTTACTTGCAAAACATTGGGCACACATTATTAAACAGGGCAAATAGAAATACGAACAAGCTAAGAAGTTAATAGCTACCCAGAAGTTCCAGAGCCTTCTCGTGAGTGCCACACTCGAGGAGCTCTTTTGTGTTAATATATCGGGTCTCTACCTTGGATCCCCCGTCTTCTTCATAAATAATTTTCCCACTCGTGGTCACGCAGTGAGCAGGGAGAAAACCACCTACAAAGGCCACAAGCTTACCATAGCTGGCCCGATCATCCTCCCCCAGCATGTGTGGAGTGGCAAGATAATCATCGGTTCCACGGGTAAAGTGGTCCTTGCTCCAGCAGAAGGGGAACTTCAACAACCTTTGCCCCTGTACCTTGCCCTCCTCATTAATGATGGGCTCCCCGTTCTTGTCTGTCGTAACCTCCCAGACAAACGAGGAGTCTTTGGGCCTCTCTGAAATGGGCTTAACTACGTAAAACCTCTCCTTAAACATCCTGATAGACTCGGAGAAGGGCTTGATTAGTTTCCTCCCCTGCTTCAGGGAGACCCAGCGGAATTGCCTCCTAAAATCCTGGCGTTAAAGATGGAAGACGGTGAAGAAGAGGGGGAGAGTGACCCTAATATCCAAAAATTCACATGTTATCTCGAATGCTCGGACGAAGGCAATTGAGTTCGAGTGTAGTTGGGAGGGCGCCAGATCTAGATGTCCGAAACTGCCACTTGAAAGTTCGTAAAGGGCAGCCTCAACCCGATCACTCTGTAGATAAACTCGTACATAGGAAACCTCTCCCCGTATGTCGAGCATACTCGATCATTCTCCCCAGGGAAGTGGACTCTTCAGTCTCCCTCAGCCCCCACCATTGTGAAAGAATCGTGAGTGTGAAAAGCGAAAATGGAGGCATGCTTCCGAGGCTCAACGACAACCCAATCTTCCCCGAAGAGATCTCCTCGAAAAACTCCCTCATGACTTCATCCATGGGATTGTGAGATATCTCCTTTAATTGAAAAGTAGAGGACATAAGTGAACTCGATGACAAAGTCAAATCCATCCTTCCACCACTAGTTAGGTGAAAGGGCGCACGAAGGCTTGGGAACAACGTCCTCAACCTAAGCCCTTACTCAAACAGCGCAACAATGGTGCAAGGAGATGCCCCTGGAAATCCTTCAAACCCATGCGGGGAGATCCTCCCCGGTGCGTTAACCGGAACTCCGATGAAGGTCCACCAAAAAACTCATGAGTACAACGGAAAACACATAAACTCCACCGACGACTAACTCATTTGTTGTCGCAACGGTATCAGAATCGACAAAAAATTCTAAGTCCCTAATGCTCTGGCGGCGACGACAGAAAATGGCCTAAGCACCGTCAACCACCAACATTCACCAAAAACCACCTCCTCTCTACCCAGTTTCATCCTAACCACATGCAATCTAAGAAAAATGAAGACTAAAACACATAAAATGGAAAGGATGAAGAAAACTTACAAGGTCTAAGAAGGAAAAAAGGTTGGTCGACGAAGGATGGTCGGTGCTCATACGACAGCGGACGAAAGAATCAGAGACAAGCAACAATAAAGGAGAGAGAAGGAAAAAGTAAAAATGAACACTTCCTCCCCGTATTTATAGGCCGATCAGAGGCACGAGCATTCACACTCGCGACGTATGGGCATTATCATGACCCTAACATAGTCATCATTACACATTAAATGCAATGCGTGACTCGATGAACACGTGTCACTCCATCCCTTCAAGTCCCATTAACCGTTGGGCTCCCTGTCTGTCGGGCACTCAGGACAATGTTCCAGATTCCCCGGACACGTGCGTCGACCACGCCTACTCTTCCTCGGACCGCGAGATGCCCTTAAGTCATTACGAAGCGACCTCATCTCAGTAACGGGCGTCGACCACGCCTACTCTTCCTCGGACCGCGAGATGCCCTTAAGTCATTACTCCTATGCTCAGGAGCAACGACTTGGGGGCTCCTGTTCCAAACTGACCAATGGCTAGGCATGACACAATCTACTTTTGCGCCCAGAATGACCCAATAGCCTTAGCCATGCCAGCTAAGGGCAAAGTTAAGCCTTCTCACCTCTACCCCTCTGTCGAGGAAGGCTGGCCAGCTGACCGCCAGGATCATCTATCCCTCATCACATTCCTTCCTGTCACGCGCAGTTTCACCATCCAAAAATAGTCACGATGCCTGTGCCTGTGACCACGCCCTTTGCCCATGGCAACGACTAGTTTCGAGCACCTCTGCCCGTCCCAACGGCTAGTTTCTGGTAGTTACCTATTCTTTGGGAGAAAATATCTCACCCCGAAAATAGGGACCAACGATCAAGTGATGAAGGCATTATACAAATTCTCTCATTTGAGAATGTCAGGTATTCTAAATCATTCCAAATCACCTTAAGACATACACTCTTTGTACTTTCCTTCTCTTTTCCCGATTCTTACTTTAGCACCGGAGTGCCTTGTAGGTATACCCACTCCTCATCCTTGCAATCCAACATCACCGACAAAGTGTCTGGGCCACTTCAGGTTCTGATCAGCCGTCAAAATCAACATTATTAAGGTAAAAGTCATAATTTAGCGTTTGTATTATCACAGTACTTAGAACATTCATGAACCTTTCATCTCTAGGTATAAAATTTCTTTTAGAAACAAATGGTTTTGCATTTAAAATGTTATTAACTATTTTTTTCACATTTTTCATCATGTGTAACCGGTTACACTATTGTGTTAACCAGTTACAAGAATGAGAAAATTGTATTAGGTGCAATCAGTTAACCAAACCTTATAACCGGTTACACCTTCAAAAAAATTGAAAAATCTTTATTTACTTTAATTGTAACTGGTTACGAAAATATATTAACAGGTTACCACTGAAGTAGTGACACTTTTTCACATAAAATATGATTCCAACGAATTTTAAATTGCACATATCAATCATGACATTGATTAATGATATTATTCTTCTTCCAAAAGGTATAATACTTGTATAAATACCTATGGTTTCAGATTTTCAAAAGTTATCTCTTTCATTACAATTCAAATTCAAAAGTATCACTTTTAACCAAGTGCCTTGAGTTATAAGTTTTTGTGAAACTTTCTGCATATACTTTCATGCAGGTACCCCCTAGGTTAACTGTATCAAAGATTAGCAACATCAATTCAAGATCAACACCTTTGATTCAAGACTTGTCACAATCACAACCTTCGAATCAAGGCGCTAATACCCTTGAATTGCATGCGAAACTTCACTCTACCATAATTTCCACAATCTTCTTTATTTTTGATTCTGCAATAAAACCATTTATATCACATATCAATGTATAAGGAGAAGCTACTATCAATATATTAACAAAATAGGCTTATAAGTTATATGAAATGGACCAAAATATCGTATAAATTTATACAATATATAAAGAGAATACTTTATTTTGGGGTGACTTATTTTTCTACCATTTTTACCCTTACTTTATTATATAATTTATTTAATAACTTCTTATTATTAACTTCCACATAACTTCTTATTATTAACTTTCGCATATTATATTTTTTTAAAAATTTATTTAAACAAAAAGTATCGTTTATATTTTCATGCACATTAAAAAAGCGGACAGACGGACACTGACGGACACGCGAGTGCCCGTCTGGAGGCTAGTTAAAATAAAAAGAGTAATATTTTTAATTCAAAGGTTGTTGCGTATCATAGTGTTTTTTGGAATTAATTATTTTAATGTTTGAAAACAAGATTCTTGGATTTTTTCACCCAAATAACCAAGTTTCCACACTATAATTTCCAATCTACCCAACTTTCCAATATATTCTCCAATCTACCCTACTTTTGGATTTTTTTTATTTTTTTTTTACAAGGGGGCGCCATGGGGGTTGGAGTCTCCCTTATAATTTGTATGGGGGCGTCATGGGGGTTGGAGCCACCCTACAAATTATAAAGGGGGCGCCATACCCATTGGAGCCTCCCTTAAATGCCCTAAAGGGGGGCGCCATGCCCCATGGAGCCTCCTTTATACGAAAATAATTTTTTAAATATATTATAATTAATATAATTTAAATATTATATTATAGTTTTCCAATTTTTTTTTATAAATAGGTAGACATGTTGCTAACATTGTTTCATCCAAATTTAGAAGAGTGAGTCATGTTCCTTAGAAGATATGGGCATGTAATTTTTTCACCGACGAAGCCTCCAATAAGGATGTTGTTTTGGAACATTCAAAGTTTAGAACAACTACGAAGAAATTTGAATCGGTGGCTAGAAGGAGACATTCCAAATGGTGAAAGAATTAGGAGTATTGAAAGACTTGTCTCGTACTTCTCTGTTGAAGACGGAAACATACGGCGTGACTGGGTGCGAATTAAAGATGACAACGAAGTTAGGTCTATGATGTTCGGAACTGATGATATTACTTTGATTGTTGTTATATCTTAGGTTATGTTGTAATAATCGTTGTATTTTAATGATTTGCGTTTTATGCTGTAGAAGTAATTCAATTCGTTTTTGTGGTAATGAAAAATTGATATAAATATTAAATTGCACGATTACACAAATTTTAAAGACCAAATTAAATCTACCTAGAACTTGTTCCAACATTTGGACAGTTTTTCCTCGTATGCCCGGGAAGACGACATATTCCGCACAATCTTTCCATTTTCTCAGCTATATCCATTTCAGTTGTGATTCGGGTGCTTTTGGGGCGGTCCTTTTTGTTTCTTCTCATATTTTTATTGTGGTAGATTGTGTCTCCATGATAGGTTGGCCAGTAGTCCTCACTAGCTACCACTGGAAAATTGCTACTGTAGATACCGAATAAGTTCACGACCTTGTAAACTTCTGATAGCTGCAAGAATGGATCCTGACGAGCAGTTGAACATGCGGCAATTACATGTGAACAAGGCATGCGGAAGGTTTGAAACTTTCCGCAGTCGCACCAATTTTTATGAAGTTTCACCCTGTAATGTCCCATTGGCCGACCTTCGTTGTGATCCATTGTCTCATCAACAATGAAGCTGTAATCGTGACGATCAAATGGTCTAACTCGATGTGAGGCCGCCTTAGAAGTTTCATCCCTCATATACTTCATGCTTGATTCGCTGAATATTTGCCTTGATTGTAGCCATTTGTATGTGATTAAATTTATTTAATCCAATTTAATTTTTATTTGTTGTTTGAAATTTATTAATGAAAATATTAATTATTATTTATTTATAAATTGTTAAAAATATGAATCATTAAAAATATTAAAATATAAATTGTTAAAAATTATTCAGAAATTATTATTTACAAAATTATTATTTTTAAAATTTTTTTAAATTATTAAAAATTATTTATTAAATATTTTTAAATTATCTAAACATTAAAAATAATTTTTAAATTTCATTAAAGGGAGGCTCCAATGGATATGGCGCCCCCTTTATAATTTGTAGGGTGACTCCAACCCCCATGGCGCCCCCATACAAATTATAAGGGAGACTCCAACCCCCATGGCGCCCCCTTGTAAAAAAAAATAAAAAAAATCCAAAAATAGGGTAGATTGGAGAATATATTGGAAAGTTGAGTAGATTGGAAATTATAGTGTGGAAACTTGGTTATTTGGGTGAAAAAATCAGATTCTTGTTAAATTCAAGTAATAAATTATGGGCAATGTGTATAGATGGGACACATGGGCGGTTTGTATTTAGGGAAACACAGGAGAATCTAATTCAAAGTTACATGGTCTGGCTGTGTTGACTTGCCAAACATAGGAGAATGCAATAAGTAGTCAACGAGTTAATCTCAAGAAAATATGAATAGCACATGCAGCGTCTGCGGATCTAAAAACTTTATAACATAATATGTTTTTCTTAAATATGATGTATTTTGTTTCAATATGCATACTTAATGATAAAAATCAAAATTATAAAAATTAAAAGAATAAATAACTATTAAGACCAATTAATTTTTTATATATCACTTACATGGGCTGGCTGTCAACAAATCTGTCAACACATGGGCAGGTTGCATTTAAGGAAATACTCAATCAAAAGATACATGGACTGGCTGTGTTGTGAAACATGTAAGTAGAATTTAATTAGTATTCATACACAACTATTATTGAGGCTTAAAGTGAATTTCAAGAATGGGGTCTTTTAAGAATTAATACAAAAATACTATTTAAAATATTTTTTTTAATATTTTTTTAAATATAAAATAATTTTTTAAATTATTATACTCAATTTTATTTAACATTTTTTCTTTCCATAGATAATAAAGTCAATATATTTAATATTTGTTTAGACATTGTCGATTTTAAAAAAAATATTTTATTAATTTTAATTTTGAAAAACTACGTTTTTTTTAATCTGTCAAAGGTTTAATTGACTAAGACTTAATCCATCTCAAGCCCACTCTATTCGATCTAAAATGTAAAAATAATTCATATGCCATGAGAAGTTACACAATCTTTATTCTACATTTTCACTTTACTCATCTTGAATATTGAACTAACTTGGACGTTAGAGTGTTAACCATGTAGATCCACTTGTACTGCCGTAAAAGAGATCAGAGCCATCGTCTGAATTCAACAGTTATCCACCTCTCATCATTTATAGTTCCTTCATGTAACTGAAACATCCATTTATAGTTTTCTAATAGAATAGTGGCGCCGTCTGTGGGAATCGAATCTTGATTCATACAATTTCCACAAATTCGAATACGTTATTTGACATTCGTAGTTCGTAACTCTTTTCGATCACCGAAGCAAGTAATCGTAATCGAATAAGAAGATATAACGTATTGTGATTCAACTTAGCACGAATTATGTATCATTTCTTCAAGATTTTCGGATCATCGACTTTCATGTTCAACAATTATGACTGGATCCAAGGCTACCAGATCCACCACTGCACGGAAAGTTATCATTGTTGTCTTAGCAAAAAGTAATCAACCGCCTCTTCCAACACCACAAAATGACATAGATCCTAGAGCAGTAGTTTCTTCACATTCAGATGCAACTTGAGCTTCATAAGTGGCCATATCAGTTCTGCTCAATCTAGTGGAGATTTTTGTTCTTCTTATAGCTACACAACATGAAGCCTTACCTAAGTTTCACATGCTACAAGCATACCTCGTCATACAAGGCATCACCGAGTTACTGAACATTGTCTTTAAAAATTTTCAACAACAAAATTCAAATGTTATTGAAGAAAGGATTCAACACCAGTACTTCAAATATGAAACTTGACGGTGTAACATCCTAAACCCCAACGCATAATTTGTAAAGCATGTGGAAAAAGGATTACTAAGGGTGTCAAATTTCTCAGTATAACACTTGAAATTCTCTCATAATTAGAAAATCAAATTCAATTAATAATAAAATAGTTAATTCAACATCTCTTAAAAAAATAAAGTATTCTCCAACCCGATGTTACGTTATCAGAGTAACACGCAGAAAATTAAACAGATGATAAGATATGACAACAAAATAGAAAATAAACACAGTGAAGAGGCCAACTATACCATCCTCCAAAATAGGTACCACTCACTAGTGTCTACTTGAGAATATGCATAACAAGCATAAAGAACCAAATGGAAACAAACAAAAAAGGGGCGAGAAATACATTCCATATATTAGCGGTGTATAAATAGAAAGATTGATATATTATCACAGTTAAATTAATCATATAAATCCAACAACAAAATAATTAATCAACCAATGCAAATATGAATGTAATGTATTCATCTACTCTACTTCCATGCACGTGGTATCAATATTTCAAATATTCAGAGGTGTGTTACTAAATCATCCAACTTGTCACTAAACCGAAGTCCTAACTCGTCATTGGACTGACATCATACTCATCACTGGACCGAAGTCCTAAGTCATCACTAAACATAAGTCCTACATATCTCCAATATACATGATTCATGAATGCTACACAAAAATATGCAATACTCATATCAACCTCAAACTTCAATACTTGTTACTAGTTCCTTTTAAACCTAAAACACAACATTAATATTCATCGCCATTGCAAGGCCACGTCACTGGATCCATCGAACTGAAACACCCCAACATAAAAAATGTCCTCTTTGTGAGGAATTCACCATAAACTCAACATAATAATTAAAATATATAATTTTCTCATCAATGATCATCAAACAACATCAAACAGTCGGAAGAGTTAGAAACTATTAAAAAACAATCGAGTCCAACTACTCAATTATTTATCAAACTCAACTATAAACATATTTATGACTTAAATCCCAATCTTTTATAAATATATTCATATTCCTTAAATCGCTTAAAGCGTTTCCCAAAATCCTTGCCTTAACTCTAAAATTATCTCACTGCAATTGGAAGGGGTTTCCCAAAATCTTTGCCTTATAAATTTTCCCTATTGATAATTGTCTTGATATAATACTAAGGATCTACATAACTCTATTGGAAAAACTTTATAGTTTAAATATACACATAAAAGTATAACTCTAAAAACACGAAACACGAAAATAACTCCAAACTTGTTAAAGAGGACCCCGAAACTAACAGCCGCTGATCCAAATACCTGACCTGCACCGACCACCGTCGCTGCTGCCACCTACTTTCAAAGACCCACAACCATCGTCGACCATCTGCGTGGCTTCAAATCGGCTACCCAGCACAATTGACCTAAGGCGTGGCTCTGAATTGGCTACCCGGCACCGCCGACCTTTGGCTCGGCTACCATCTGGCGACCTACCGCTGCTTGTGACTCAGCTATGATGACCCTCCGCTGCTGCCACATGGCCGATTCTAGGGACTTCTACTGTGCTGCCTATTGCGACTTCCTCGTCGCACGTCACAACCTCATCACCGCTGACCGCCATCGTCTCTGATCTATGGCTCCGCCTTGCCAATTTTTTGGCGCGACCTCGCCTCAACGAATCTACTATTCATATTCTATCCTTATTCTACAATTTTTGGTTTTAATCGATTATTCGACTTTTCCAACTTTCTATGACTCTTTTAATATTTTGACATTTTGTGATTTTTCTTGCTGCAACTGTTTCATACTTTTATATTTTTATTCTCACAATGGTTCAAACTCAAAAATCAACACTTTCTCATCAACAATAACATTTTCGTATCACCACTCAAGACTCATCAATTACAAAATCTCAACACATATCATGTCAATTAATGACATCCATATCAACAGAAAAGTCCATGACATCAATCATAACATGTTAACGTAAATTATATAATTTCAGCAATTAACAGAGCACGAAGATTAGGATTAATAACAACAACTTAAAGAGGTTTTGCACAAACCCCTTCAAGGTTCAATTCATTCATCAACAGGGGAAACATAAAAGAGAAAAAAAGGGAAAGAGGATAAGGACTCCCCACTACCCTTCATGCTTAACACCCATATATTGAACAATTCTCCTCCCTTACCTCAAATTTTTAGAAAAGCTTTGAACTTTGGTTAAGGAGGTACTCTTCTTCCCTTTCTCTCTTAGGGTTGCCCATGCTTTCTTCTTACTCCTTATTCCCAAAACTTCTACGTACTCTCTTTTTTCTATTTTCCCTTCAACTTAAATAGAAAATCCTATTTAGTTTTATTTCATTAATCACACTAATTCCCTTAATTCCTCATAACTCTATCCACTTACTTATTTTTATTTAAAATTCTATTTCACTAGTCACTCACAAATTTTCTCAATTTCTACAAATTAATTAAATAAATTCTACAATTTCTCCTTAATTTTTATTGGCATAATTGCAATTTTGGTCCCCTTATTTTCAATTTTTTTGAGTTGTAATCACCCTGTTTTAAAATCCGGAATTTTTGTCCCTCTATTTTTATTTTTTTTATTTTTGATCCCCCTATTTTAAATTCCAGAATTTTGATCTCTCTATTTTATTTTATTTTTAATTGTGGTCCCCTATTTTAAGTTTTATTTTGGATTTTAGTCCCCTTTACAATTTGGAACTAATTTAATAGGGGGACCAAAAGTTAAAAAATAAAAATAAAGGGATCAAAACTAAAATAAAAATAGAGGAACAAAAATTCCGAATTTTATAATAGGGGGACCAAAATTAAAAAAAGAAAAGAAAATAGAGGGACAAAAATTCCGGATTTTAAAATAGGGGTAGCAAAAGTAAAAACAATGAAAATAGGGGAACTAAATTTGCAATTAAGCCATTTTTATTTAAATACTAAAACCAATATTCTCCACTTCTACATAACTTAATTATTAAAAACAAGTAAATTTTACCCAATAACTCATTAACTCATATAATATTAATTAATCACTCAAAGGCATTTTGAAATAAAATAAAAACTATTATAATAATTAATAAAATATTATAATAAAAATCTGGGTGTTACAGACGATATTGAGGAAATTCGATGGGAATGTAGCAGAAAGCAGAATGAGTTGTAGGGGTGAGGTTCCTCACCAAGAGGAAATGTTTCAAGAAATTGTCCTCATCCATAGTAAAGGAGTCAAACCAAGGGATCATCAAGTGAAGCTGAAGAAGCCCCTAGTTACAAAATTTATCTAGAGACGTATGCCTCGGGAAAAAATATCAAAAAAATAAGCCGAGAGAAAGCTCCCAAGATTTGTACTCAACACAGATTTGAAATACCCTTATATATGCCCACAATCCAATATGAAACTGGGAAGGGAAAATCTTCAAATGTTTTTGTGAGATGTTGGACCGAACTCTAGTATGGTCGAAGTCTGTTTGCGAGTAATGCGTGTTGTAGTTGAAGTCTGTTCTAACATGCATTAGTCAATATTGCTAGTGTTGTTAGCATGTTGAATTGGGGTTTGCTTGTAAGCCCAATTATTTAAGTTAGCTTGTACCCTAAGTTGGCTTGTAATGGGTAATTGTTAAAAATCCCATTAGGTTAATGTGCTATTTTATTATAAATAGGATGCTAGTTTCTCAATCTTGACATAAGGAAAAATAGGAAGATAAAATCCTAATTTCAAGGGAGAGAGGTTATTTTGTTATTCTTGTATACTTGTAATCTTGTTCTAAGAGAAATGAAAGAATAACAGTTTAATAACCAATCATTGTTGTTCCTTGTTGTTTTACCTTGTTTTCTTTGTTAACCCTATCCCTTGTGAGTTTCTTGATTATTAAGAAACCGTTTATACTTTGTTTGAAGGTATCTGATTCAAAACAAATTGGTGCGGTGAGCATGGAGAAGATGCCTTCAACAAAGTATGAGATTGAAAAGTTCACCGGAGTGAATGAATTCGGTCTGTGGCGCTTGAAGATGAAAGCCTTATTGGTTCAACAGGGTTGTTTAGAAGCGTTGAAGGGTGAGGCAGCCATGGACGCTGCGTTAACGGCAAAAGATAAGACGGGCATGATCGAGAAAGCCCACAATGCAATATTGTTGAGCCTTGGTGATAAGGTTCTTCGATAGGTATCAAAGGAGACTACAGCATCGGGATTATGGGTGAAACTTGAAAGTTTGTACATGACCAAATCTCTGGTGAATCGACTCTACCTGAAGCAAGCCTTATATTCATTCAAGATGAGTGAAGATAAAGTGTTGGCTGAGCAGTTGGATATGTTCAACAAGCTGATTCTTGATCTTGAAAATATTGATGTGAAGATCGATGATGAAGATCAAACACTGTTGCTGCTGTGTGCTTTGCCCAGAACACATGCTCACTTTAAAGAAACTCTCTTGTATGGAAGGGAGTCCCTGACCTTTGAAGAAGTTCAATCAGCCTTATATTCTAAGGACTTGAACGAACGAAAGGAGCATAAACCTTCGCTGACGGTGGGCGAAGGTTTGGCCGTTAAGGGAAAATTCTTGCGAAAGGATGGTAAGTTCGACAAGAAGAAAGGTAAAAGTCAACAAAAGTCTTATAATGGCGAAACATCTAGTATTCAATGTTATCACTGTAAGAATGAGGGTCACATAAGAAAGGTGTGCCCTGAACGCCTGAAAGATCATGGAGGTAATGGTAATGCAACCATTGTTCAAGATGACTTCGACTCATCTAATGTTCTTGTGGTTTCAAGTGGCGACTCGAGGAAAGAGTGGATTATGGATTCAGGTTGCACTTGGCACATGACTCCAAACAGAGATTTGTTCGAGGAGCTATGTGATCAAGATGGTGGATCTGTGCTGCTGAGAAACAACAAATATTGCAAAATTGCAGGTATTGGATCTGTGAGATTCAAGCTCCATGATGAGTCAATAAGGTTATTGACTGAAGTCAGGTACGTATCTGACTTGAAGAGAAATTTGATTTCTCTTGGTGAATTCGACAGAAAAGGATACATTTTTCAAGGAGAGAAAAGTATCCTAAGAGTCATGAAGAGGTCGAAGGAAGTCTTGAGAGGCGTGAAGAAATAAGGCTTGTATACCCTTGAGGCCGAGGTTGTAAGTGGTTCGACAAATGTTGCATCCATGAAACTTATGTCGAAGACATAATTATGGCACATGAGATTGGGCCATGTCAGCGAAAGAGGCCTGGTCGAATTAGGGAAGCAGAACCTGCTAGGAGGTGACAAAGTCGAAAGGTTGGAATTTTGTGAATCTTGTGTATTTGGTAAATCCTGTAGGGTGAAGTTTAACAAAGGTAAGCAAAGAACACATGGATCCCTAGATTACATTCATGCTGATCTTTGGGGGCCTGCAAGGAATCCTTCACACTCAGGTGCAAGGTATTTTTTATCCATCGTTGATGACTATTCTAGAAAGCTATGGGTATTCATTCAGAAGACGAAGGATGAAACTTTTGAGAATTTCAAAAGTTGGAAGATTCTGGTCGAAACTCAAACTGGCAGAAAGGTTAAGAGGTTGAGAACCGACAATGACCTTGAATTCTGCAACGAAGCGTTCAACAGTTACTGTGTTGAGTCTGAGATTGCAAGGTATAAGACTGTAGCAGGTACTCCTTAATAAAATGGCTTAGCTGAGAGATTCAATCGAATAATCCTTGAAAGGGTCAGATGCATGTTGGTTAGTGCTGGATTGAAGAAGGTGTTTTGGGCGGAAGCTGTTTCGACAACAGCTTACCTGATAAATAGATGTCCCTCGACTGCCTTGGGAATGAAGACACCTGAAGAAGTTTGGTCGGGACATCCACCTAGTCTCGACAAACTGAGAGTATTTGGTTGTGTGGCCTATGCTCATATTAGGAAAGACAAGGTCGAACCTAGAGCTCTGAAATGCATGTTCATGGGATACCCTGAAGGAGTCAAAGCTTATAGGCTATGGTGCCTAGAGCCAGGTCACAGGAGGTGTATCACCAGTCGAGATATAGTTTTCAATGAAGCAGAGATGGCTTTCAAGAAAACTAATGATGCTGACGAAGAGCTGGAACAGGGAGAAATTCCTGTTGAGGTGGAGCATGTTGATGCTGAATTGCGTACCCCAGATGAAGTCGAAGAAGACGCAGAAGATGCCGTCGAAGATGAGGAGAGCGATAATGACTACCTGCTAGCAAGAGACAGGTCGAGGAGAGTCATCAAGCCACCTCAGAGACTTGGGTATGCAGATCTTATAACTTATGCCTTAATCTCTGCTAGAGGCTATAAGGAAGTTATGAGGAGTCGAAAGAATAATGAATGTCTGAAGGCCATGGATGATGAGATGAAATCTCTTCATGATAACAACACCTGAGAACTGATCAAGAAGCCTGCTAGAGCCAGGTTAGTCAGCTGTAAGTAGATTTTAAGGTACATAAATGGGTCTCTGAATAGAGTCCTAATTTATGGTGGAGCCTTGGGTGAAGATAGTAAAGCAGCAATCGATGGATATGTCTACTCTGACTATGCAGGTTGTATGGATTCCAGAAAATCTATCTTTGGATATGTGTTCACTATGTTTGGGACAACAATCAGTTGGAAAGCAACACTTCAGAAGGTCGTTGCCTTATCAACCACTGAAGCGGAGTATATTTCCCTAACTGAAGCTGTGACGGAAGCATTGTGGCTTGAAGGTTTTGCAAAAGAGCTAAAACTTCAAGGTCGAGTTATCACTGTTAAATGTGATAGTCAAAGTGCAATACACCTGTCGAAGAATTCAGCCTATCATGAGTGAACCAAGCACATTGATGTGAGGCTGCATTTCATCAGAGGGGTAATCGAGCGTGGAGAAGTCCAAGTGCTGAAGGTTTCGACAGATCATAATGCTGCTGATATGATTACCAAGACGTTGCCCAGCTGCAAGTTTTTCCACTGTATGCAGTTAATAAATCTGCATGAAGAAAGCTAGTTTCTTGATGTTATAGAGTTAGGTCCAAGGTGGAGATTTGTGAGATGCTGGACCGAACTCTAGTATGGTCGAAGTCTGTTCGCGAGTAATGCGTGTTGTAGTCGAAGTCTGTTCTAACATGCATTAGTCAATATTGCTAGGGTTGTTAGCATGTTAAATTTGGCTTTGCTTGTAAGCCCAATTATTTAAGTGAGCTTGTACCCTAAGTTGGCTTGTAATGGGTAATTGTTAAAAAGCCCATTAGGTTAGTGTGCTATTTTATTATAAATAGGATGCTAGTTTCTCAATCTTGACATAAGGAAAAATAGGAAGATAAAATCCTAATTTTAAGGGAGAGAGGTTATTTTGTTATTCTTGTATACTTGTAATCTTGTTCTAAGAGAAAGGAAAGAATAACAGTTTAATAACCAATCATTGTTGTTCCTTGTTGTTTTACCTTGTTTTCTTTGTTAACCCTAACCCTTGTGAGTTTCTTGATTATTAAGAAACCGTTTATACTTTGTTTGAAGGTATCCGATTCACAACAGTTTTATAACGACTACCTCAAATTAAAAAAAAAAAGCAGTAAGAACCATACTATTGTAAATAGAATTTATAGAAGAATACCATGCAATCATCGAAAGAGCTGAATATCCTCTTCTCTTATGGAAACGGATGAACCGACCACTCCGAAGGGTCACTGACGCAATGTCAACATGCTCCTAGAGATATAAATAAGCTCCTTAGTGAACTTTTTTATTAGGGAATGATTTAATTGTGGTAAGGTAGATACTACTATGTTTATAAGGCGTAAATAAAAGAATATCTTATAAGTTCTTATTTATGTTGATGATATTATATTTGCATCCACTAATTATTCTCTTTGAAAATATTTTTCTAGTATGATGCAGGGGGAGTTAAAATGTAATTTATGGGAGAGCTCATATACTTATTTAGATTGAAGATAAAACAAACATAAGCTGACACACTCATCATTTAGAAAAGTATTGCTAGGAGCTCCTAAAGAAATATGATATGGAAGATTCAGAGAGCATTTATACTCCTATGAATTCAAATTTTATAATTGATAAATATGAACAAGGCGGGATATCAAGATTACCAAATATAGATGTATCATATGATCTCTACTCTATTTAACCACGAGTAGGCCAAATTTTATGTTTAATGGGTGCATGTGCAACCGATTTCAAGCGTCACCGAGGGAATCTCATTTTAAGGCCGTTAATGATTTTTTAGGTATCTTAATGGAACCTCACATCACACTCTTTGTTTTCATAATGGAAGCAAATGTAGCTTAGTAGGGTTCTCCTATTTTGACTTTGCTGGGTGCGAGTACTAGTGGTACGTGTCATTTGTTTGTAAATTATTTAGTTTCTTTGAATAGTAAGAGGCAACATAATGTTTTTATTTCTACTGCTGAGACTGGATATGTAGTCGTCGGTAATTTTTGTGCCCAAATCTTATGGCTAAAGCAACAACTATTTGATTATAATTTAAACCTTGAATTTGTTCAAATAAAATGTGACAATACTAGTGCTATCAATCATACTAAGAATATTGTGCTACATCCACGCATTAAAAATATAGAAATTCAACACTATTTCCTTAGAGATTATGTTTAAAAGGGCGATGTTAATTTTGAGTATGTGGAGACCAAAAATTTGTTAGTTGATATTTTTATAAAACCGCTATCCACATAACCTTTTCAGAAGATTCATAGGAAATTGAGAATCTTGGATTTTTCGTATTATAAATGGATTCATACTCTATTTCATTATATATATATATATATATATATATATATATATATATATATATATATATATATATATATATATATATATATATATATATATATATATATATATATATATATATATATATATATATATATATATATATATATATATATATTTGTTGTAAACTAACATTTCTTTTATAACAAGTTACTTCAAATCAAATTTATTGGTATGAAGACTTCAACTTTTATCTTTGGCTTCATTATCTTCATAATACGTTATATATGTCTATGTGCTTACTTCTTATATGTCGCTTTACGTTCATAATTTCTAATTTGATGAATGATTTTTCATTGTATATTTAAATTTTTTTAAGTGCAACCTTTTAATATGTGCATTTAGAACATATTTTTGACTTGCTCATGTCTTATTTAATCATAAATTTCTGTATATGTTGATCATTTGTAGTTTTGTTGCTGATTGGTTTCATGTCGTATTGTGTATATTTTTTCCATTTTGCATATGTTATATTTTATATATTTATGATATATTCTTCTTATTTTATGTATATCATTCCTAGCTATGTCTAGCTTTGTTTCCATGATTTTTTTTTGTGTTGTTGGTTATTTTGTGTTTAGACTCATTACCATCTATCTCTTTTTGGTCTTGTCAAAGAGGGAAAAGTTGTAATGTGAGTCTAGATTTGATTTATATGTTTTCATGTTATTGTGTAATTTTTGAGGGGGAGCGCAAGAAAAAGGTGGAAAACACTAATTATGCTTTGCTTCTTCTTAGTGTCAACTCAATTCTAATTGTAAAAGTTGCAAGCTTGCCAAACATTAAAAAGGAGGAGTTTGAAGTTTGTCTTCCTCCTAGGATTTAACTGTTTATATTTTGTTTCTTGTCAATTTAGTTTCTAATTTATATGTCGTAATTGAGTCTCTTCACATAGTTGCGCATTCTAGGATTTAGTTCTTAATCATTTTTATTTGATTAAGGTCAACACAATATTCTTCTAGTCAATAAGTCAAACATGTGAATAAAAAAACACATATGAGAATGGTTGAAATTGTGCAAAGTCTCGATTCAGAATAGCACTTCATTTTTGTTAAAATTTGAAATCATTTAAGTGTGGCTAGAATCATAAGAATTGCTGATTCAAATCAAACTAAATGTGCAAACTTAGGACTTTTCTTCGAAGTGTTTGATTCAAATCATATGATTGTCTGATTGGAAACAAATATGGGTCTGAAAAACAAGATTTTTCTTCTGTGAGTTTGATTCAAATCACAGTAAGCATGGCTTAAAACAGAGAGGTTTGATTCAAATCAAGAAGTTACCTGACTAAAATCAAAGTCTGGCAGCAAATTTTGTATTTTCGTTCTATAATCCTGATTGGCATCACATATCTAGATGACTCGAATCACAAGGGTCAAACCATTAAAAGGGTTGATTCGAATCATAAGGAGCTTATTTTCTTGGTTCTTGGATCTTGATTTAACTCATTCACTCTCTTGACTCGACTCACACCCTTTCTCTTGACTCAAATTAATTAGCATTTTCTCTCATTTTTGCGCCTTATCTCTGATACATATATAAATCATTTATACCAATCCATCCATAACACCTGTATAATTTAAAACTCACAACACAAATTTTCTCTCAAACATTTTCAAGATCATTTTGAGTTTTGTTTTGAGTTTGCCATCGAAATCTCTCTTCATCTTGAACCTCTTGCATATTCTATTATTGTTTGGATTAAGTTTGCATCATAGGGTATGACATCTGTGTGAGTGTTTTGAGGGTTTTACGGGGTTGGAATTTTTGTGTGGTGTTGTGGTTGGCATAAAAAATCCAGCAGAAAAAGAAGGAAGTTTTTCTCTCCAAGATTACTTAGGTATAACTGGGTGGAAGTTACTATAGACGAAGTTGAAGTTTTTCTCATCTTTAAAAAGTTCAAGCCTCAATAAACCAGTAGGAGTGAGTAAAGTTTGCTTTAGAATGGAAGCATGGGCAATATTCTTAAAGCTGGCGGATTGAAGTTGAAGTCGAGTAATTTTTTTGCAAGAATTCAGTGTCAGTAGTTGTATACAGTCAAATATGGTTTTAATTGGAGATATTTATTTTTAGCGTTACCTCAAATTGTGATTTTACTAAAAGAATCGGTGTAATATTGTCAAAATTATATTGGAAGAACAACAAATTTTCAATGGGCAATCATTAGAGACTAAAGTAGGCATAATCGAAGAAAATTGTCGAACTACTAGGAATTCAGCGTACTCTCTCTCTCTCTCTCTCTCTCTCTCTCTCTCTCTCTCTCTCTCTCTCTCTCTCTCTCTCTCTCTCTCTCTCTCTCTCTCTCTCTCTCTCTCTCTCTCTCTCTCTCTCTCTCTCTCTCTCTCTCTCTCTCTCTCTCTCTCTCTCTCTCTCTCTCTCTCTCTCTCTCTCTCTCTCTCTCTCTCTCTCTCTCTCTCTCTCTCTATCTATCTATCTCTCTCTATCTATCTATAGATCTATCTTTTAATAATTTGTTTACGATTGCATGTTTAGATTTAATTTTTTTTCTCTAAATAGCATGATATTACATTTTACCGCATAAGAAGCGTTTTTGTAAATAAGTTTTAGGTTTTGTTTGATTTAGATTCTAAAATTTTATTACTTTTGATTAACATTGAAAACCGTAATGTTAGATTTCTTGCTCAACTCAAAAGACTCGCTTTACACATCTCATGTAAATTAATTTTCAACTAATCGAGATGTTCACTAATTTAGTATATTCACTATGGCTTATTTTGTGTTTCTGATTAAGTGTATATTAAAATTAGTCTAAAAAGCATATTTTTTGTACAAAAGTTCCGCTACGCAGAGCAATTATTGTCGAACTCTAATTTTCAAAAATTAAATTTTTGTAAACTAGTCTTTTTTGGAAAGGTCTATTCAGTCCCCCTTCTATACCTTTTGGGTCCATGTTCTCCCTCAAAAATATGTATAATGATCGGAGAGAAAATCTCATCATAGTAAATCCCCTTATGTTATGAATATCCCTTGCTACAAGACGAACCTTGAACTTTTACCCTTCTTTTCATGTTACTCCTTATTTTCTTTAAACAACTACTTACAACTCCTTGAACTTTTTTTTTGGGTACGAGTGCTAACAGCATGAAGGATATGGAGTTTTTCAGCGAGTTTATTACTGAGATGAAATTGACGGATCTTACGGTGGTTGGAAATAAGTTTACATGGTTCAATTCCAATGGCAAGTGCAGAAGTAGATTGGACAGGTTTTGGTGGATGATACTGCAATATCCATGCTTTCTCTATTAAATCAATTGGTGGGCGATATAGATATTACCGACCACATTCCTGTGTGGTTGAAGTCGAATTATGTGAACTGGGGGCCAAAACCTTTTAGGTCCTTCAACTGTTGGTTCTCTTATAAGGATTTCATCCCGTTTGTTAAGCAGTCGTGAAGCTCCTACCATGTTTCAGGCTCCTACAGTAACATTCTGATAAAGAAGCTTTCTTATTTAAAAAACGACCTTCGGAGCTGGAACTGTAATGTTTTCTGTTGGCTAGACTTAAAGATAGAAGACAATGTTTCTAACCTTAATTCGTTAGAGTTGGACAACAAATTGATCTCAACCTCCAACAACGAAGTTTTGATCAAGGAAAGATTGAGAAATCAGGAGGAGATGTGGAAGAATCTCAAGTTAAAAGAAAGCATGTTGGCTCAAAAATCCTGTTTAAAGTGGCTTCAAGATGGGGATCAAAATTCCAAGTTATTCCATGATTCCTTAAAATCTAGATACCGTTCGAATTGCATATCTGCTATCAAAGTGGGAGAAGGGATAGAGGAAGATCCTGAAGTCATTAAATACAAAGCTGTGACGTACTTTAAGGAGAGATACAAGACTAAATCATCGCCAAAGTTTTCGATCGACTTCGATCATATTGTTTGCTTAGATGAGGAAGACAAGATATGGTTCGAAGCTGATTTTTGCCATGCAGAAGTCAAATCTGCTATTCTCAGCTGCGACGGTAATAAATGCCCAGGTACCGATAGTTTCAATTTCAAATTCATAAAGTCTTGCTGGGAGATTCTGGACGTCAATTTCTCGAATTGCATCTTGGAATTCTTCAAAACTGGTTACCTTCCGAAATCCTTCGTTTCTTCTTTCATCTCGCTTGTCCCGAAGACTAAAATTCCCCAACATTTCGAAGACTTTAGACCAATTAGCCTCGTCAGTTGTGTGCTGAAGGTTATATCAAAGATGCTCGCGTGCAGGCTCAGGAAGGTTATTCATAAAATTATTTCTCCCTCTCAAACTGCTTTCATCCCGGAACGGCAGATTTACGATGGTGCTCAGTTGGCTAATGAGGTGGCTGATTTTGCAAAGAGATTCAATAAGGATTGTCTTTTCTTCAAAGTAGATTTTGCTAAAGCTTATGATTGTGTGGATTGGCTCTATCTTGATGTTCAACTTGTAAAGATGGGGTTCAGATTTAAGTGGATGAAATGGATCTGTGGTTCTGTTTTCAATAGCTTTGTTTCCATTCTCATCAACGGCAGTCCTTCGAAGGACTTTAGGACGGACAGAGGGCTGAAACAGGGTGACCCTCTCGCTCTTTTCCTGTTCGCTATAGCTGTAGAAGGGTTGTCGAGCTTGGTGAAATCAGCGGTTGCCGGTAATATGATTTCCCAATTCATGATTCATGGTCAACCAACAGTGAGTATTCTCCAATTTGCTGATGACACTCTACTCATCGGAGACGGGTCGGCGTCAAATATTTGGGCTTTCAAGGCTAATCTTAGGGCCTTCGAGTTAATTTCAGGTCTCAAAACCAACTATTCCAAAAGCTGTTTGTTTGGGATTCATGTAGAACCTGACTTTTTAGTGGCTGCCGAAGATTTTCTACACTGTAAATCGGGAAAGTTGTCTATGGGGGGCAGAGCCATACTACACTGCCGAAGATAACTGTTGGAGGCAATCATCGTCGATACTCTTTCTGGAAGCCAGTTCTGCAGTATTTGAAGAATAAATTATCTAATTGGAATGGGAGAAACTTGTCTATGGGGGGCAGAGCCATACTCATTAATTCGGTTCTTGCAAATCTGCCTATCCATTATCTGGCTTTTTTCAAGGCTCCCTATAAGGTTGTGAAGGATTTAATAGCGATTCAACGACGATTCTTATGGGCTGGGAACTCGAGCAATTAATTTATCCCTTGGGTTTCTTAGAATTCCGTTTGTAAATCTAAGGAAGATGGCGGTCTTGGTATTAAGCATGTGGGTCGGTTCAACAGTGCTTTGTTGGCAAAGTGGCTTTGGAGATTCCAAACTGGCGACAATGAAATATGGAGGAACACCCTTACTAACAGATACGGTAACCTCAACATTAAGACACAAACTTACTCCGACGTTGATAGGTTGAAATCTGATTCGCTGTGGATGAAGGATATTATGACCAATGCGTCTCTAAACTCTCATGCCAACTTCTGTAATTTCACGGCCTGCTTTGTGGGTGAAGGTAACGATACAATGTTTTGGCAGTCAATTTGGATCGGCAACATGTTGTTGAAAGTCAAATTCAATGGTTTGTTTCAGTGGTGCTCTATGAAGACGGTGTCCGTTCATGATATGGGATACTGGGAGGATGGGCAGTGGAATTGGAAGATGAGAGATTCGTTGGTTGATTCAGACAATCACCCTGAACCAGATTGGTCTGACTACTGTAAGTTGCTGGAAAACATCTCAGTTGCTCCTGTTGAATCCGACAAATGGCGGTGGACTTCTCATGAATCTCTATCCTTCAAGGTTAGTTCTTTTTATTCAGTCCTATTTTTTGAAGGTGAGAAAATACTTAGAAGGGGGGGGGGGGGGGTTGAATAAGTATATAGAAAATATTATGGCAATAAAAACTCAAAGATTTTTATCCTGGTTCGTTGAACTCAACTACTCCAGTCCATCCTATCAAGAGTGATTTGCCTTTCTTCACAAGGACTTAATCCACTATTAATCAAACTAATTACAATAGCAAGCACTAAGAGCAACTGTTCTTAGTCTTCTCAAGAACTACTGACCACAACTGGGTCTTCTCAAGGAACTGTTACAATCAAATGTAAAAACTAAACAAGTGTTTGAATGCTTTTAAGAAAGCTATATCACAACTGTGATTTACACTTAAGTTTTAAGAATGTATGAAATAAATTCAGCAAAGAGAATAAATTGTATGAGAGCTTTTCAATGAATTTCTTTCAATGATCGTCAACGGAAGAAGAGTGTTGGAGACTTGCTTTTATAGGCACGGAAGTCCAAGACGTATGCACTTTGAAGACCGTGTCTGAAAAGTAGCTGGAACCTTTTTGTCTTTACATCACTTGACCTTTCCTAGAAGAAGAACGTTCAGAGAAATCCTTTTTGCCTGAGTTCTTGTGTCTAGCATAAATGAGGAAAGAGTCGTTTGGCCTAACCAACGAACATAACTTTGAATTCTTCTTCAACAAGTTTCTAATACTCAGCAAATAACATCAGAGCCTTGAGTGATCAGAGTCTTTGATGTTCATCAGAGTTTGCTAAATCAGAGCACTGCAGCAAGTCTGCTTCAGCGTGTAATAATTCAGAGCAGAGTTTGGGATCAGATCCTCAATACTTGCAGCGTACAGTACTATCAGAGTCTTCTAAAAAAATGTGCTTGAAACTCTTCATACAAAAGTCTTCATTCTATGCTTCAAATGCTTCTGTAGCTTCTGCTTCAGATCCTTCTGTAGGCAGCGTTCAGATTCTTCTAATAGATGCTTCTGACGCTTCAGAGTCTTGCATAGTTGAACGTTCAGATCCAATTTGCTTTCAGAAGTATATTAACTTTAATATCTGCAACAAACATACTTGAACAAATTTTAGAGTATATAATTTCTTAATACAAAATTTCGTAAGTGTTATCATCAAAACATAGAGATATAACTAAGAACCAATCTGTGTTCTAACAATCTCCCCCTTTTTGATGATGAAAAAAACATAAGAAATTTTGTTCAATAAAGCAATCATTATAACTCCACCTGAGATTGTGAATCTTCCCCTGAATTGAATACTTAGAAAGAATAGAATTTTCCCTTTTTGCATTAGTATTCTTTTCAAAATCAGAGCTTGATTATTCCAAAAATTAGATCTTGACTTGTATGAATGATTCAGAATCAGAACCTGATTGCTTAAAACTTGATCTGGGGATCTTAGAGTTACTTTAAAGAATTTGTCAGATTTTTCATATGTTCTGAAATACTAAGAGTTCACATTAGTTATAATTGATATGTCTGATTTTCATTTAGGCAGAGTTTATTTGAACAGTCAGAATTTCATTTTCCCCCCTTTTTGTCATAATCAAAAAGAAAACTTTAAAGACAAAATAAAAGGAAATAGAGAAAAGATACATTCAAGTAGAGAAAACATCAGAGTCATTCATTCATTCAGATAAAAAACAGACAAATCATTAGATAAGAAATTCAAGTACAGGTGCACAAGCATCATATACAAAAAACATAAAACTAGGTTTGCTTGGAAAGAATCATCTTCAGAAGTTGAGTGATCTCAGATGAGGATTCTTCTTGCTTTGTCATCCATTTCACCATGTTCTCATTCTTCTGATCTTGCTTAGCCATCCATGACTTGATCTCAGATTGCCCAGCTTCCAATACTGCAATCTTATCTTCTAAGTCTGTATGCTCTTTCTTGATCTCAGATGAAGTAGATGGAGCAGATTCTGATGCAGGAATAGAAGCAAAGTCAATTTCTATTGGGGATGCAGAGTCTGGAGCCACAGATGCAGAGGGTTTGTTTACAATTGTCAGAGCCAATGGATTTTCTTCAGAAGCACATTCTGCAAAGTTTTCTGTAGCAGATATTCCATAAGATGAAAATACATTCTCAAGAAGCAAAGGTGCAGATCTTTTCATGTTCCATACCATGGTTCTGGCAGTCTCAGCAAATCTGATCTTTGCATCATCAGAACAGACATTCTTCAGATTTGAAGCAACTGTATTGAGTCTGGAAATGAAGCTATTCCAGATAGCATCAGATTCTTCTGCATTCATGGTTGACAAGTATCTCTTCTGTACAGAGCCTAAATTCATCTTTATTTCTTTCAGAAAATTAGAAAATAGAATATCAACATTTAGCCTAGGTTTTGGTTTTAGAAGGGCTTCAAGAGTTGATTGTTTGGGTGGTTTTGGTGGAGTTGGTATGGTGAAATATGGGATGATGAACAGAGGACACGAGTAGGAAGGAAAAGATGGATGGTCATATGATGAAGTAGCAGTGTTGGATCTGGATAAGGCATGAACCATAAATGGTTTTACACGTGATGCAGAGGGAACGACATCAAATGTAGTGGAAGTGTAGGGAATGAAAACGAATTTATCAGACAATAGAGGTTCTGATGAAATGATATCTGGTAGTTGTTCAAATTGGGTTTGAAGTTCAGATGGAAGAGTGGTTGAAGGACTGGGTTTGTATGGAGTGATTGTGTCAGATGGTTCTATTCTGGTATAAAAATGTTTAAGCTTTAAACCAGAAGGAAGGGGATCAGAGTAATGTGGTTTAAAGGAAGCAATTGAAACAAACTCAGATGTCCTGGGTTTAGGTGTTGGAGTGGGTTCAGGAATGATAGCTTCAGATGAAATAGGTAGATATGATTGTTTAAATTCATATTCTCTGAGAGAAGGGGGTGAAGTAACATCTGGATGAACATCAGATTCAGATGAATCAGATGAGGTGGTTGGGGTACAAGATGTAGAAGATACTTCAAACACAGTCTTGAGAGGTTGGACGTCCAGAATCTCAGAATCAGGTATGTTTGATTCAGTAGGATTGGATAGTTCTGGTTGAGGATTAGAAGGTTTGGATGTTGGTGGTTCAGATACAACTGGTTCAGATGGTATGGTTTCAGATGCAACTGGTTTAGATGGTATGGTTTCAGATGCAACTAGTTGTTGAATTTCAGGTTGTTGTTGTGTTGTAGGTTGTTCAACTGGTTTTGTTTGTGGTTCTGATTGAGGAATGCCAGATGATTTAAGTGGTGTTGTGGGAACATGATCAGATGTTGTAGGTGGTTCAGAGGTTTGAGATGGACAAGAAGTTGTTTGAGTTTTAGAAGGAGGGGGTTTTGGAACAGAACTAATAGTTGATATATCTACTACAGTTTCAGAAATAGAAGGTAAAGATGATTTACTACCTTTTATCTTGATGCGTTTGGTAGAAACAGAGGGAACTTCTCCAGAAGCTTTTCTTTTTATCTGCTTCTGTGGTTTTTCAGCAACTTTCTATTTCTTCTAAGCAGCAGCTTCTTCTGCCTCTAACTGTCTTCTTTTCCTCATGTTCTCTTCATAAACATCTGGAATAGGTTCTCTTGCACGAATCAGAATATCAGCAGGAACATGTGTTCCATCTGCCTTGCACAATTCAATGTACCTAAGAATAATATCCCTAGGTTCTTCAGCACCAAAGATTGGAAAGTCTTGAACTGGAATCCTTCTCTGACTTACTTCAGTAACATTCAGCTTCTTAGGAGCAGTTGTGAGTTCATCCACAACTTTTAGCCTCTGGAGACTCTTTCCATTCAAGGGTTTTCCAACTATTGACTCAAGCTCTTTCTTCACTCCAGGTTCATGTAGAGCAGCTACGAGACCATTCTCTGTCAGAATGTCTGAGATCAATCTTCCAAAAGGAATCCACGTCCTGATCTTCTATCCCTTAGTATTAATGGATTCTCTGGATGCATTAATGTGATTCCACAGATGCATGAAGAGAATGTATGGTAGATCTTATTTGGTACTCTGACTTAAGCAGTACATGAAATAGAGTTGTTCATTATTCACATAATCTGGAGAATTTGTGGATGTTCTGTGGTTGATGCAGCCCAGAAAAATCTTTGCCCAGATTTTGTAATCAGGTTTCAGATCCTTGAATTTATTTGAAGCTTGTCTAGAAGAAATCACTTCAGCATACACTTCTTCCATGTCAACACGCCCAGCTGGCAGATGACAGACTCTATCAGTTTCCTTATACCCAATGAGTTTTCTGATGAGATCTTCAGTGATTATGATCTTTTTTCCTAGAATAGAAGAGAGGATGAACTTTAGGTAAACAAATGCATGAATCCAAAATTCCTTCACTAAGTGTGGATACACTGGTCCAAATAATCTATCAAAATACTTAACCCAGCCTTGTGCATCAATAATAGAACGCAAATCAAATCCATTGTCAGCCAGAGAGTCAAATTCCACCATGGATTCACAAAGAACTTCAAGTTTATCAACAGGGGTTAACAAGGTTCTCTCAGGTTCCTTAAATGGAGTAGCACCCATGTTTGATGAAGCAACTGCAGCCATTGATGATTGAAACTGAGCTGAGATTGAAGATGATGTTGCCATAGTTGAAGATGAAGAAGATTTGGATGAAGGGTTAGGGTTTTGATGAAGGCCAAATAGCAAACAGAAATGCATATACTTGTTTGTGAAGTGAAAAGTGTGAAATGGTGTGATTTGTGGTATTTATAAAGAGAAATTAGGGCACACAAATAGACACATTTAGCACGTTCTCACTTAGAATTAAATGGCATTTAATGAAAAGAATAATAATCATTTCAAAACATTAATTGATTCTGACAATTTAGGGGGAAAACCAAGATTTTAACTATTCAAACAATACCTCAAATGTCTCTTCAGTAATGTGCACGCCATCTTTTCAGATTCAGAGGGACACGTGTTTGCTTGCATGTGCTTCTGAATTCTCTTGAGAAATGAAATGTTAGCCATCGTTCAGATCCTTTGAGACTTGTTAGTTCAGATACACACAGAATAATAATAATTCAATAAATCAAATAAATGACAAATGAAATACTTCAGAGTTTTAAACATTTTGCATATGAGAAGTTTGCTTCTGATAAATATTATTCTGGACAAAATTCCATACCAATATTTTTCAAAATAAACTTGAACCTATCTTCAGCAAGGGGTTTTGTGAAAATATCAGCCCACTGATGATTTGTATCAACAAAGGCTAAGTTTATAATACCCTTCTGAACATAGTCTCTGATGAAGTGATGTTTAATTTCTATATGTTTTGCCTAAGAGTGTAAAATGGGGTTTTTAGACAAACATATAGCAGAAGTATTATCACAAAATATAGAAATATTACTCTCAAAGATCTGATAGTCTTCTAGTTGACTTTTCATCCAGAGCATCTGCGTGCTACATCCAGCAGCAGCAATATATTCTGCTTCTGTAGTTGATAGCGCAATTGTAGGTTGTTTCTTGCTGTACTAGGAGATTAAATTTCTTTCTAGAAATTGACAACTTCCAGAAGTACTTTTTCTTTCCACTTTGTCTCCAGCATAGTCAGCATCACAGAATCCAACCAATTTGAAATCATCAGATTTTCTCTTCCTTACCAAGAGTACTTGTTGGATGCATAGGGGTCTTTGCCATCTTACTATCATTCATGTTGAACTTCTTCAAAAGCTCTTTAACATATTTGGTCTAATGAATGTAAGTGCAATATGGAGTCTGGTTGACTTGAATTCCCAGAAAGAATCTCAATTCTCCCATCATGCTCATCTCAAATTCAGCCTGCATACATTGAGCAAACTCCTTTCCCAACATAACATTGGTAGATCCAAATATAATATCATCCACATATATTTGACAAATTAACATATCTTTCTTAAATGTTTTACAAAAGAGGGTTGTGTCCACTTTGCCTCTGATAAAATATTTCTCCAAAAGGAAATTGCTTAATCTCTCATACCAAGCTCTGGGAGCTTGTTTTAAACCATATAGAGATTTCTTTAGTTTAAAAACATGTTATGGAAATTTTTCACTTTCAAAACCAGGAGGTTGGTGAACATAAACTTCTTCTATAATTCCATTTAAGAAGGCACTCTTAACATCCATCTGATATAGAGTGATGTTATTTTGTGCAGCAAAAGAAATGAGTAAACGAATAGACTCTAACCTGGCTACAGGAGCATAAGTATTTGTATAATCAATTCTTTCTTGCTGGCTATAACCTTGAGCAACAAGCCTTGCTTTGTTTCTTTCAACTTCTCCTTTTTCATTCAACTTGTTTCTGAAGACCCATTTAGTTCCAATTATGTTGAATCCTTTTGGTCTTGGAACCAAATCCCAAACATCATTTCTTGTGAACTGATTGAGCTCTTCTTGCATGGCAATTACCCAATCATTGTCTTGCAGAGCTTCATCCACAGAAGTTGGTTCAATAACTGACACCAACGCAAATAATGACGCTTCAGATGATCTGAGGAAGTATCTTGTTCTTATAGGGTGATCCTTCTTTCCAATGATCACATCCTCTGGGTGAGAGGCCTTGATTCTGGAAGATGATCCTCTAACATTTGATTCTTCAGAAATATTCAAGTTGTTCATTTGAGAAGTTAAAGGAATTGCATCTGACATTGCTTCTAGTTCCTTCACTTGAGTTTTTTTCTGCCTCTGAGCCTTCACTGGTCCAAAAAGATCAATGTGAAGTAATTCTAATGGTCTTGAAGTTGAAACAACATTCTTAATTTTAAAAGAAGATTTTGAAAATTTTCCTTTTTGACATGCTTCACAAAGAGCATCTGAGTTGAACTTCAGCTTAGGAAGTCCTCTGACCAAATTGAGTTTATTAATCTGAGATATACGTCTCATATTAATATTCCCCAATCTTCTGTGCCAGACCCATTGCTCATCATTAACAGAAAAAAGGCATTTAACATTTTGAACCTTAAGTTCTGAAAGATTGATTTTGTAAATGTTGTTCTTCCTCTTTCCATTAAATAGGATTGAGCCATCCTTCTAACTAACAGCTTTGCAACATTGTTGATTAAAGATTATGTCATAACCATTGTCACTTAATTGACTTATGGACAATAGATTATGCTTTAATCCTTCTACAAGAAGAACATTAGATATAGAAGGAAGGTTACCATTGCCAATAGTACCAGATCCAATAATCTTGCCCTTCTGATTCCCTCCAAACTTCACTTCTCCTCCAGATTTAAGCTCCAGGATTTGGAACATAAAACTTTTTCCCGTCATGTGACGTGAGCAGCCAGAGTCCAAGTACCATGACCGGCGTCTTGACTTTTCTGCTAAATACATTTGCAACAGGGATTATCTTATCCTTAGGTACCCAGATCTTTTTAGGTCATTTTGGGTTAGTTGCCTTGAAAGTTTGTCTGAACTTCTGTCTTTTTACAACAGTTTTGTTCTGACTGACTTTTGGCTTAAACACAGGAAAGTTCTGATCAGAACACGTGTGTTTAATATCATTCAGATGACCAAACTTAAAATGAGAGTATAAAAGAGTCTTCTTAATGATAAGTTTATCAACAGGCATTGGATTTAAATCCTTTCCAGAGGAAGATTCATATCCAATTCCTTTCCTGTTGTTTTTGCTAACTCCATAGATCATTGAAGCCATCTTGCTTCTATCTATGCTTTTAGCCAGAAACTTCTGAAAGCTGAAGTCATATTCTTCTAAAATATTTTTGCATTTTGACTTAGTTTCAGATTCAGAGTCTTGTTGAGCTTTTTCAAAATTGTTTTTCATTTTTAAATTGTTTTCTTTGAGCTCAACAACTTCTGACTTTAACAGATTATTCTCAGATTCAAGATTGCATTTAAGCTTCTTGTATTTGAGCTTAATCTGATTTTAGTTTTTCAGGACTTCTGATAAAACTTTAATAAGCTCTTCCCTAGTGAGATCAGAAAGTACCTCTTCTGAGTCAGATTCAGAATCAGATTCAGATCTAGATGATCCTTCATTCTGATCTTCCACGCCTGCTATCAGAGCCATGTTGGCGCATTCATCTTCATATTCTGATGAAGATCCAGATTCATCTGAATCATCCCATGTTTCCATTAGAACCTTCTTCTTTTTTGTCAAACTTCCTCTTTGGCTTTTCCTTTAGAAGCTTTGGACATTCATTCTTGTAATGGCCAGGTTCTTTACATTTAAAGCAAACAACTTCCTTCTTTCCAGATCTTTTTGGTCCAGAGGACTCCTTGCAATGATCTGGCTTCTTGAAGTTCTTGAACTTCCTCTGTTTGTGCTTCCAGAGTCTGTTGATTCTTCTGGACAACAAGGACAGTTCATCTTCTTCTTCAGAAGAAGACTCTTCAGAACTCTCTTCTAACACCTGCAAAGCTTTCACAGATTTGTTAGATTTTAAGGCAATTGACTTACCTTTCTTTTGAGGCTCATCTTCCTCAAGTTCAATTTCATGGCTCCTCAGTGAGCTGATTAGTTCCTCCAATGTGATCTTGTTCAGATCCTTAGCTAGCTTCAGAGCAGTGACCATAGGTCTCCATCTGATAGGCAAGCTTCTGATGATCTTCTTCACATGATCAGCAGTTGAGTAACCTTTGTTCAGCACTTTTAGACCAACTGTGAGGATCTGGAATCTAGAGAACATAGTTTCTATAGATTCAGATTCTTCCATTTTGAACGCTTCATACTTCTGTATTAGCGCCAGAGCCTTGGTCTCTTTAACTTGTAAGTTTCCTTCGTGTGTCATCTTCAAAGACTCAAACAAGTCAAATGCAGTTTCTCTGTTGGTGATCTTCTCATACTCAGTATGAGATATTGCATTTAACAAGATTGTTCTAGCTTTGTGATGATTTCTGAACTCCTTCTTTTGGGCTTCCGTCATAGATTTTCTATCAATTTTCTTTCCATCCCCATCAGTGGGATGAACATACCCATCAATGACTAAGTCCCATAAATAAGCATCATAACCAAGGAAGAAACTCTCTATTCTATCCTTCCAATAGTCAAATTTCTCCCCATCAAACATAGGGGGTTTTGTGCTGATTCTATCCCTTTCTTCATATCTGTTGTTGCTGTTATATGTTGAAGTTTCAGCCATAATAACAACCAAGAATATATATCAAAGTTTTCTCACTGGATCTTTTCTGTCACGGTGAAGTGGTAGCACACACAGAATCGGAGCTCTGATGCCAACTGAAGGTGAGAAAATACTTAGAAGGGGGGGGGGGGGGAGGGGGTTGAATAAGTATATATAAAATATTATGGCAATAAAAACTCAAAGATTTTTATCCTGGTTCGTTGAAATCAACTACTCCAGTCCACCCTATCAAGAGTGATTTGCCTTTCTCCACAAGGACTTAATCCACTATTAATCAAACTAATTACAATAGCAAGCACTAAGAGCAACTGTTCTTAGTCTTCTCAAGAACTACTGACCACAACTGGGTCTTCCCAAGGAACTGTTACAATCAAATGTAAAAACTAAACAAGTGTTTGAATGCTTATAAGAAAGCTATATCACAACTGTGATTTACACTTAAGTTTTAAGAACGTATGAAATAAATTCAGCAAAGAGAATAAATTGTATGAGAGCTTTTCAATGAATTTCTTTCAATGATCGTCAACTAAAGAAGAGTGTTGAAGACTTGCTTTTATAGGCACAAAAGTCCAAGACGTATGCACTTTGAAGATCGTGTATGAAAAGTAGTTGGAACCTTTTTGTCTTCACATCACTTGACCTTTCCTAGAAGAAGAACGTTCAGAGAAATCCTTTTTGCCTGAGTTCTTGTGTCTAGCATAAATGAGGAAAGAGTCATTTGGCCTAACCAACAGACATAACTTTGAATTCTTCTTCAACAAGTTTCTAATACTCAGCAAATAACATCAGAGCCTTGAGTGATCAGAGTCTTTGATGTTCATCAGAGTTTGCTGAATCAGAGTATTGCAGCAAGTGTGCTTCAACGTGTAATAATTCAGAACAGAGTTTGGGATTAGATCCTCAGTACTTGCAGCGTACAACACTATCAGAGTCTTCTGAAAAACTGTGCTTGAAACTCTTCATACAAAAGTCTTCATTCTATGCTTCAGATGCTTCTGTAGCTTCTGCTTCAGATCCTTCTGTAGGCAGCGCTCAGAATCTTCTGTAGGCAGCGTTCAGATTCTTCTAATAGATGCTTCTGACGCTTCAGAGTCTTGCATAGTTGAACGTTCAGATCCAATTTACTTTCAGAAGTATATTAACTTTAATATCTGCAGCAAACATACTTGAACAAATTTTAGAGTATATAATTTCTTACTACAAAATTTCGTAAGTGTTATCATCAAAACATAGAGATATAACTAAGAACCAATCTGTGTTCTAACATTTTCCTCCCTACATGAACAAGACATTGGTTCAGATTGTGCATCCCTTAATGAGTCCATCTGGAAGACGGTTATCCCTTGATAGATTTACCTACGAGATCTAATTTATTAAAAAAAGGGTTTTTGATTCCGAGCAAGATTTGGCTTGTGCGTTTTGTTCTAGTATCCTGGAGGACGTATCCCATCTTTTCTTCTCGTGCTCTAAATCTACTCAGGTTTGGAACAAGATCTGTAAATGGGCGGATATAGACATAATCTCGGAAAATTGCTGCTATTCTCACGCTAAGGAGTGGAACAAGTGCCTTAGAGGTCGGTGTCAAGCGAATAAAGTAAATTCGATTTGGTTTATTACTTGCTGGAGTATCTAGAGGTCTAGAAACGATTGTATATTCAATAATGTAGTTACTGAGGTTGACAATATTGTTTTCGATATAAAACTTTATTCTTGGAATTGGTTGATCCTAGGTAGAAAGGGGAGCAAGTCGTGCTGCTTGTATGATTGATTCAAATTTCCTTTTAATTTTTTGTAATTGACTCTTGGTTTGAGATTTGCTTAATCTCCTTTTAATTTATTCTGCTTACCAAAAAAAAACATATGGTCTTTTTTTCCCTTAGAAAGTTGAGCATGTTCCCATGCCTGATTTTCCTTCAAAGACTTCATCTCATCCACCATTGCACCCATCCATTTGTCTTTTGAACGACTATTTAACACCAATATTTAACCATGTATTATTTATCGTATTTATACGATAAATAATGTTTATATTTTCATTTTAAAAAATTAAAAATACAATTTTTTGAAACAAATATGATCATTACTTCATTAATCAATAAAATATATAATATTAATTATTTTTAAATATTAAAATATAAAATGTATTAATCAATCTTTACCCTCTATTATCCAACTGTTTTTACTAATTATGAGTTTTCTTATTTTATATTTGATAACTTATTAATTAAATTATAAATTATATTATCCAACATTATGAATACCATTAACTAAAGCTGATTTAGAACGTAAAACTTTATTTGACGTTAGAGCACTCAATAACTAAATTATGAATTATATTAACCAATTTATTATACTAAACTGACAAACTTTATTTTTTTATTTATGATTACCTTTTAATATCAAAATATATATTAACCAAACTATAAATTGTATCATCCTATTTTTTAGGACCCATTAATCAAATTTGTTTTGAGAGAGGGAGAAATAAACATGTAGAAAATTAACATTATAAATATCATTACATACCATATTTTTGAATAGTAACATACTCTAAGAAATTTTCAAAATATTGTTGAAAATTTGTATTTCTATTATTGCAAACATATTTATTAATATGGGATTAGATGACCTAGTGGTAAAGTAGGTCTACTTTAATGCAATGATGCTGAGTTTGATTATAGTATATTTACACTTTTTGAATAAATTATGTTTTGCTAACAGTAACAAAATTAAATTCACAAAGTCTAAATGCAAGGCGAAACACGTCCTTACCACTGGACCATCATGTTGCTTGTGAAACAAGGTGAATGTTAAAGTATATAATGATTCATTATTTCAGGTGCAAAATTATATTCAAAAGGTGTTTCTCTTTACTAAGTGATTTCAATTTTTTTATAAATAGAGATACTTGAAAATCATAAAATCCACACGAAAATAGATCTATACACATCTATTTTTCACCATTTCAATTATTCTAAAATTATCTTTTACTTCATTAATGCATGAGTGAAGTATAGAAAATACTTTTCTGTAACCTATTATTAAAAGATACGCTTAGTGTGTTTGTGCAATTCACATTAAGGTATTCAAAGTATGTTAAAGGGAATTTTCCGTTAATCCTTATTGCATCCAATATATAATAATTGGTAGGGGCGAATTGAGTCTAAAGGTTAGTGTGAAATTCACACGCTTTGAATTTTTAAGTGCAATCTTCGTTAATACTTTCTTTATTCTAGTGATACTACATATTTCCAACAACAACAATGTCCAACAACTTTAGGTTCAATTATTACTTAATAAATGACAGCGTTACTCAAAGAAATGACATCTAATTTTGTGAAATTGAATAAGTTGGATGGAGGAAACTTTATTCGTCGGCAAAAAAAGATAAAATTTTTTTCTTACAACTTTGAAAGTGGTATATATTTTAAATGCAAGAATGGTAAAAAGGGAGGAAGAAAAAATTGCTGAAACTAGAGAGAGACAAAAGTGGAACATTGATGACTATATTTGCATGTGCCATATTCTCAATAGTATGTCCGATTTCTTGTTCAATATCTATCAAAACAATCAATCTGCAAAAGATCTATGGGATAAACTAGAATCCAGATACATGCAAGAAGATGCTACAAGTAAGAAATTTCTTGTTTTCTATTTGAATAATCCTAAAATGGTAGATAATAGATTGTTATAGAATAATTATATGAAATTGAACGTATTCTTAATAATTACAAACAACACAATATGCACATGGACGAAACCATCATTGTGTCTTCCATAATAGACATACTTTCCACCTTCGTGGAAGGATATAAAAAAGACATTGAAACATAAAAAAGAGGATATATCTCTTGAACAATTGAGTTATCAACTTCGTTTAGAAGAAGAGTATCGCAAAAAAAAAAGATATTAAAGACCAATTTACTCATGAGAAAATACATGTTGTAGAAGATGGAAAATCTAACAAGTCTAATGATAATATGTGCATAGATGATGAAAAGGTTCATGACAACAATGAAAATGGATAAAGAAAAAGAAAATGAGGAAGTTGCTTCCATTGTCGCAAATCAGAAAATTTTAAAGTGAATGTAGATTCTTGAAAAAGATGAACAAAGAGAAGAACTCAAGTGCACGAAATGATCATCTTGTTGCATATAAATAACTTCTAGAAATTACTCACTTTTAAGAATGTATATTCGATGTTGAAAATTTATAATTAAGTGTGTTTTGTATGTAATAAAGTGTCGCTTTATATGATTTGTATAATTTATTTTGGGGTATATTTATATAAAAGTGGATTTATATTTATTTACAAAGAAATTGAATATAAAATTTTGTTGTTAATATTTTCATAAATAATGATCATAAAGTATTGAATTTGCCTTTAATAAAAGTTGTGACATAAATAAATATACTTATAATGATTTTGATATATTTTGGACTAATGTCATTTGATTTATATTTAAAATAGAAAATGTTTTTTTTTCCATTAAATTCATTTGAGTCTTGTGATTTAATATTCAAACTTATTTAAATTATAATCACGGCCGTCATAAAATTTTGGAGGTCCTGTGTAGGTTTATCATAGTTTGACTATGGAAAAAATAAATATGGGCCCTATTTTGTTATGTTTAAATCATAAGAAAAATTTTGTGAGGCCTCTTTTAGCCCTGATTTAACCCTGGAAAATTTTGGGCCTTGTGCGGTAGCCCATCTTACACGCCCTCAAAGACGGCCATGATTATAATGATTGATAGTTGTAAATTTCAAGTGTATGCATATATGTTTTAAAAGTCTATTTAAGAGATTGATTTAATTAGTTAGATATAATTTTGATACATGTTTATGATTTACAAGATTGAATGCATGATAAAATATTGAATATGATAAAAAAATGATCATGATTGTTTAGGATATAGAAATTTGATAATCATGTTTATTATGGTTATCTTACATGTTTGTTGTGTTAATATGTTGTGCGCATATTGAAAGAAAGTGAAACTTTAAATCATATTGCTTGTTATTAAATGGTTTACAAATGTCAAATGATTTAAGATGTTATTATGAGATACAAAGTAATTTAACGACTGCATTTTCATGGTCGTGTGCTAGTTGGTTAAACTATAAAAAATAAATAAGAGGCATATACATGTGTGTGAATATTTAAAAATTAATAAAATTGAAATATCTTGCAATTATTTGACGAAATAATTGACAAGGATATAATGTTCAAGACATCATGTAGGGATGTGATATAAACCCACATCTAATTAATAATGGAAACTCAACTCGCATTTGATGAATTTCAAGTCTTGAGTTTAATGATGAAAGTATATTATTAGAGTGATTGAAGTACTTGACAGAAGATACATTCTGAGGAGTAAAAGTACTTGGGCCATAAAAATAAATGTGGTAGGATGAAGTTTTCTTTTTAATAGACATATAACATATATTTGCTAGAATGCATAATTATGAGTGCGTTTTTGATAGTCTGCTTATACGAGAATGTAGTGGATCGCTTCAGAGTTAAATGAATTTATTATTAAATTCCGTGAAAATGCTACATGACACAAAGTCATATTAAATGTGTCAATTATTATAATTTTTTTTATAGTACCGATATTTCATGTATGAATTATGCATACTTGTTCTAATGAATAATTGGTTCGAATTGCAAGATATCATTATTTGAAACCATGATTTTTTCAAATATATGATATTTAGTTATATTTTGTAAATGGTGGGAGATCGTAAGAGATTTCCAAAATATTGTTGGAAGTTTGTATTTCTATTAGATGGTCTAGTGGTAAAATGGGTCTGCTTTAATGCAATGGTGTTAAGTTCGATTTTGGTATGTTGGAAAGGTCTAAATGCAAGGTTTGAATCTTGAATGTGGTGACTTGAATATTTATAAGTGGGAGAACTCATACACCTATCACCTTAAAGTTTTAGGTGAATATGTGGTGTCTCTCACTTGTGTTGCTTTTAGAATCATATTCAATGCTCCCTGGTGTATTCGTGAATAACGTTTGTATTCGTGAATAACGCTTTAAATTTTCAAATACAAACTTCATTAAAGTGGTCTTTATTTTAGTGCTGTTATATATTTTCAACAATCACAATATCCAACGCGTATAATATATAATATAGCCGTAAAAATTTGGTGCCAAAATAACATTTTTCTTTTTAACAATACTTTGAAGTTGAATTCGTGAATACTTTTGTTACTAAAAACACAAATGCATTTTATATAATTTTTTTATGCAAATGGTACTAAAGTAGTATATATGCCAATCATGGGTGGCTGCTCACTTACAAAGTTAAATTAATATTAATTATTCCCAAAAGTTAAATTATAAAAGCTTGCTTCGGGTTTCATATAAACTACATACAGTAAACATTGTATTTTCATTTCTAGCTAATGGCTTTACCCATATTTTCATCTCTCTCATTTACATGTAACAAAACCCTTTTTCCCAAAAATGGTTCTTTATCTCTACCATTATGGAACTCCAATTTCCATCGTCCAATTCAATGCAAGGGAACAACATATGAAGCTGCAAATATTCAAAATCAAACAGTTGCTCGACCATCTTTTACATTTCAACCTTCAATTTGGAACAATGATTATATCCAGTCATTAAGTAGTGAATATAAGTTATGATTTTTTTTTACATTTATATTTACTAGTCATTGAAAGTTTATAAGAAAAAATGCTAACAATTACTAGTAAATTAATTTAAAAATATTGCAGGAAGATATGTATGCAGAGGAATGCAAAGTGCTAAGGGAAGAAGTAAGAATGATGTTTAACAAAATGGGAAGTGAGGTTGATCAACTTGAGTTTATTGATGTGTTGCAAAGGCTTGGAGTGGATTATCATTTCAACAATGAAATAAGGAACCTGTTGGACAATATTTACAACACACAAACATCCAAGTTGAAGAAGAATAACTTATATGCCACAGCACTCAAGTTTAGAATCTTAAGGCAACATGGTTATCATATATCTACAGGTTAATATTAATCATAATAGTCTAAAGTTGCTTTAATCTCTTTAGATATTTAAATTTATAATATGAGTTTTGGTGCAGATGTTTTTGTTTGCTTTGATTTGAAGACAGACCAAGCAATTGATGTTGAGGGAATGTTGTCAATGTATGAAGCCTCATTTCATTCATTTGAAGATGAAACTATATTGGATGAAACAAGAGATTTCACAACAAAGTTTCTCAAAGATTATTTGAACCAAAATGGAGATAATGATAATATGTCACTTCAAATAAGCTATGCTTTGGAGCTTCCACTACATTGGAGAATTCCTCGATGGGAGGCTCAATGGTTCATCGGTGTGTATGAAAAAAAGAAAAGCATGAGTCCAGTTTTACTTCAGTTTGCTAAACTGGATTACAACATTCTTCAAAGCATTTATCAAGAAGAACTTAAGTCTTCATCGAGGTATCATGCTTCAAACCATTATATGATCATTTCATTTCACACCAATTCTTAATTTTTTTGGTTTTTTTTCTGTAATATAAGATGGTGGGATCGAACTGTTCGTGGAGGAAAGTTGAACTTTGCTAGGGATAGAATTGTTGAGAATTATATTTGGACAGCGGGAATAATTTTTAATCCAAATTCGGGATACTTCAGAAAAGTCGTAACAAAGACCTTTGCCTTAATTACCCTAATTGATGATGTCTATGATGTTTATGGCACCTTGGAAGATCTAGAGCTCTTCACAGAAGCTATTGACAGGTTTTTGTTAATCTATATGGTTAAGTTTTATTAAAAATATGTCCTTGTTACTCAATAGTTAACAAAAAATCTTTTGATTATAGATGGGATCTAAATGGATTGGATAGTCTTCCGGAATATATGAAAATGTGCTTTGAGCCACTCAACAACTTTGTGAATGAAGTGAGTTCTGAAATCCAAAATAAGAGCGGGCGGGATATCACTCCACACTTAAAAAAAGCAGTAAGTTAAGCAATCATATATATTTTATGTGACTAATCGGGTAGCAGCGCAGTTGTTGTCTGTTTGCCTGGTATTACTGTATAACTTTTATTAATTGTGATTGAATGTTTACATTCAAAATAGTGGACAGATCAATGTAAAACATATATGATCGAAGCAAGGTGGTATCATAGCGGATATACTCCAAGCCTTGAAGAATACTTAGAGAATGCATGGATGTCCATAGGTACAACTAATATACTAATTCATAGTTACTTCTTGACTCAACATGGATTCAAAATGGAAGACATGGCTCGGTTAGAACAAAATTCCAACATAATTCGGTTTTCAGATATGATTGTACGCCTTGTTAACGATCTCGGGACATATAAAGTAAGTTTATCAAATGATATAAGATATGGGTTAAAATAGAAATAAATTTTGGAGATTGAACTTATTATTTTCATCTTTTGTTTTTCAAGCGTGAAAATGATACTGGTGATATTCCAAAGACAGTTCAATGCTACATGAACAAAACGGGTGCTTCTGAAAGAGACGCGTGTGAGCATGTAAATTCCATGATATTAACAGTGTGGAAGAAGATGAATAAAGAAGCTCATACTTCATCATTCTCTAGAAGTTTCATTGATAGTGCTATAAACATTGCTAGAATGGGAATGTGCATGTATATGCATGGAGATGGTCATAGCATTCAAGATCCTGAAATTAAGAATCGTATAATGTCGTTAATCTTTGAGCCTGTTCCTATCATAAGCACACAACATGTCAGAGAATTAGCATCTTGGAGGAGTAAGAGAGGGAAGAGTAGCAATGGAATAATGGATCGAATGACTTAAAATTGCATCTTGGAATTTATAGCATCCATCTCGCAACCAGAAATTCTTCTTTCTAAGTTGTTTTAACTTTATATCAGCAGCATTTGTACTTTCCATTCCATGAAATAGTTTAATTCCATAATTTGTTTGTGATTGTATTAAGTTATATCTTTTCGTTATTTTCGGTTTCCTTTGCTCCAACCGCTTTTCTTAGTTTTGTGCATGTAGTTTGTTTTTAGTTAGTTGCTTGATGTACAAGCAACAGGTTGTATATATGGACTTAGGTGTTGTAACTTTCTTAAGTAAGTTCATTAATGAAACACATTTCACATATCGTATTATGGTATCAGGAGCAAGAGTAATTTGAACCCAATCTTCTTCTTCTTCCGCTCTTGATCAAACTAATCCCTAATACTTTCTGACAATTGTAGATGATTTCACAAGGCACACGTGGAATTTTCTAATGAAATCAAAATCTTAGGCTAGGCCTTTGATCATGCAGTTCATTATCTTAGATCACACTCAATTTGGAAAAATTATTCAGCAAGTCAGCGCAGATAATGGCAAAGAGTTTTTGATGCATGATTACTTAAATAAAAGGGGCTTTCTTCATCAAAGAACATGCATAGAGACTCCTGAACAAAACTTTGTAGCTAAGAGAAAACACAGACACATCTTGAATGTTGCTAAAGTCATCATGTTCCAATCCAATCTTCCAAAATTTTTCTGGAACTATGCTATCAGTCATGATGTTTTTACCATCAACAGATATCCTTCTCCTGTCTCAAATTCTAAGTCTCCTTATGAGCTGCTTCATGATGCTCCTCCATCCTATGACCATCTCAAGGTTTTTGGATGTCTTGTGTTGGCCTCCACAATTACTCAAGGGCACCAGAAACTTGATGCCCGTGTCTCCAAATGCATCTTTCTTAATTTTTTTTGGTCTTTTATTCTGTAATATAAGATGGTGGGATCGAACTATTCGTGGAGGAAAGTCAACTTTGCTAGGGATAGAATTTTTGAGAATTATATTTGGATAATGGGAATAATTTTAAATCCAAATTCGAGATACTTCAGAAAAGTCGTAACCAAGATCTTTGCCTTAATTACTCTAATTGATGATGTCTATAATGTTTATGACACCTTGGAAGATCTAGAGCTCTTCACAAAAGCCATTGACATGTTTTTGTTAATTTATATGATTAAGTTTTATTAGTTTCCTAATCTTATTAAAAAGGTATTTCCTTGTTATTCAATAGTTAACAAGAAACTTTTTAATTATAGATGGTGTGAGATATTGGATCAAACTCTAGTATTATCTACAGAGGTTTAGCATGCCGTCGAAGTCTGATCACATGCTGTTGTCGAAGACCTACATGTTATAGTTGAAATGTGTTTTAGTATGTAGTTGTTGAATTGGGTCTTGTGTTAAGGATCCAATTGTTTAAGTTAGCTTGTACCCTAAGTTAACTTATAACGAGTAATTGTTAAAATGCTTATTAATTTAGTATGTTAGGTTTTATTATAAATAACATATTAGTCTCTCATCTTAAGTGTGGCAAATTCTAATTATGATGAGATGATTATTTGTTATTCTTGAGTACTTGTAATCTGATTTAAAGAGAAAGTAAAGAATAACAGTTATAACCAATCCTTGTTATTCTTCTAGTTTTTTTGTTAACCCTAACCTTTATGTGTTTCTTAATCATAACGAAACAATTTATACTTTGTTTCAAGGCATCATTTTTCACAACAAATTGGTGTGGTGAGCGTGGAGAAAGATGCATTCAACAAAGTATGAGATTGAAAAGTTCATCGGAGTGAACGATTTCGGTCTGTGGTGCTTGAAGATAAAATCCCTACTGGTTCAGCAGGGTTGTTTGGAAGCGTTGAAGGGAGAGGTAGCCATGAATGTTGCGTTAACGGAAACTGAAAAGACGACCATGATAGAGAAAACCCACAACACAATATTGTTGAGCCTTGGCGATAAGGTTCTCCGATAGGTATCAAAGGAGACTACGACATCTGAATTATGGTTGAAACTTGAAATTTTGTACATGACCAAATCTCTAGCGTATCGACTCTACCTAAAGCAAGCTTTGTATTCAATCAAGATGAGTGAATACAAAGTGTTGGCTTAGCAGTTGGATATGTTCAACAAGCTGATTTTTTATCTTAAAAATATTGATGTGAAGATCGATGATGAAGATCAAGCCTTGTTGCTATTGTGCGCTTTGCCCAGAACACATGCCCACTTCAAAGAAATTCTCCTGTATGGAAGGGGGTCCCCGAGCTTTGAATAAGTTCAATCAACCTTGTATTATAAGGACCTGAACTAACGAAATGAGCACAAACCTTTGACGGTTGGTGAAGGTTTAGTCGTTAGGGGAAAATTCTTACGAAAGGATGGTAAGTTTGACAAGAATAAAGGTAAAAGTCAGCAGAAGTCTTAGAGTTGTGAGGCATATGGTATTCGATAACATCACTGTAAGAAGGAAGGTCACACAAGAAAGGTGTGCTTTGAACGCCTGAAAGATCATGAAGGTAAGGATAATGGCAACACAATCATTGTTCAAGATGACTTCGACTCATCTGATGTTCTTGTGGTTTCAAGCAGCGACTCGAGAAAGGAGTGAATTATGGATTCAGGTTGCACTTGGCACATGACTCCAAAAAGAGAATTGTTCGAGGAGCTATGTGATCAAGATGGTAGATCAGTGCTGTTGGGAAATAACAAAGCTTGCAAAACTGCAGGTATTGGATCTGTGAGATTCAAGCTCCATGATGAGTCAATAAGGCTATTGACTGAAGTTAGGTATGTACCTTATTTGAAGAGAAATTTGATTTCTCTTGGTGAATTCGACAAGAAGGAGTATGTTTTTCAAGGAGAGAAAAGTATCCTTAGAGTCATGAAGTGGTCTAAGAAAGTCTTGAGAGGCATGAAGAAGTAAGGCTTGTGTACCCTTGAGGCTGAAGTTGTAAGTGGTTCGACAAATGTTGCATCCACGAAACCTTTGTCGAAGACATAAATTTGGCACATGAGATTGGGCCATGTCAGTGAAAGGGGTCTGGTTGAATTAGGGAAACATAATCTGCTTGGTGGAGACAATGTCGAAAAGCTGAAATTTTGTGAACCATGTGTACTTGGAAAATCTTGTAGAGTAAAGTTATACAAAGGCAAACAAAAAACTCATGGATCCCTTGATTACATCCATGTTGATCTTTGGGGGTCTGCAAGGTATCCATCATATTCAGGAGCAAGGTATTTTCTATCCATAGTCGATGATTATTTTAGAAAGTTATGCGTATTCATCCAGAAGATAAAGGATGAAACTTTTTAGAATTTCAAAGGTTGGAAGACTCTGGTCAAAAATCATACTGGCAGAAAGGTCAAGCTGTTGAAAACCGACAATGGCCTTGAATTTTTCAATGAGGCGTTCGACAACTTTTGTGCTGCCTCAGGTATTACAATGCATAAAACTACTGTAGGTACTCCACAACAAAATGGTTTGGAAGAAAGGTTTAATCGAACTATTTTGGAAAGAGTTAGATGCATGTTGACTAGTGTTAGATTAAAGAAGGTGTTTTGGGCTTAGGCTATTTCGACAACAACATATCTGATAAACAGATGTCCCTCGACTGCGTTAGATATAAAGACACCTGAAGAAGTTTGGTCAGGACATCCATCAGTTGTCGATAAATTGAGATTATTTGGCTGCGTGACCTATGCTCACATTAGGCAAAGTAAGGTCGAATCTAGAGCTCTGAAAGGCATGTTCAAGGGATACCCCGAAGGAGTGAAAGATTATATGATATGATTCCTAAAGTCGAGATATATTTTTCAATGAAGCTGAGATGGCCTTCAAGAAAACTGATGATGCTGATGAAAACTTGGAATAGGGAGAAATTTCTATTGAGGTGGAGCATGTTGATGCTGAATTGTGTATCCCAGATGAAGTCCTTAACCAAGAAGGAAGTTTCTATTGTTTACCTTGGGCATCAAAAACTTCTAAGACCTAATCATCGATACCGTAGATTACATAAGACTTTTAATGGAAAATAGGAGTTTGGTATCGCTCCAAAGCCCTTAACAAGAAGGAAGTTTATAAAAGACAATAACACATTAATGTTGTATTTAGAAAGAAACAAAAATGGACTATGGAGAAAAATATTTGGGAAAAAGGTCGGTGTTCTTTGATCTTCCATATTGGCCTAACATCAACGCAAGACATTGTCTTGATGTGATGCATGTGGAGAAAAATGTATGTGATAGTTTGGCGGAAACACTTATAAACATTAAAGTCAATTCGAAAGATACTAAGAAGTCGTGTGAAGATATAGTGGTGATGGGTATATGGCATGAGTTAGACCCAAAAGATATAAGAAATAGAACATATTTGCCCTCAGCATGTCACATTCTGTCTAAAAAAGAAAATAAAAAATTTTGGGATTGTTTGCAGGGTATCAAAGTTCCACAAGGGTACTCATCAAATATGAAGAAACTTGTGTCAATCTATGATCTCAAATTAATTAGTTTAAAATCTCATGATTGTCATGTCTTGATGCAACAGTTTCTACTGGTGGCTATTCGTGGTATTCTACAAAAAAAGGGTGATTATAACAAAATTGTGTTTATTCTTCAATGCTATATGTCGTAAAGTCATTGAACATGGAAAGTTAGATGAGTTGTAACGTGAGTCTGGAATTATCTTGTGTCAATTAGAAATGTTTTTTCCTCCATCATTTTTACACATTGTAATTCACTTATTTGTTCATCTAATAAGAGAGATTAGAATTTGTGGTCCGGTTTATTTACGGTGGATGTATCCGGTAGAGTGATACATGAAGATATTTAAAGAGTATACAAAGAATCATCACCGTTCAGAAGCTTCAATTGTTGAATGATACATCGCAGAAGAAACTGTTGAGTTTTATGAAAACTATTTGTCTGAAGTGGACTCTATATGAATTCCTGAGGCTCGTCATGATGGCAGATATAATGGTAGAGGTATTCAAGGTTTAAATGTCAAGATATTCGATTGGTATGTAGATTCTAGACGACTACGATTCTTAGCGTGGCCACCGCTTGTCAGGTTGTGTCACATGATTTGAGTTTGTTTAAGGTGGATGTGCTGAAGGAGTTTGGTGAGACCAGGGGTGTGCACCTTCGTATGCATTTTCTTCAGAACATATACAATCGGCTTGTAGCTACTGGTAGGTATGTGGATGCCGCTAGGGCGTACATGCTACATATAGTAGCATGTACTCTCTTTGCGAATAGGTCTGGTATTTATGTTGATGCTCGATACTTGTGCCTCTTCAGTAGCCTCGAGAACAACAATCGGGCTTGGGGGTGTGGTGCATTGACCCAGTTATATACAACCCTTGGAGTGTCGACGGTCTTTGAGACCTAAGAACTTGCTAGCTATTTGAGTCTGTTACAGGTATACCTGAAATTATTATATGTTGTTGCTTTTGTATTTATTTCTTATGAATATCATTTCTAAATTATTATTTGTTGTGTTTGTGTTATGATTTTAGTGCTGGATATACGAGCATTTCCCTACCATCTGTGACATGAGGGTGCAACATTGCTAGGTGTGGGCCCTACGGGTGAAGAGATGGAAGGCGAGACATGCACATCTTGGTGGTGGAGGAGGCTTAATGCTCTTACTGTAGATGATGTCATCTAAACACCATACACTTGTCATAGAGTCCACGTGTGTTCGAGGAGTCGCCGTTATATTCAGGTTATATGCAGTGGGAGATCATGGTTGCTAGACACTTGCCTGAGAGGTATCTGCGATAGTATGGTTAAATTCCGGGTATCCGACGACCAGTTCTAGATACTCCAGTTTCAGGGATTGACTGGAGGTTTCAGAGTAACTTCCTCAACTCCTGTCGTACCATCAGAGATCTAGCGGTCAGTGTTTAGCACCCCTCGTAGTGTGAGAATTATGAATTGGAATGGTACCTCACTGTATCACACCCTCGCATCACCCCTTGCAGTGTGAGGATGGTTACTTGGAGTGGTACCTCACTGTATCTCGATCGACCCCTTTGTTATCCTACCGCGAAATGATCTTCACATTTCCTTCAACTCAATAAAGTTGTACTTCAGTCTCCTATTTGTATCAATCCAATATTCACGAGACTCAATCTTTCTCACCTTTCTATTGTCGCCATCAGACAACAATTCATTCAACTTTGACGTCAGACCGATAAAAGAGGTGATGCCATCGGGAAGCTTGAACTCTACATGAGGAAAAACTCTATTGAAGTACACTTCTATCTTAATAAAAAATTGAGAAAGAGGCATTTTTTGAGATGTGTTTATAATCAACAGGTGACCCCTATTTGTAAAACTTTGAATCTATTTTGGACCACACATATTGTCGGTGCAATCACAGCCGCACAAAACTGTCGGCAAAATTCTGATCATCCAAAAAACTCTAAAAATATAACTACCGAAAATTTCATTTAGGGTAAAATTTCCGATATCACCATAGAAATTAAAAATTTCAGGAATATTTTGCGCTTTACCGAAAACTCTAAAATTTCAGATACACCAGAAATTTCAAATAAACTGTCAAAAATTTCAATTTAAACCTGAAATTTTGTTATACCTACTAGAAATTTCATACAAAAATTTGATGTGTTTTTCACTCAATAAAAAGTTTGGCATGATAAAATATTGGAGGAATGCCAAGTTTAATTTAGTAGGTGGCACGTTAAATTCTAAAACATATTACATCTAAATTTTAAAACAAATAGCTAGAGTGATGGTTAAAAGCACATATAAGCCATAACTTAACCATCAATAAGAATGGGCTTCCAAATTAATGATTGAATACGATTTTGAATTTCAGGATCTTGAATAGTATGACCATCTCCATGTTGATAAATGAATAATGCCATTCTACTGAGGTTTACTGAAAGATCTATGAAACTTTGAGACAAAGATGAATTATGAGCTTCTTTGTTCATCTTCTTCCAAATTGCACAAATCATAAACTTTATATGATCACGAGCCTGTATTTCAGAAGCTTCACTTTCGTTCATATAATATTGAATTGATTTTGGAATATCACCTGTCTCAATTTCACGCTTCAAAATAGAAGGAAAAAACAGTTAGGAAAAATTTATAGGTTTCATTGTATTTTTCCTTTGTAAAAGTGATGTGTAACTTTAATTAAGGAGGGAAAATAAAATATAAAGTAGGAAAAATGTAAGGAATAAAATTGAAGTTAGCAACATACTTTACTGGTTCCGAGGTCATTAGCAAGACGTAAAATCATTGCTGAATATCGTATTATGTTGTTGTTTTCCTCTAAACAAACCAAATCTTCTTGTGTGAATGAATGTGGAATAACGAAGTAAGCATGAATAAGCATAAGAGGTGCACTTATGGATATCCATGCATTCTCTATGTATTCTTCAAAGGTTGGAGTATATCCACTGTGAAACCACTTTGCTTCAATCAAATATGATTTACATAAATTTGTCCACTATTCAGCACAAAAATATCATTTGATTAAAATCTTAAACCAAATAGAAATAATTAAGCCAACAAAAATATTACTTACTTCTTTTTTCAAGTATGGAGTGATAGAGCACCCAATCTTGTTGGATGTTTCAACTTCATTCACAAAGTTATAAAGCGTAAAATAGCATATTTTCATGTAATATGGTAGAGAGTCAATGTCATTTAGATCCCATCTAGTACAACAAAAAAAATGGTTTGTTAGCAATATCCACCACAAAACGGCCTTATAAGACACTAGTTAGCAGGGTTTTAAAACAAATTTCGGCCGCATAACGACTTTCGTGATTTTGATCGGTATAGATGTTACGATACTGATTACGGTTATTTAGTGTAGATTAACTACAATTTGTATTTTAAACATAAAAATAGTGATAACAGTATCAATATAGGCATCTAATATTGTTTTGTCACGACCGTTTTCGTGGTCGCAATTTGTTTTTAAAACCTTACTAGTTAGTGTTAAAATTAATGTGTTGTAACTACCACTATCTTTAGTAAAAATTATGAAAGAATTATAATTATCCCATTATAATTATTATCTTTATTTAAATTTATGGCAGAGTTGTATAATTAAGATTGAGAGAACCAAAGAGTCCTCATCTTGATTACCAACTTATTGTTTTCTCTGTCAGTTTTCTTCAAGCCTATATAAAGGTTTTGTAATGCTAAGTTGTATGCAGTAAATGTGTGGTGAATTCAATAAAATCAAAGTATTTTAAAGTACAACCTCCACTAGTGGATGTTTAGTGCAAAACGTGACTCAAAAAATATTTTCTTACTCCAAATCTACAACAATATAATTTATCACATACCACCACCAACAATGTGGTATCAAAGATGCAGATCTTTGCAGCTGCAGCAAAAACAACAAAAAATATGGTTTTTCCAAGCAACTCTTTCGCAACTTATAGCAATGTTAAAGTTCATTTGTTTAAAGGAGGGAATTATGATTTTTGAGCTGTTAAAATGAAGACTCTATTCACCTCTTTGGATGTCTTGGTGTTCGTCCAAAACGGGTATGAAGAACAAACACTAACAGAGGCTGGAGAATCAAAAGAAAAGGCTGAAGAATCAAGCCAACGACTTGAAGAATTGAAGAAGAAAGAGATCACATATGATGTAGTTCTCGGGATGATTCAAAGAGGATTCCCTCTATCTATTTTCTCGAGGATTATGAGAGCAAAATCGACAAAGGAAACATGGTATATTCTACAACAAGAGTTTGAAGGAGACTTAAATTAAAGTTGACAACTGTAAAACTTCAATCTCTTAAGAGAGACTATGAAAATGAAAGAATGAAAGAGAATGAAAGTTTGAATGAATATTTTAATAGACTCTTTGAATTGGTGAATCAAATAAATCACATGGAGATAAAATAGATGATCGCAAAATTGTTGATAAAATCCTGATTATGTTTAATAGAAAAATTTGATCCTATGTTGGTTGTTAAGAAGAAACTAAGGACCTATCAACTATGTTTGTTCAAGGGTTGATGGGGTCTTTGAGGTCATACGAGCAAATGTTGTTCTGACACTCTGAAAAATAAGTTAAGAGTGTCTTTCAATCTAAACTCAACATTCAGCCCAACAACGGTGAAGATAAGCTCCAATATAAAATAGAGGTGAATCTTCTAGAGGTGGCAAATTTGTAAGAGGTCAAGGTAAAGGAAGAAACTCACGAGGAAGAGGAAGAGGCGCAAATGGCGGAAGATGGCATGAAGGAGCATCAAATAAATGGTGTAAAATTTGTAAGATTATCACTCATGACGAGAAGGTTTGCTGGAATAAGGGAAAACCATAATGTCACAATTGCAAGAGATTCGGAAACATTCAAAAGGATTGTCATTTTGTCAATCAACAACATGCTTCATTTGTAGAAGGAGAAAATGATGAAGGTAATTTATTCTTTTCTTGCCAAAAAGCATTTCAAGAATATAAAATGTATGGTATTTGGATAGCGGTCGTAGAAATCATATGACCGGAAAGAAAGAAGTTTTTATCAACGTTGATTCTTCATTTGGCTCAAAAGTTAAATTTGGCAATGGAGAGCATGTTGAAGTAAAAGGAAAAGACAACATTGAAGTTACTGCAAAGCAAAGAAGCAAAGCCATTCATGATATTCTTTATGTGTCAGAGTTAGATGAGAATTTGCTAAGAATTGGAAAACTTTTAGAGCATGCCTATTCTTTAAATTTTGAGAATCGAGAGTACAAAATTTATGATTCTAAGAGAAAAAATATTGTTGTTGTAAAAATGACCAGTAATAGAAGCTTTCGACTTTCTCTTAATTATGAGAAAAATTTCAGCATGATGGCTAGATAAGATAATGACTTTTGTTTGTGGAACATTCTCTATAACTTTATTACAACAAAAGAGGACAAAGCTGGAAGAAACAATTGAAATATGTGTCTTTATTGGCTATAGTTTCATGTCAAAGGGCTATAAACTATACGACTTGAAGACAAACAAGGTGATCATTAGTCATGATGTTGTATTTGATGAGGAGGCTTCTTGGAACTGGGAAGAAGACAAAATGAAGGAGAAAACATTCTCTACAATTTTATTACAACAAAATTCAGCAGCTGAAGATGAGCAACCAGCCCCATGTACACCAAGTTCATCATCCTCTCTAAATTCACCAATTTCAAGTTCATAATCTCCCAGTTCAACTCCAATAAAATTGAAAGATTTGAGTGATATTTATGCCATGTGAAACTATTGCGTTGTGGAACCAGAAAATTTTGATGAATCAAATAAAGAAGATGTTTGGAGGAATGTGATGCAAGAAGGAATAAATGCAATTGAGAAGAACAACACATGGCAGCTAGTTGAAAAGTCAAATGACAAAGAAGCTATTGGAGTAATGTTGGTGTACAAATTGAAACATAATCTAGATGATTCAATTCAAAGAGCCAAGCCTAGATTAGTAGTCAAAGGTTATGCACAACAGCCTGGAATTGACTATAGTGAGACTTTTGCTTCGGTTGCACGTATAGACACCGTGAGAACAATCATTATGTTAGCAGCTAAAAATGGTTGGAATTTGTACCAACTTGATGGGAAGTCAACTTTCTTGAATGGAGAATTAAAAGAAGAGGTGTGTGTGCATCAACCTCAAGGATTTGTGACTAAAGGCCAAGAGGAAAAAGTTTACAAGTGTAAGAAAGGTCTCTATGGGTTAAACAAGCCCCTAGAGCGTGGTATCGTGAAATTGACAGCTACTTCGTTCAACAATGATTTCAACAAAGTCAAACTGAGTCTACCTTCTTATTGCCCTTTATGTTGATGATTTGGTTTACATGAGTAACAACAAGAAAATGATTGAAATTTTTAAAATATAAATGATGAAAAAATATGAGATGACTGATCTTGGCTTGTTGCATCACTTTCTTGGTATTGAGGTTTACCAAGATGAATATAGAGTTTTTATTTGTCAAAAGAGATATGCTGAAAATATTTTGAAAAAAGTTTGGCACATATGGTTGCAAACCTATTAATATTCCTTTAGTGGTGAATGAAAAATTAAACACGGAAGACGATGCAAGATTAGTAAATGCAAGCATGCATAGAAGTTTGGTTGAAAGCTTGTTTTATTTTACAGCTTCAAGGCCCGATTTAATGTTATATGCTAGTTTACTCTCAAGACTCATGAGTAAACCAAGTCATTTACATCTTCGGGCAGCAAAAAGAGTTCTAAGGTATGTCATGGGAACCATGGAGCATGAAATTAGATTTGAGAAGTATTATAAACTTGAAACTAAAGACTATTGTGATGTTCATTGGATCAGAAGTATGGATGATATAAAGCTGAGTATTTAGCAGCTAGTTTGGCTACACAACAATCACTTTGGTTGAGAAGAATATTAAAAGATATTGGACAGAAGCAAGATGGAAGTCTACAACTTCATTGTGACAATAAAGCAGCTATTGCCATGGCAAAGAATCCTGTTTATCATAGCCGGACCAAACACATTAATCTAAAGCATCACTTCATTTGAAATGTGATTGAAGAAGTAGATGTGCAATTAGCTTTCTGTAATTCACAAGAGCACACATTTTTACTAAAGCAGTACCAAGAGGAAGATTTCAGCAACTTAGAGAAGTAATGGGAGTTAAAGAACAACATATTAAGAGGGGGTGTTAAAATTAATTTGTTGTAACCACCACTATCTTTATTAAGCATTATGAGAGAATTATAACCATCACATTATAATTATTGTCTTTATTTAGATTTATGGTAGAGCTGTATCATTAAGATTAAGAGAACTAAAGAATCATCATCTTAATTACCAACTTAATGTTTTCTCTGTCAGTTTTTTTCAAGCCTATATAAAGGTTTTGTAATGACAAGTTGTATGTAGTGAGTGTATGGTGAATTCAATAAAATCAGAGTATTTCAAAGTACAACCTCCACTAGTGAAAATTTAGTGCAAAACGTGACTCAAAAAATATTTTCTTACTCCAAATCTACAAGAATATAATTTATCACATACCACCTCTAGAATACCACCACTAACAATTAGTTACCTTTCAATTGCTTCTGTGAAGAGCTCCAGCTCTTCCAAGGTACCATACACATCATAAATATCATCAATTATGGTAATTAAGGCATTGGCCTTTGTCAGGATTTTTCGAAAATATTCAAATTCTGGCTTGAAACTCATTCCCACATTCCAAACAAAGTTCTCAACAAACCTATCCCTAACAAATCTTAACTTTTCTCCGATTTGAGTATCTTTCCACCATCTTAAAAGATAGAATAAAATCTAAATATTAGTCAAAAAAAAAAAAAAAAAAACTCCTGATGTAAACTGATTTTTAAAGATAATAATTTGAGCTTTCTTACTTTGACGTATATTTTAGTTCTTCTTGGTAAATGCTTTGAAGAATGTTGAAATCCAATTTAGCAAAGTGAAGTAAAACATTACTCTTGTTTTGTTGCCTTTCGTATATATTGATGAAACAACGAGCCTCCCATCGAGGAATTCTCCAATGTAGTGGAAGCTCCAAAGCATGACTTATTAGAAGTGGCATATAATCATTATCTCCATGTTGGTTCAAATAATCTTTGAGAAACTTGGTGGTGAAATCTCTTGCTTCATCCAATATAGTTTCATCTTCAAATGAATGAAATGAGGCTTCATACATTGACAACATTCCCTCAGCATCAATTGCTTGGTCTGTCTTCAAATCAAAGCAAACAAAAACATCTGCACCAAAACTCATCTTATAATTTTAAATATCTGAAGAGATTAAAGGTTTTTAATTATGATTAATATTAACCTGTAGATATATGATAACCATGTTGTCTCAAGAGTCTAAACTCGAGTGCTGTGGCATGTAAGTTTTTCTTGAACTTGAATGTTTGTGTGTTGTAAATATTGTCTAATATCTTTTTGATTTCATTGGTAAAATGGTAATCCACTCCAAGTCTTTGCAACACATCAATAAACTCAAGTTGATCAACCTCATTTTCCATTTTGTTAAACATCATCCTTACTTCTTCCCTTAGCACTCTCAATTTCTTTGCATATATTTCGTCCTGCATTCATTTATTTAACTAAAGTTTATCATCATTTTTCCTAACAGTAAGAATTTATAGATAATTGTACCTTATATTCACTATTTAATGATTGGATATAATCATCCGTCCAAATCGAAGGTTGGAACATTGCAGATCGACGACGAATATTTTCACGATCATCATTTGCAACGTCATTTGTTGCCTTACATTTAATTGAACGAGAGATATTAAAATTACATGATATTAGAGATAAGGATCTGTTTTGTGGAAGAAACATTTTGTTAAAGGATAATTGGGGAGATGCAAGTATGGGCAAAGCCATTTTGTAAAAAAGAAAAACATAATATATTTGAAATCCAAATCAAACTATATATACATAAAAGGCATCATATAGGGAAATAAATCCTCTACAGTTATGTGTCTCTATCTTTCTCTCGATTAGTACTTTTTAAATATATTTTTAAATAAAATTATCTAATGGTGGGGAATGAATAAAAAACAGATTCAATGGTTAGTAGATATATATTTGATTTCAGTCAGTGTATCTTTTTTTTTTCTGTAGTTTTTTTTTTTACGCAAGATTCTAACCCTTCTTACAATAAAACAACCATGTAAAAAATCTTGGAAAAACATAATCCAAACCAACAGAAACTATGACAAACACGTTAGGCACAAGTGCCTGTCATTATCTTGTGAATAATTAATAAAATCCGTGTGGTTAGGCACATGATCACATATTAGTGACATGATAATGAAATAATTAATTGTGATTTGCAGTATTGCATGTCTCATAGCCAAACCCACAAAAAAAAGAGGTGGGTAGACATAGTAGAGGACAATGCCTAAAAGTTAGATTCATCTGAAGGTGGGGCGCATAGATTTGGTATCTTTAAAGTCTCAGAGTTTCAAAATTTTATATCCACTCTGCTAATGTCTGTGTCAAAAAACAAAGATGGGTGGGCATAGTAGAGAGTACTTGCCTAAATTGAAGGCTTGAGGATGAATTATTTGTATTTGTAAGTATATACAGTCAAAGTGATTGTAAAGTAAGAGTATAGTTTTTATATAGATTGTGTAAACATAAGTTGATACCCAAATCAAAAGTTGTGAACAATTATGTGCAAAAAAAAATAAAATAATAGATGTAATTGTGACATGTCACTACTACAAAAAAAAAAAAAACACCTTCTGTAACACTGATATTATTATAGTTAGGCTTTTCACCATTGTAATATCGTAAATTGGATGCGTTTAATATATCTTTTATTTTTTTGAAAGTTATTTAATTACAGTTGAGGTAAACAACCTTGGTGATAAAATAAGTGTTACAAGCTTCAAATCATAGTAATTACATTTTTTTTCATTTTTTCTATTACAAAAAACATGCGTCACTTAAGTTCATAAATAAATAAAATTAAAAATTATTTAACCACGAAAATTTACTATACAACGGTTGTAATAAGATATATATTTCATTGCGTTTGAATGTAACAACCGTGGTCAAAGGTTTTCTTGATAAATTTAAAACAAAACAGATTCATTATTTCCTTCATAACCCTAAGCGAACTAGCAAACCAACGAAGCAGAGACGACAACAATAACGATAGCGAAATTTTCATCTTCACAATCTTCGTTCATTTGAATCTTCATTCTTGATAATCTTCACTATATTCATTCTTCACTATGCCAAAAAAGACCTTTAGCAGCGCTTTTTTTGGCCTTTAGCAGCGCTTTAAAGCGCTGCCAAAAGTGGCGCTGCTAAAGGTAAAGGCAGCGCTTTTTTTCAATGAAAAAGCGCTGCTAAAAGCTCCCTTCAGCATCACCTTTAGCAGCGCTTTTTTAGCCCTTTAGCAACGCTTTTGTAAGCGCTGCATAATTCCCCCAACCATCCCCCCCTTTAGCAGCGCTTTTGCAAAAGCGTTGTCTTAGACCCCCCCTTTAGCAGCGCTTTTGCAAAAGCGCTGCCATAGCCCACCCTTTAGCAGCGCTTTTTACAAGCGCTGCCTTAGACCCCCCCTTCCAAACCAATAGCAGCGCTTTTGTAGCGTAATATTTGTGACCTTTAGCAGCGCTTTTATGTAAAAGCGCTGTCTAATGTCCTAAATTTTAAATTTTTTTTTTATAAAATATTCACCCTGTTTTGTATATTTTACCAACAACCTGCTTATATTACACAAACCGACTTATAATTAAGGCCTTTATTTCAGCACTTTGGCCTTATAAATAAAATTCAAACTTTGGCCTTAAATATACCATTCAAACTTTGGCCTTATATGTACAATTCAAAACTTTGGATGTAACTCATGACTTTGTTCATAAACATTTTAATATACACATAAACCTGTTTAAATATGTTACAACAAAAATTGACACAAATACATTCAATTCTCAGAATTACAACAACACAAATACATTCAATTCACATATAATTACAAGTCTTCCAATCCGATAACTCTATACAATTCTCAACCCAAGAATAAATTGACACCATTCCTCTTTAATTTCTTCCAATTTTGCTTTCGTGTAAGTAGCGCACTTGAATTCATCATAATACTACATAATATAACAGATCGAATAAGATTTAAGTTTAAAACTAATTACTCATATGAAGTATCGGATAATTATCAAAATGAATCATATAACTTATATAATGAATTGATCCATACCAGGACTGGAATCTCAAGTTGACTAGAAAGAATAATTTCCCTCATAAAGCGCAATACAAAATATCCACAGTCAATACCATTACGCTGTCGAGGACACTGTAAATGGAAAAAACAAACGAACATTTATCCGGATATATAGTTGAAATAGTTTTATCAAGTAAAAACATGCGAGAATATACCTCTACTCTGATCCAGTTGATGTTGTTAGCCTTCCTTTTTTGCACCGTTGCATCTCTTTGTGCTCTGAATATTTGTATAACTCTAACATAATATAAACACATATTTTGAACAATGTCACATAATAAATAAAGATATATAATTAAAGACAACAGTATATGTCATCACTTACGTATCAACAAAGTTCGTCAGATTTTCATATTTTGTTGTATCGCCATCCAATGAATCTATATAATACACTATTTCTTTCGTCGGATTAATTGCGATCAACAACCAATGTCCACTATAAAATAAGACAACAGTTTAGACGGAAATGTTATATATAGAAAGGGAAAAATCGAACAATTATAATAAATGAATTTAGAATAAAATCTAACCCATGGCCAGTGTTATATGGCAACAAGAACAACTTCTCCGTAGTCGCGTGCATAAATCTCTGCACTGTGTACTCTTTGACTGTATCTGGTGACTGGTCTATTATACGTGAGTTGACACAGCTAGCAGATAAGAATGCGAATACTGAAGTCAATTCATTCGGGACCAATAACTTGTCATACAAGAACCTAAAAAAACATAATCAACATTAAAATATTAAGTTAAACGAGCAAATTTTAAAATGTTCAATTATTTAATAAAAATGGATCGGAGTACCTGATGTATGAATGCATAACACCGACGCCCAGTTCAGAATGGTTGAAAACCTGATCAAAATCCTCCTTAGCAATTGTTTCGGGATATTCAAAACCGAAAATACCTGCCTCCATATGTATTTGACGGACGCCACCCTCAGGCACATCTGATGTTCCGACATATGTTTCAAGGCACATCCTAAATCGAGGAACAGTTGCTTTTCTGGGAATCTTGGAAGTTTCAGGCATCTTACCCTTGTTGACTTGTTGCGACTGCTGATCATGAACCTAAAAGTCATATATAAGTTCAGTAATTAATATTGTATAACAAGATAGTCATGTAACTGTAGTAGTACCTGTTTCTTTGATGCAGCTGAATCGGTATCCCGCACAATAATTCTATCATCTTTTGATTTGGATTTTGTAGGAGTCTAAGATCATCATGTAAATAAGAAAATGTAGATGTAAGAATAACTTTCATGTATGAATCATAAAACATTTGAGTATTAAAAGGTTCAACCTACCTCATCATCTATGCAAATGAGATTTGCCAGCCATGCCACATACGATCTTACTGCGTCTCCCACCACTGTTGCGCCTGAAATATCATCTGGTATAGGCAACAACGCACCCCCCTCTAACGCAATATCAATAGATACTTTCAAAAATACAGAAGGGAGCGGTTTATGGTGAAGTAAGTCTCCCAGAAAGTTATGCACCTTTCCCTTGCCAACCATTCGATGAGTAGGTGACGATAAATATAGCCGGCAAAGTGAAATGCCCTAAACAAATAATGATCAGTTAATGTGTCAATTAAGTAAAGTGTGCTAAATTAATTTCAATGTAATATATACAATTACCTCTGGAAGCTTCTGTGGACAACCGGTACTATCTTTGTCACTAGTAGCTCTACCCTCTGGAGCGCGTCTTTCCGCCATGTATCTCTCCTTATCCTTCTGTAATTCACGGATTTGCGCTTTCAATTCCTCCAAAGTCTCCATCACTTCTTTATTGGTTGGATTTTTTTTCTTTGGCTGCTTATACAGTTTGGATGGAGTGACACCAAATCCCTTACCCCTCACACGCCCAGAATACTCAGGAATATTCAGCACCCGGCTCAGTAAGCTCCTGCAATCATTGTCCTCGGCAGGAGTTGTGGTCTGGGACAGAGTCTCCTGAAATATAGATAAAAACATATATAAATATATTACACACTTTTGATCAGTTATTAACAAAGATAACGTTGTACTTACAGATTGTTCAAAGACTTGTTGAACTTCTTCCTGAACGACTCCATCTCGTCCCACACGGGCAGCCTTCCATACAACATGGTCCGGAAGAGATGTCGCATCACTCTTCTCCTCTTCCAACTACGCATTAAGACGGATAATAAAGCATTGTATCCTATTATATATACTTACTATTTTTTGTAAATATATTATATTAAAGCATTTATATGTACTTACTATTTTTTGTTCTAATCGTGCATATCCCAACCGGCCCTTTCTGTATGGATATGCGGGATTTGATGCCCGTTGACGATTTATGCCACTAACAACCTGAAAAAATAAGTTTATCAGAACTCCTGTACATGGAATAAGTATATACTATTGATGCCCTTTTTGTACTTACTTCAAATTCTTTTGATCTTCGCTTTGCAACAAACGTCTCCCATTCTTCCTCCGAAATCAAATCCGCGTACTTCATCGGACGCTCTGAGTCAACAAAGTTTCCTTCAGAATCTTTTAGAAACTTATTTGTTAAAAACGCTCTAAATCCCCTCAAGCGTTTTCCGGCCAATTGAATACAATATTTTCTCCTACGATCTTCAATATTGAAAGATCTCTGCAAACAAACGCACATACATATAACATGTTAGTATATTTAATTTAAAGACGTAAATGTCAACAATAATTAAACAATTCCAATATTATACCTGAATCTCGATCCAAATCTTATCTTTAGCCGGTTGTAAAGAAACAATTCTCCAATTATCGCAAGTAATCGGAACTTGTGAACGTACAAGTGCTCCGATGTAACTTGTTAGCAACACACCGTTAGGCTCAACTAACTGGTCTCTTTCATTCCAATGGACATCATACTTTACTCCCTTATCTCTCGCACGGATGATTTTTTTCATAATTGTTATGCCTCTTTTAATATCGCCTTCCACATCTTTTGTTGTTTGTTTTCCATCATGTGTTGTTTCCTCGTTGCTGGCCATAATATATATACCTGTAATTCAGAAAAACCAAAGTATCAAATGAGACATAAGAAATGTGTAAATAAGAAAAACATGGTATAAATAAGAAATAACAAAAACATGGTATAAATAAGACATGTGTAAATAAGAAAAACATGTTACAAATATATACATAAGAAATGTGTAAATAAGAAAAACATGGTATACATAAGAAATAACAAAAACATGGTATAAATAAGACATGTGTAAATAAGAAAAACATGTTACAAGTACCTTTAACATCTCTTTCTTTTTTTCGTTGTAACGGGGTTTACTTGTCTCTTAACAACACGGACAGATGGATTGATCCAAATTCCCTCTTTATGATCATTTCTAATATATGATTCGTCCGCTCCAATATTCTCATCTGGATCATCTATAGTATAAGATTCATTCTCAACATAAACATCCCCCTTTTCTCCAATGTTATCATCGATTACTTTGTTGGAAAAAAGAACTATAGACCATTTCGTACTTGTCGGATCAGTGACATAGAACACTTGTTTAGCTTGCGTGGCTAGAATAAAAGGCTCATCTTTGTACCCCACCTTATTAAGATCCACTTTCAAAAAACCTGATTTATCCATTTGTATGCCACTATTATTTTCAACCCACTTGCATCCAAAGATAGGAATCTGAAACTTCTCATAATCAAACACCCAAATACGCTCGATAACCCCATAATACGAGGAAATGTGCATTGCTTCGGCAAGCACGGTGACACCACTATTTTGCATTGTACTTTTATCATTTTGTTCCTTGGTATAAAATGTGTATCCATTAATTGCGTATGCGCTATAAGAAAACACATGCAAACTTGGACCATATGCTAAACATCTCAACCTTTCTGTTATTGAAGCGGGATCAGAATAAAACTTTGAAAAAATATGCTCCTTGAACCATGTTATAAAACTTCGATTGTGCTCACGTACTATCCAATTTTCATTTCTATTCAGATTTAAACCTCGGAGAACGTCCTTGTGCATTTTAACATACGGCTCAACCTCAATGTCATTGTGCAGAACATACAAATGCACTTGCTCCCATTCATCCCTTGAAACTGTCACAACTTTATTTCCAATTAACTGTTTACCATCTATTTTTTCAACAACATGATATTTTGGGAGGCCAATGGATTGAACGTTGGACAAATATTCAGTACAAAACTCGATAGCTTCTTCAACAATGTATCGTTCAACAATACATCCCTCTGGTCGACTTCGGTTTTTCACATACCCTTTCAATATTTTCATATAACGTTCAACAGGGTACATCCATCTCATATAGGCAGGTCCACACAGTTGTGTCTCTTTCACAAGATGAACAACTAGATGTACCATTATGTCAAAAAATGATGGAGGAAAATACATTTCAAGCTCGCACAAAGTAATAACTATTTCTCTTTGCAATGTTGGTAAGATCGCAGGATCTATCACCTTACTACAGATTGACCTAAAGAAAAAACACAATTTAGTTATTGCGCCTCTCACTTTTTCTGGCAAAATAGAACGTATACCTATTGGTAGAAAGTGTTCCATTATAACATGGCAGTCATGTGTCTTTAAACTTTTTAACTTGAGGTCTTTCATAGAAACAAGTCTTCTAATATCTGAAGAGTATCCTTCTGGAACTTTAACTTCACTCAGAAACTTACACAGTATCTTTTTCTCCTTTCTAGATAGAGTATAAGCAGCAGGTGGTAGATATGTGCGGTTTCCTTTCTTCAAGGGTCCTAATTCATTCCTTATTCCCATTGCTACCAAGTCCTTTCTTGCTTTAAGGCCATCCTTAGACTTTCCTTGTATATTGAGTAACGTACCAATAACACTTTCAAATACATTTTTTTCAATATGCATAACATCAAGAAAATGTCTTACATACAAGGACTTCCAATACGGCAACTCAAACAAAATTGACCTCTTCTTCCACCCACGCGTGACAAGCGTATGAGCAAAAGGCTTGCCAAACTTAGTACTCACATTTTTCACCTTTTCAAAAATTTGTTTGCCGGTCAATGTAGGTGGAGCTTTACGTTGTTCTGAATCTCCATTGAATGCTTTTCTCCACCCACGGTAGTGATGACTAGAATTTAAGAATCTACGATGACCAAGAAAGACATTCTTCTGACCAAATTCCAACCGCGTCCAATCTGTGTTTTCTTCACAGATAGGACACGCACATTGACCTTTAATGCTATACCCCGATAGATTTTCTTATGCTGGGAAATCATTAATTGTGCCAAACACCATCGCCCTCAAATTGAAACTTTCTTTCCTATATCCATCATAAACCTCCACACCGTTCTCCCACAAACTCTTTAAGTCTTCGATTAGAGGTGTCAGGTATACGTCTATGTCATTCCCTGGTTGTTTAGGGCCAGAAATTAACATAGATAACATCATGTACTTACGCTTCATACATAGCCATGGAGGTAGGTTATAAATCATAATAATTATAGGCCAGGTGGAATGTGAGATGCTCTGTAGATCATGCGGATTCATTCCATCAGTCGATAATGCCAAGCGAAGGTTTCTAGCTTCTTCTCCAAAATCAGGATAATCATTATTAATTTTCATCCACTGTGGTGAATCTGCCGGATGTCGATACTTCCCATCTACAATTCTATCATCTGCATGCCAAGTCAGGTGTTTTGCATCTGTTTCACTACGTAACATGCGTCTGAATCTCGGAATTATAGGAAAATACCATAATACTTTTGCTGGTGACAACTTTTTCTTATACCGAGATACACCGCATTTAGGACACTCGTTTAATGATGCATATTCATTTCGAAACAAAATGCAATCATTTGGACAAGCATGTATCTTATCATAGCTCATGCCAATAGAGCATAACATTTTTTTAGCTTCATAGGTTCGATTGGGAAGAACATTATCCTCCGGAAGCATCTCTTGAAGTAGGGCTAACAACTCTGTGAAACTTTTATCCGACCATCCATTACCCGCCTTTAAATTGTACAACTTTAATACCGCGGACAATCTTGTGAAAGTAGTGAAACCTTTATACAACGGTTTCTCTGCATCGCTTATCAACCTCTCAAACATCTTGGGACAATCTTGAAGATCTTCTTCAAGTGCTTCTGCAATCTCTTCGACTCGATCACAATCATATGTATCTCTGCCATTGTCCTTTGAAGCACATGTCATATTATTCCGGGGTTCAACATTCTCGTTACTTATCTCACCATGTAATGTCCAACATGTGTAACTTCGATCAATTCCATGTCTCATTAAATGAGATTCCAACTGAACAGCGTCAACTCGACGCCCATAACAGCATCCTAAGCAAGGACATGTGATCCTACTGGGGTCTTTGGCGTGTTCAACAACAAACTTAACGAACTTCGATACCCTATTCTCGTACTCTTTTGACAATCGATTACCAGACATCCATTTTTTATCCATACTAATTGAGTAATCTACACTAAACTATAAAAGTTAAACAAAACAGAGAATACCTGTAAGGAAATCACTAACTTCTAAGAATGCTACGCAATAGGATGCTTGGAAACGACCACAGCTTTGCTCTTCACAGGTAACCCCTATAGCAGACAAAATATAAATTTTATTAAATCATACTAAACATATTAAAAATACTAGATATTAAAAATCATATTACTAATAACATATTAAAACCATAATAACATATCATATAATCATTGATATCCTTAAACCAAAATGACACCCTTACTAAATATTGAGAAATCCTAACTAAACATATAAAACCATAATAACATATCATATAATCATTGAGAAATTCATACTAACATATCAACATATAAGTATATATAGTATTACTAATAAAATAAGTATATATAGTATTACTAATAAAATAAAGGTACCTATCATAACTAATAAAAGTGTATATAGAATGACATAAATTAAATAGAAACAGTGTTAGAAATAGAAAAACGGAAGCATTAAAAAAACCGGCGACATGTATAAACTTTAAAAATGAAAGCTTAAAACTTGGAAAAATGAAATCTTAAAACTTATATATATAAAAAAAAGTGAAAGCTTCAAATTTAACAAAACAGTAAACATATACATTAATTTAAAACTGAGAGTTTATTATATATTATAAAACTAAAAAAAAACAAAATTATAAGTTAATAGTATTCTCATGTTATTACTCACCCAAAACAAGACAACAGTACTCATAAAAAATGCTACCAAAAATACCAAAAGAAAAACAGTGACAACAAACACATAGAAGCAGCAGTTATATTGATATGTCAAAAGAAAAAATCCGCAGCATAACAGCATATTGGCGATGTCAAAATCCATGAATTTACTTACTCTTAACACGTTAAAACAGAAATCACAGTAGCAGTAAAAATCAATTCTCAGTAGCAACCATACATACTATTTAAGACAAATAACTAAATAAAAATTGTACACTATCTTCACTATTTTGATTCTATTCATCTCTCACTATCGTAGTGTATTGGTTCTATTCACCTTTTTCTAATTGTACTCTTGTTCTGAATTTATCACATTGAATCAACAAGATATATAACATGCAACAGAGAGACTTAACATGTAGATATCCATACAACAAGATGACAGAAAATGACTTAACTTCATTGCATTCAAATAATAAAAACATATTCAGTTTGTCTTAAACATTACGGCAACAATGGTGAAAATATACGTAAAAAAGAAAACCAGAGTAAAACTTCAAATACCGTAACAATGGCGGAAATGCAATGCAGACGAGCAGAGGGACGGTGAACGGCTGCAAATGCAACAGACGAGGACGACGGCGACGGTTGGACAGACGGCGACGGTTGGACGGCGACGGTGGTTTATAGGGCAACACTCTTTGTTTGCCAGAGAGAAAGAAAGAAAGCAACATAATATGACTGTTCTGTTTCTCATAAAAATTCTGGTGGGTATTTTAAATTAATTCTAATAAACCTATAGCAGCGCTTTTTAATAGCTTTAGCAGCACTTTAAAAAGCGCTCTTAAAGACCTTCTAATGTAACCCATATAGCAGCGCTTTATGGAAAAAGCGCTCTCGTAGACCATACCTACAGCAGCGCTTTTTGGAAGCGCTGCCTTAGGGCCCCCCTTTAGCAGCGCTTTTTAAAAAGCGCTGTCTTTGGGCTGTCTTAGACCCCCCATTTGGCAGCGCTTTTTGGAAGCGCTGCCTTAGGACCCCCCCTTTAGCAGCGCTTTTTAAAAAGCGCTGTCTTTGGGCTGTCTTAGACCCCCCCTTTTAGCAGCACTTTTTATAAGCGTTGTCTTAGGACCCCCATTTAGCCACGCTTTCTGAGAAAGCGTTGTCTTTGGTTATCAATTTTTTTCTTTTTTTTTTATTCCTCTTTAGCAACGCTTTTTCTAAAAGCGTTGTCTTTGTATGCGCTGCTAAATGTCATTTATGGCGTAGTGCTTGGTCTCTTCCTCTTCGAAGTACGGTACATTTTGTGCAAACATCATTCTCTTCCTCATCTTTCTAATTCTTGATAATCTTCACTATCTTCATTCTTGTTTGATTTTGTGGTTTGTTTCGTGCAAAGTTCATATGCTTTATGTTTTGTTGTTGAATTTAGCAGTGAACAAATATATTATAATTTTTTTACAATGGTTATCCACATGCTTAAGATTTTAGAGTTGTATTATTGTTATGAATATGCTTCAGTTTTTCCATTTGCTTTAGGTTTAGATTTTGTTGTGTCGTTCACAATATTGTTTTGATATAAATTTCAGAATTTGTTATGGATCGTAGTTGGATGAAAGCTGATAAATTAGATCCGATATATGAGAAAGGAGTTCTTTAATTTCTTGAATACGCTGATCTAAATGTTCCCGTCAATAATGGTATCTTTTATTATCATTGCGTTAATTGCGGGAAAATAAATAAAAGTACAAAGGATGAGATATTCCACCACCTATGTTGTGATGGTATATGTCAAAATTATATAATATGGACGTGGCATGGTGAGGTGGAAACAAGTGAATGCCGCCAAAACCCCCCGTTTCCATTTTCGACCTCGGCAAAAATTCGGTCCTTAAGTTAAATCCAGATTCAGAACCATATCCGAAAATTCAACAATCCATATCCGAAATTCGTCATCCAATGGGCCAAGTCACGAAAATCCAGCCAACATCGGTAAAGAAACCCAACAGACAGCATAAATAGAATATTCTCAGCATCAATAAGATTCTAAAAATGACAAAATATCCAATAACATCAAAGGTGAATCCGAAAATGGTAAACAAATTCCATCAATATTCAAAATCCGAATTCGACAGCATAAGACTTTCAAAAATTACCACCAACATGTCAAGACATGTTCATATCAAAAAGGAAACAAGTCTAAAGCTTTTCAAAATCTGTTTTAAGAGGAGGATAAGAAGAAGAAAAATCATTGAAATAAAATCACGGCCGCTTCATCAGAAACAACAACAACATAAAACTTTCCGAAATCACTACCAACATGTCAAAGACATGTTCTTCAAAAAAAAATAAACATCATTAAATCCGCCAAAATCTGTAACAAAGAAGAGAGTATATAAGAAGAACAAAATAACAGAGGTAAGGAATCTGAAAAAACCATCAGAGAATAATAACAACCAAAACCGCAAAGCCATCACCGAAAATATCATCGAGCCCGGAAAAATCATAGATTTCTCAACGGGATCCCTATCATCGAAGGACCCACGGCCTTAGAACAATTCATCACCGGCCGAAAATCAAAAAATCCATCAAGATCCATCACCATCTGAGAAAAACTCTCCAAGATCCAAGCCATTTCCGTCAACCCACAAACCGCAAATCCGAAACCCCAACAAAGTCGTCATAAACATCCGTCAAAACCACTTAAACAAATTCGTCATCAAAAACCAAAACGTAAGCCTTTGTAATATCATGATCTGCTAGTTTTTTCTTTTGTTTCAGAAATAAGCAGAGGAGGAAGAAACAATGTCGTGAATAGAAAGAAGCAGAGAATCACGCGTGCAGCATAGAAGGAGAGAAGAAAAAAATTCCGGAGAAATTGGAGAAGAAGGAGGTTGCCGCGGCTCCTTGTGAAATTAGGGTTAAAACCCTAATTTCTTTCCCCTCCCCCTTTTTAAATAGCAACCCGGGTCAGGTGTGGGGAGTGGTGACCCAGCCCCACCAAATTTGTTTTTCTTTTTTTATTTTTTATTTTGTTTTTCTGTTATTTGTTTTTTTTTTTAGTTGTAATTAATATATAATAAATTAACTTACTAACCTAATACTAACCATTAACTAAAAAATAAAAATCTGAATTTATTTTAATTTAATTAAAAACGAATTTAATTATTTAAATATACAAAAAAATAATTAAAAAATGTTAGTTTAATTCCAATTCAAATTTTTGCTTATAATTATAAAATATTAAGAAATACTTAGTTTTTTTAGTTTAGCGGTTGGATTTTAATTTTTTTTCTATATAACAAAAAACACCCAAATTTGTTTAATTATGTTTGTTATTCAGCTGTCTTCTCAACAATAAAAATCCATAAAAGAACATATATATTAAAAATTAACAAAAATAAAAATTTTCCTAATCTAATTAAATCTAATTGTTTTTTATTATTTTAGAACCTTTTAGATTTTAGTCAACCTTGTTTGCTAATTAATCCTGTTCTAAATAATAACCTTTTTTTATTTTTAATTCAAGAATAAAATTTTAATTTAAAATTTAACGCCTTTTTAAAATAATTATAATCCAATTCTATTTTTTTTAATCACCAATTCTCATTAATTATTAATTCTCATGTTGCCCAATTTCACTTAACAACAAAGTTCTCAAAAATAATTAACCTCCTAACTTCCAAATCAAAGCAATTCATCTCAGCTCACCATTTCCACTTAATCAATCACATTTTGCATTATATATTTCAATGTCTTGTATATCGATTTACATTTTCAATTATTCACCGCTTTTTTTACTGTTTCCACTACGAAGGAAAGGTCTAACCATTTGACCGTCGTGTCAATATCCTTTACACTCGCTTATCCTAGCCTTAGGATCCGAGTCACCGTACTCGTGCTTAGGCGTCCCGCCGTGGACACACCCCCCTTACCTTTTCCTAAACCTTAAGACTTTGAGTCACCGTACTCATGCTTAGGTGTCCCGCCGTGGATATTCACCCCTTTATCCTAGCCTTAGGACCAGGAGTCTCCGCACTCCATCTAAGTTTCCCGCCGTGGAATACCTACTTACACCTTTTTAATTCAATTTTAACGTAGAATAGGAGTCGCCACACTCCACATAAACGTTTCCATATGAACGTTTATGTCCCCCTGAAACCTTAACCGCAGTCAAGAAGTTCCTCATCTCCCTCTGTGAGGGGAACTATGATTACTCTGATTCCATCCCCTACCCAAGATACGTAGGCACAAGATGCGAATCTTGGCGAGTAAACTTAGGACTAACCCTTTAGGTCTTTGTCTTTAACCTTTAACCCTTAGCATTACCCTTAAGCAGATAACCATAGCAATAGCACATTTTAAGCAAGAGGTTCTTGTAGAGTATTACAGAAGTTTAGGATGCTAATACCTTCCCTAAGCTTAACCAACCCCCGAACCTTAGATCTCTCCCCGCATTGTGTTTACGCTGAAAAATAAGTTTTTCCTTTCTTTAACCTTTCCTTCGGATAAATCAAAGACCGGTTGTGAACAAGATTGTGATTCAAATTAATCAATAATTTGATATCCTATTGTCAGTGCAACACCACCTTTTGACCACAGACTTCCAAGCTTTACCATCCATAGACTTGATGAAGGCCACCATGTGCACTTTCCAATATTCATAATTGGATCCATCAAGGATGGGTGGTCTATTTAATATTCCTCCTTCTTTATCCATTGAATCAGAAAATAACGTCCTTGAATCTCACCCAGAAGCATAGCAGGATGCCTGCTCTCATACCAATTGAAATTCTGGTATTGCAGATCATGAAGATTTCTTGAGAGATGTCGAGACACTTGATCTCTGCTTCAAACTCAATGACATGGAGCAGAATATAAAATGCAGAAAGTAAACAACACACATAATTGTTAACGAGTTCAAGGAACAACAAAGCCTACGTCTGGGGGCTACTAAGCCAGGAATTAAATCTACTAGATAGTATTAACTCTAAGCTAAACTCCCCCATTTACAACTTATCACTTAATCACTACCCGTGCTATATTTCTACCTAAGACTCTCCTAGGTATGAGACCCTTCTCAATTCCCTTTCAATCACAACAGTGACTCAACAATTACAACTCAATAAAATAGTCCAACTTGAGTATTCACACAATACAAGAGAGGCTCACAAGCACAAACCCTAACACAAACACTCACGAAAACTCAATGTGATTTTCGATACCTTGTTGCACCCCAAAATTTTCCTAACTTTTCTTTACCTATCTTATGTTTCATTCCAGGCACATTAGCATTATCGTTTGCATTTCATTGACATGTATGCAACAGATCAAGAGGTATGATTACCAATCAAGAGATACACAAGACTATGAAGCTAGCTAAGAAGGTTATTCAAGTGTTCAAGGGTTGATATCCTTGCCAGAGAAGTTAAAAGATCCTCAGAGAGAGTGGTTGAAACCAAGTGTGTGTGTGTCTCCTAACTTGAGAGTTGTGGGAAGTCCTCAGATGATTCTGTAGCCATGAAGATGGGCTTGAGATCTTGAGAGATCTCATGAGAAGTGTTGAAGATCACTTTGAGGCCTAGACAGGTCATTATGCAAGATTAAGAAGGCTCAGCCATGAGTGGTGCAGCTAGGGTTTGACTGGGTCAACCCTAAGTCAACTGATGATTTAAAGAAGGTTGAGACCTAATCCAAGAGCCATGTGATCATGGATTGATACATTGAGATGTTATAAGGATGATTCCAAGGTCAACTCATCATGATTGAAGAGTTTGAGAAGTTTCAAGCTAGGGTTTCTAAGGCTTGACAGTGTAAAATCCCCTAGTTTGACCCCTATCTTCAAGGCAGTTTAGCTCAAGATGTGATTGTCATCTCATCTTGCCCCCAACATGAATGTTGTAGAGCATGATCTTAGCTTTAATTTGAGTGCTAGAAGTCCTTGATAGGGATTATAGAACTCAAGTTATGAGCCAGACAAGTTACAAGTCATCTGAGGTATGTGAATTGGGGGCTTGAAAGTTGTCCAACTTGCATGAAACGTTTGCCCTATAAGGATGATTCCTATGAACTTTTGGTCAACATGAATGTTGTTCCTTATCCTCTTAGATTTCTAGAGAGTACTATAAGTCCTTGATAGGATTTGTATAACTCAAGTTATGGCTTTGACAAGTCAATGGCATTTTGGTCATTTGGAGATTATGGGTCATTTCAACCATAAGGCCATAACTCCCATTTCCAAGCTTCAAATGGGAAAATGTTCAACATTAAACTTGTTCAAAATGATGTTTTAAGGCTAGTAAAGAGGTCATGACATGTTGTAATTGCTTGTAGCTCAAAGTTGCAAAAATGACCTAAAATGAGGGTATAAGTTAAATGAACCAAAGTTGGAAATTGATACTTTTGATCTACATATCCAAACCAAGGCATGTAATAGGTCATTTTGACTCTAAAACACATTTTAAGAACATTGGTTTAGCCACATTTTTGAATTGAAGTTTAATTTGTGGACTTGCTTTGAAAAGTAGTTACTTACATCATAAGTAACATTTGCAAAACCTAGAATCAAGGCATAACCAAGGCCCCTTGCAAGCCAAACACTTCCAAAATGTTATGAGGGGAGAAATTGGAAGGAATTGGGATTGATTTCAGGCTGTTAATAGAATTATGCACCCCATGGCATGTGATTGAAATTCTCATGACATGAGAGATTGAACTTCTCATTAGAAGGATCTATAGGGTTCTAGATCATCCACACATGGTCTATATATTGAATAGAGATGATCCAAGGCCAAGGTTGGTGATGATTGAAGGAGAGAGCAGAAATTGAGATTGAAATTTCATTGCTTGCAACTGAATTCGGTTACATCATTTCACTCACTTTCCATCCATTTTCTTGATTGCAATCTCTTCCATGAAGGCTAGGGAATCATTCCAGATCATAATCAAAGGGAATTCGTGGCTGATTGGTGTTCTTGAGCTCAGATTTCTCCACCTGCAACTCAGATTCGAATCCAAGAATTGAAGTCATTTCAATCAATTCTATTGCATACAGAAGCTTGGAAGTGATTCACTGAAGGAGTCTGGAGCATTTGAGGGCTTGATTTGAGGTCTTGCTACTTCTATGCACGCGAAATTTTCAGGTTGGTAACCTTCAATCTCTGGCTTGTTTTAGTTAGAATCAATAGGAATTAGGATGATAGATGCATTGTAGAACGGTGTAGGAAGGATTTCAGATCATTAATTTGAGAATTAGTGACCAATTAGGGATGTTGCCATTTTCGGTTGAGAGTTGGTTCTTGGAATCTTGAGGTTTCAAAGAGAATTAAGGGCATGAATGAATTAGTGAGGAAATTTGGGACATGTTTCATTAAGGGATCGTGGCCTATGGTGGACTCTATGTTGAACTAGGGTTGTGGAATGGTGACCGGAGAAAGTCACCGGCGGTGGTTTTGGGCGCGCAGGTGACCTGAGTTGCAGGGATTCAAAAGGAAGAAGATGGCTTGATAGTCGTCAGATCAAGGTTGGACTTTGACTAGGAACCTCATCCAACGGCCACGCGTGCGTCTCATTTTGTGAAGAGGTCTGAAATAATTGAAACGATGCGTTTCATTAATCAGTGGTTTTTGGGCTTAAGGATCCAAGCGCTACTCACACCCCCTCATGGCCCAATCCATAAAATGAACTGAGTTTTTTTACTATCTGCACCGTGCGCTTGTTCATTTTAGTTTTGATTTTCTTTGTTTTTTCATTTTATTCATGGTTCTTGATAAAATCATAAAAAATGGAAAAATGATTCAATTGACCCCATTATTTTTGCATTGAATTCATGATAGAATCTAGTATTTTTTAGATAAAAAATATTTTTATTTCATGCATTTTCTGATTTTATGGGAATTTTTACATTTTAATTGATATTAAAATAGTCATGTTTAATGCTTGATATTGTGGAATTTTGTGTGATCATGTGATGATGATTTTGATCTTGAATTTTTGTGAGTAGTTGGCATAGATATGAATGCTCCCCATAGAGTTTTCTCACATTTTTGTGATGAACATAGGTGGTAGTTTAGGTTGAAACCTTTAGAAGCTCCATTTTTAGGGTTTATGGTTGACACCTTGTAGTTTAGATTTTATTTGTACAACTAGGTGGATGATTCAACCTCTGATTTTTGTAGGGTAGATTCATGATTGAATTAGGATCCCTTAGGAAGTTTTGTAGGATTTTTCAATGTAGTTTACTATTTTTGATTGATTTTTAGTTTAAGTGCTAGTTTTAGATGATTCTAATGCACTAATTCAACTAGTTTAACATCTTTAGTTCCCTTAGATTAGGGTTTTGCTTTGCTTGTTCTTGGATGATGATGGAGGCAAGTTGAAGATGAATTGGATTGCTTGAAGAGGCTTGGATGTGAAGATCTTCCCTTCTTGTGGTGTAGTTTTGATTAGGTTAAGATTAGGGTTTTGTAGGCAGAGCTTCTAGATAGTTATCTTCCTTCATAAACATGGATGATGTTGATTACTTCCATTCTTCCCTATGATGTAAGGTCCCCTTGTAAAGGCCTAATCCCTCCTTTGGTAGGATGTGTGGCTCTTTGCAAGTTGGTAGAACCTTTGAGGGTCCCTTTCTCTAATGATAGGATGCTTAGTGGTGACCTTTGGTCTTCACCCAGCTACCAATCATCCAAACTTTGCTCTTGATAGATGAATCTTTCTCCCTTGTTAGAGGATGGAGTTCCTTGCTTGAAGAAGATTGAAGGATAGAAGTTGATACTTCTATGTGATTGAAGATTGCTCTGAGAAGTTGAAGCTTGTAGATGAAGAGGACCAAGTTGATACTGGTAAAGAAGAGAGAGTTGAAGCTTATAGATGAAGAGAACAAGTTGATATTTGTGAAGAAGACCTAATTAAAATTGAGTGAAGAGATGAGGCTTGAGGAATAAAGGATAAGTGGATACTTATGTTGATGCATTGAGAGCCTGAAGGAGTCAAGTTGATACTTGTAGTTAGGAGTGAAGCCTGAAGGTGGAATTGACTGAAGAGCTGAAGCTTGAAGAAGAGAGAATAAGTTGATACTTATGTTTGATGTATTAAAAGCTCAGAGAAGCAAGTTGACACTTGCTATTGAAGATGATGGCCTTGAAGAGCTGTTGAGGACTGATGATTGAACTGCTGTCAAAAGTTGGTTTAGTTGTAGAAGCTGTTGAGCTGCTTTCTTTCTTGTCTGTTTGCTTTCTGTGCAATTGTATTGATGTGACTTGTTTGACTTGCTTGATGCATTAGAATAAGTTCATATCTAGACTGATGTGAATTAGGAGCATGATTGCACTAGAGGTTGAGTTGCTCCTTCTGCTTGTATTTTTACTGTGTGGCTTTGCTTGCTGGTATTTGGTAGAGCCCAGCTCCCTTGCCTATGTGGTTTATTTTGCTTGATAGCATTTCATTTCCTCTATATGATTGCAGTTACTTTTATTTTGCTTGATAGCATGTCATTTCTTCTGTATGATTGCAGTTATTCATATCTGGCTTGAGGTTGAGATGAGCTTGTGGAGGCTGATGCCCCACACACATTTCCTCCCTCACTTGCATTGCATGCATTTTACATTCGTTTACTGTTTACTGTTTAAGCTGATGCTTTATCTGTTTCTGTTTATCATTGACATGATCCCCTAGGAATCTCACTCCCTTTGAAAAGGAAGTGATGATTAGAACTTTAGGTTGAAACCTATGCATGATAACTTCTAGGAGTTCCCTGTTTCAAACTTCAACCATAGGATGAATCCTTGGCATGACAACAGTAGGACTTGATAGTCTCCCCGTAGTTGTCCCCCTCTCTTCTTATCTTCAAACAAATCAAAATATAGTAATAAAGGTTAACTGACGTCGTACATTACGAGCCTTAAGCTATCTGAGAAAGGATTGTTGGAGAGTTTCTTTTCAACAGTCCAAATGTTTAGTATGGTACCCTTTGGGTGACATGCGACGCATTCACTCTCAGGTCATAGTCTCTAGTGCGATACTAGTTGCAAACAACCATAAAAAAAACAGTTCTTCCGTAAAAGACAGAAAACGAACTTCAAATCTTTTTGCCCCGTGGGCCCGTAAGTCAAAGGAAGCTTTTCTGAAGAAAAGAGTGTTGTTAACTCTCAGTTCTACCGCAAACGGTAACCCCTAAGTCTCCAAGGGTCGAGCTGCGTACATCCAACTGCTGGAACTGTTTGTTAACCCTACTCGATAAAAACAGATGAATCTGAATTCCCGTAATCCGTATTATCCCGAACTACGTAAGCTCTGATCTCTCAAACCTGTTGAGAGTACGTAGGCACAATACTGATGTATTGGCGAGCCACCTTCCCCGTAACCCGTAGTTAGTCGAACTACGTTGACTCTGATTTCTCATTCTCTGATGAGAATACGTAGGCATAAAGCGCGACGCTTTGCCGAGTCCTTTTCTTTTCTTTTTAGACCAGCCTTGATATGTAGATAGATAAAACCAACCCGTCAGATAAACACAACAAGCGTGGATCCCGTCGAGTACGACGGATGTGAGGGGTGCTAATACCTTCCTCTTGCGTAACCGACTCCCGAACCCAGACAATGGTTGCGATGACCTTGTCTTATACCTTTTCGTCAAGTTTTTCTGATCGTTTCCTTTCCCGTTCTGAGGGATAAATAACGAAAGGTGGCGACTCTTCTGTTTTGCCGGCACCTTATTTTCGCGGAAGCGACAGCTGGCGACTCTACTGGGGACTTGATAGTTTCCTGGGATCCAACGTCCCGTGTGCGAGTCAGTTTGGGGATCCAACGTCCCCCGCGAGAGTCAATCCTAGCGCTTGTATGATTACTTGTTGGGTCGTGTTTATTTATCGCACTTTATTTCCCGCACTTTATTTTCAGTATGATATGATTATCTGTGCTATTGTGGGAGGGGCATTCTGATGAGTGAGAAGCCAGACCCAGGCTTGAGTGAACCTAGCATTAGTTGTGGAAATTAGTGGGCGCGTGCTTGCTTGGCAGGCACTAGTGTCTCATGAAATCCATGCTCAGACGAGGTTCTCCCGGTTGACTTCTTTTTCAACCCTTTGGGTTGAGGGGGTTGTTGGTTTGGAGGATTGTCGACTCTGGGGACCGATCATTTGGGATTCAGCCGAGTGAGGCCGCTTTATGAGCTGGTGATGCCACACCTTTTGGGTATCGTATCACCCCTCTTGAATGTCTGTGACGCTGATGACCGCATAGGATGCCGAACTTGTGTCAGTTTAGGTCCATACCTGTAAGCAGGGTTGGGTTTATTGTAGGAAACCTTAACCTTCAGACTTCCTGGTTTTCTTGATAGTGAATCAGTTTTGTTGGTATCAGAGGTTCTCATCATCAGATGATTGTTCTTGACATAGCAGAGTTATGGTCCTGTATCAGAGGACCTTATCTTCAGAGATGTACGTTTGTTCTTGACAGAGCAGGTTTTTGGTTGGGATCAGGGGATCTCATCAGCAGATGTATGATTGTTCTTGACAGAGCAGATTTTTGGTCCTGTATCAGAGGTCCTTATTTTCAGAGATGATTGTTCTTGACAGAGCAGATTTATGGTCCTGTATCATAGGTCCTTATTATCAGATGTGTGTTTGTTCTTGACAGAGCAGATTTATGGTCCGATATCTGGGTTTTCTTCTCATCAGATCTAGGGTTGTTCTTGATAGAGCAGTATTATGGTTTTGTTGATACAGAATCTTCACCTTCGTCTCTTCAACAGCACAGTCGCCTTGATCTCCTGCTGCATGATTGCATTTTACATTGCTTTGCATACTCATTTGCATTTCATTAACGTGTGTCTGTGTTTCAGGTACCGTTTCCCCCGATTCAGGATTTCTTGCCTTCTATTGTGCTATTATGGGTTCTCTGAGGAAGACCGTGGCTTACAAGCTCCCTGCTCCTGATGTTGTTCAGCTGACTGGTTTGATTGCTTTAGCAGATGATTCTGTGAGAGATGAGTTCAGAAAGTCTTACGGCAAACTGCTCAGTTTGGTTCGTAAACCTTCTGCGTTTGAGTTGAATGGGTTGCACGCCTTGTTGCAGTTCTACGATCCTCCGTTGAGATGTTTTACTTTCCAGGACTTTGTTCTCGCACCCACGTTAGAGGAGTATGTTGATTTGTTAGGTGTGCCTATCAAGAGTCAGATGCCCTTTGTTCATATGGATGTTGAGCCCGACCTGGCTAGGCTAGCTCCTTCACTTCACCTAGATGCCTCCGAGTTGGTCTTGTCTAGTTGGAACAAGGTTCCCGGTTTCTCCCTGCAGTTCTTGGTGGGAAAAGCTCAGCAGTGTGCCAAAGACGGATGTTGGGTCGTGTTCAACGCCATTCTCGCTCTGTGCATATATGGCATCATTTTGTTCCCCAATATGCCCGACTTTGTAGACTTCGACGCATTTCACATCTTTGCTTCAGGGAATCCAGTCCCTACCTTAATAGGAGATGTCTACCATTCCATCCACTACAAAAACGAGAACAGAAGGGGTAAGAATGTCTCGTGTTGTGTGCCCTTGCTTTATAAATGGCTTGATAGTCATCTACCCGAGAGGGGTCCCTTTGCTTCGTCTGCAGCCACAGCTGAGTGGTCTGAGCGTTTGATGAGTCTATCAGTGGAGGATATTGACTGGTTTGACAGAGATAGGTTGGGCACTGAGATTATCTTCAGCTGCAGCGGGTTTCCGAACGTGCCTTTGATAGGCAGGAAGGGCTGTATAAACTATAATCCGTCTCTGCTAGTCCGACAGTTTTCTTACGCTTTGAGAGCTCCGTCGAAGGATGAAGAGGTGCAGGAATCTCTGTACCTCACCGGTCTTCCAGAAGGGGACATGTTATCTAAGCTTCAGCGCACTTGGAATGGTATCAGTAAGCGGGGAAAACCATTGCTGGGGAAAAGTAATAGTCAAGCCTACGCTCCGTATGTGACTTGGATCAGAGCCAGAGCAGATGCTATAGGGATTCCGTTTCCTCCTGCCAAGCCAGAAAGCCCTCCAGTGATCGAAGAGCCTACCACCGTGCCTATTCAGCAGCATAATCAGGTGCTAGCTGAGCGAGATGAGCTGAAAAAGGCAAATGAAGAACTGGAGAAAGAATTGGCTCAGCTCAGAAGCGAGAGAAGTGAAGCCGTCCATTCCTTCAAGAGGCAAACAGAGCTGGTGAACAAGTTGGGGGCAGGTTTGACTAAGCAGATGGCTGAGCGCGAGCGCATGGGTCGAGACTTCAAAGCTGTCAATGATGTACTGGCCACTAAGAAGCAGCACTTGGATGAAGCGTATCGGAGGATATCCAAGTTTAACCAGCATTGGAAGGCCTCCCTAGCCAATAGGAAAGAGCGGGAGGATAAGCTGATGCAGCAGATCTCCAAGTTGAAAGCCCAGGTGAAGGCTAGTGAGAAGAGGTTTGATGAAGAAACCGCTCGCAGATATGCCGCTGAAGGCCAGCTCAACAGGGCTCTTGCTAACCTGAAGGAGCGCAAACTGACGTTTGAGTCCAAGAAGCGGAAGCTAGAAGATTGTTTTGGCGAAGGAGCATAGGAAGATTCGGTCGAAGGTCTTCAGTACACTATTATGCAGAGGGAGTTACTCGTCGAAGGGTTGCTCACTCGGCCTGATCATCCAGAAACGAAGGGGTTGTTAGAAGAGTTTCGCGCCCGTGGCCGTGCTTGACTATTTGTATTCCTTTTGTTTTGATCATTGTTGTATGTTGACCATCACCAGGCTTGTTGGTCGAGGTCATGCTATTGATTCTGCTTGTACTCAGTGACGTTGTGTACTGCCTTGATGGGCTTTCTTTATATATATGAGATGTTATTTCCATGACTGGACTCGGACTTCTTATTATCAGCACTGGCACTCAGGCACTAGGATCGGGGGAAATCTCCCTAACGCATAGACACACGTTTGCATTTGCATGAAGCATTTGCATAACGAGCACTTTGTCGTTTTTCCTAACCCTTTTGTGTTTTCAGGTTGTTTCAGGTTGTTCCAGGATTGATCAGAGACCTATCCACCACTATCCGACCAGAGCAAATCAAACCAGAATCATGGAGCAAGTGCAAACTGATGTTCAAGAACTCCGCGATAGAATGGACCGCTTCATGGAGCTCATGCAAGCGGTCGCCAATGGCCAGGATCAGCTCAGAACCTTGGTTCAACCTCTGATTTCAAGGGTTGATAGCAATGGCGTACTCCATGGTGGGACCGTGCCTACCCCTCCACCTGTCGAAACTCCTCAGAATGGCGTCCCCGTGACCGGGGGGAATGACAGTGCCAACGGCAATGTGATAGCTAACATGGGACTCAACGGCAATACGACGGGCGTCGGTAATGGGAATTTCGAAGCTAATGTCAATGTTGGGCTGGGCAACGGCAACACAGGTGTTGGAAATCTGTATGGGCCTCAGCCGTGGTTAGAAGACCGTCAAGACAATGTGTTCTCACAGAGAGGTGCTGAGGGAGAGCTGACTGCTGAAGCACGTCTGAGGTTTAAGGCACTTGAGGACAAGATGAGGAATTTCGAGAACTTGAACACCATGGGTGTTGACATGTCCAAGTTGGGACTGATTGCTGATTTCAAGGTGCCTCCCAAGTTCAAGGCACCCGACTTTGAAAAGTACAAGGGCACCACTTGTCCTCGCGTCCACCTGAGATCGTATTACCGGAAAATGTCCGCTCACTCTGAGGACGAGAAGTTGCTGATGCACTTCTTTCAGGACAGTTTGTCCGGGCCATCCCTCGAATGATACATGAGTCTGGAACCTACCAATGTGCGCACGTGGAAGGAACTTGCTGAAGCATTTGTACACCACTACCAATATAACATTGACTTGGCTCCGAACCGAGTCCAACTGCAGAATCTCTCGCAAAGGAACAACGAAGGGTTCAAGGAATACGCCCAGCGGTGGCGTGAATTGGCAGCCAGGGTTCAGCCGCCGATGGTTGAACGTGAGCTTGTGGAAATGTTCGTAGCCACCCTCCCAGGGGTTTATTATGAGAAATTGGTCAGCAGTATGTCCGGAACCTTCTCAGATCTCATTCTCACGGGTGAGCACATCGAAAATGGGATCAAACTGGGGAAAATTCAAGGTGATTCCTCCTCAGCTGGAGGAGGCAAGAAACCTTATGGCGGCAAAAGACGGGAAGGAGAGACGAGCGTCGTGTCCAACGCTCGAAGGAAGGGTAAAGGCCCTCACTAGCAGGTGGCCAGCATAACCATCCCCGCTGTCCAACAACCCCAGCCACAGCAGCAGCAGCAGCAACAGCCGAATCAACAAGGGTACAAAAAGTATCAGAACCGGGCACCTCTGTCGAGTCGTCACCTCGAGACACCGCCCATGTCGTATGCGCAGCTGTTACAGACTCTACTCCAGTTACAGTTGATCCAGAAGAGAACCCTGGCTCCCCTGACAGGGGCACCTCCACAAGGTTATGATGCGAATGCGACTTGCGAATTTCACTCAAGGGCACCAGGCCACACAATATAAAATTGCAAAGCCTTCAAGCACAAGGTGCAGAACATGGTGGACGCTAAGATCATCAATTTCTCAGATAATGTGCCAAACGTCACGAAGAACCCTATGCCGAATCATAGGGGAGGTGGAGTAAATGCCATTATTGAAGACGAGAGCTCGGATTTGTTGACTGATGTCAGAGATCTGAAGACGCCGCTTAGCTTCGTTAAAGCTAAGCTGATGAAAAGGGGTTTCTTTCCAGGTTGTGGAGAGCTGTGTATGGGCTGTGCGACTAGTCCTGATGGATGTGAACAACTGAGAGAGGGGATTCAAAGTCTGATGACCGAAGGAATCCTGCAATTTAGCCGAAGGGCCGAAAGTGGATCGGGAGAGGTAATGCTGAAGCAAGATGATGAGGTTGCCACCATCACCATTCCTCGCCAGGCGATAACTATTTCTGCACCCAGGCCGCCCACGATTACCATCACCAAGGCTGGGCCGATACCTTTCGAAAGCACTAATGTTGTCCCATGGCATTATGGGGCAGAGGTCTACTGCAACGGACAGAGGTTGGAACTAGAACCGTTTGGGTCGTCTGTGGAGAACCTAGTGGGCATCAGCGGAATTACTCGCAGCGGAAGAGTATTTGCACCACCTGAGATCGTGGCGGACAAAGCTGAGGCAACTGATAAAGGGAAAAGTAAAGTCGTTGAAGAGATCCCTTGTGGGGTAGAAAAAGACTTACTTGTTAAAGACGCCGAGGAATTTATGAGGTTGATTAAAAAGAGTGACTACAAGATCGTGGATCATTTCCATCAAACACCCTCGAAGATTTCCATCCTGAATTTGTTGCTGTGTTCTGAGGCACGCCGCAACGCGCTGCTGAAGGTGTTGAACGCCGCGTATGTACCGCAGGAAATATCAGTAAACCAGTTGGAAGGGGTTGTAGCCCACGTGAATGCTGGAAATGGGTTAGGGTTCACTGACCTAGAGCTGACGCCGAAGGGAAGGAATCACAATAGCGCCTTGCACATCTCGATAGAGTGTAGGGGAACGATTATGTCTCACGTGTTGGTGGACACAGGGTCATCACTCAATGTTCTTCCGAAGAAAGCATTGATGAAGTTAGATACTCGCGGAGTGATTTGCACACCCAGTGATCTGGTTGTGAAAGCATTCGATGGAACCAAACGCCATGTTTTCGGGGAGGTGACGTTGCCAATCTAGGTCGGGCCGGAAACATTCGACGCGGTCTTTTATATTATGGACATCATGCCTGCCTACAGCTGTCTCTTAGGCCGGCCATGTATCCATTCTGCGGGTGCCGTGACCTCCATGTTGCACCAGAAGCTCAAGTATGCTGTCAGAGGTAGCATCGTGACTGTATGTGGCGAGGAAGATATAATGGTGAGCCATTTGTCGTCCTTCAAGTATGTTGAGATGGACGGGGAAATCCACGAAACCCTATGTCAAGCGTTCGAAGCTGTTAAAGTCAAGAACGTAGCTCCTGCGATCACAGAAAAGCCAGAGATGACTCTCTCTTCCTTCAAGGAAGCCCGAGCCGTTGTCCAAGCCGGATCTACCCCAGGCTGGGGGCGAATTTTGGAGATACCTAACAAGCAAGACAAGTTTAGGTTGGGATATTCCCCCGCGGCTGAAGCCTCCTCTTCGTCTAGTAGTGCGTCACGAGGTAAAGGGCCGATCCAGTTTACTAGTGGCGGGGTGATATTTGAAAATGTCAACGCGGTGTCTGAAGACAGCGGAGACAGCGACTATGACCTAGACTCTTGGATCCAGCCAAGCAAGCCAGGCGAGAGCCTCAACAACTGGTTCATCAAGGATATCATCCAGATGACAAGCAAAGAGTAATGATTTACTTTTTCCAATCATTGTACAACCCTATGTCCTACCCGGGGCATAGTGGTTTTATTGTCAGGGCCTCGTTTGATTATGTACATGCATTTTATCAATGAATCAAAAGGCGTTTTTCCTCGTATTCAAATATTGTGATCTTTGTCATTCCTGTTTTATATTTGTTTTGAAAAACAACAAAATGGCAATGAGGTTTGTGCTAACCTGCATATCCTTGTTTTAAGCTTAACCCTTGTTATTGCAGGATCCACATAGTAGATGACATCGACTCTGGACCTTCTACGACTCACTTCGACTTCGATTGCCCGGTCTATCAAGCCGAAGAAGAGATTGATGAAGACGAAGACCTTCCCGAAGAGTTGGCCCGCTTGTTGAAACAAGAAGAGAAAGTTATTCTGCCTCACGAAGAAGAGATCGAGATTGTGAATTTGGGTTCTGAAGAACTCGTCAGGAACGTCGGGATAGGGGCCGCATTGTAGAGTGATGTCAAGCAAAGATTGGTCAAGATGCTAAGAGAGTATAGTGACGTCTTTGCTTGGTCATACGAAGATATGCCCGGACTTGATACTGACATCGTGGTCCACCACTTGCCGCTGCGAGAGGATTGTCCTCCCGTTAAGCAGAAGCTTAGGAGGACACAACCAGATATGGTCGTTAAGATCAAAGAAGAAGTGCAAAAGCAGCTTGATGCTGGCTTCTTAGCGGTCACTACTTACCCTCCGTGGGTCGCCAACATAGTGCCTGTGCCGAAGAAGGACAGTAAGGTACGAATGTGCGTTGATTATCGGGATTTGAATAGGGAGATCCCTAAAGATGATTTCCCGCTGCCTCATATTGATGTGTTGGTCGATAATACAGCTCAGTTCTCCATATTTTCGTTCATGGATGACTTCTCCGGTTATAATCAGATCAAGATGGCGCCGGAGGACATGGAGAAAACTACATTTATCACACCTTGGGGAACATTTTGCTACAAGGTAATGCCTTTCGGTCTGAAGAACGCAAGGGCCACTTACCAACGAGCTATGGTTACTTTGTTTCATGATATGATTCATCATGAGATCGAAGTCTATGTTGATGACATGATTGCGAAGTCCCAAACGGAGGAGGGACATCTGGTCAATTTGCTCAAGCTTTTTGAGAGGCTTAGGAAGTTCAGGTTGAGGCTGAATCCTAACAAGTGTACTTTCGGAGTACGGTCTAGAAAACTATTGGGGTTCATCGTGAGCGAAAGAGGCATTGAGGTTGATCCTGCAAAGATAAAAGCAATTCAAGAAATGCCAGTGCCAAAAACCGAAAAAGAAGTTCGTGGTTCCCTGGGCAGAATAAACTACATTGCAAGGTTTATTTCTCAGCTCACGGCCACGTGTGAACCGTTGTTCAAACTATTGAAAAAAGATCAGGCGATTATCTGGAACGAGAATTGCCAGAGGGCATTTGATAAGATAAAACAGTATCTACAGGAACCTCCGATCTTGATACCCCCAGTTGCCGGACGACCCTTAATCATGTACTTGACAGTTCTTGAGAATAGTATGGGGTGTGTTCTCGGTCAGCACGACGAGACGGGCAGAAAGGAGCATGCCATCTACTATTTGAGTAAAAAGTTCACAGATTGTGAATCTCGTTACTCGATGTTGGAGAAGACGTGTTGTGCACTAGCCTGGGCTGCCAAACGTTTACGACAGTACATGCTCAACCACACCACCATGCTAATTTCGAAGATGGATCCGATCAAGTACGTCTTCAAGAAGCAAGCACTTTCGGGCAGGATTGCCAGATGGCAAATGGTGTTGACGGAATATGACATTCAGTACGTTTCCCAGAAGGCCATCAAGGGAAGCGTACTGTCTGATTACCTTGCCGAACAGCCGATCGAGGATTATCAGCCGATGAAATTTGAATTCCCTGATGAGGATATCATGTTTCTCAAAGCGAAGGATTGCGATGAACCGTTGCCCGATGAGGGTCCAGACAGGGAATCCCAGTGGAAATTGATATTTGACGGGGCGGTTAATTCTTACGGAAGTGGCATTGGGGCAATCATCACGACTCCCCATGGATCCCACATCCCGTTCACTGTGAGACTGACGTTTCCGGTCACCAATAACGAAGCGGAGTACGAAGCATGCATCATGGGTCTAGAAGAAGCAATTGATTTGAGAATCAAGAACCTAGACGTATATGGTGACTCAGCGCTTGTGATTAACTAGATTAAAGGGGAGTGGGAGACTCGTCAATCAAATTTGGTGTCGTACATGAACTATGCCAGAAGGCTGCTTTCGTTCTTTGATCGAGTGGAACTCCATCATGTGCCCAGGGCTGAAAACCAGATGGCTGATGCCTTAGCCACGTTGGCTTCAATGTATAAAGTCAATTTTTGGAATGAAGCTCCAAGAATTGTCCTTTCTCGTCTTGATAGACCTGCATTCGTCTTTGCAATCGAGGAAGCCTTCGACGGCAAGCCTTGGTTCCACGACATCCAGACTTTCCTTATGACTAAGGAGTATCCTGCGGGAGCGTCAACCCAGGATAAGAAGACTCTGAGGAGGCTGTCTGGAAACTTTTATCTCAATCCTGATGGGGTGTTGTATAAAAGAAATCACGATCTCGTGCTACTCAGATGTGTAGATGAGAAAGAGGCGAGCATGCTCATGGAAGAAGTCCATGAAGGCACATTTGGTACGCACGCCGGCGGGCATGCTATGACAAGAAAGATCCTGAGAGCAGGATATTACTGGCTGACGATGGAATCGGATTGCTTTAAATTCGCGAAGAGATGTCATAAATGCCAGATTTATGCTGATAAAGTTCATGTGCCGCCGTGCCCGTTGAATGTCATGTCCTCCCCGTGGCCGTTCTCCATGTGGGGCATCGACATGATAGGAAAGATCGAGCCCACTGCGTCTAACGGTCATCGCTTCATTCTAGTAGCCATAGACTACTTCACCAAGTAGGTAGAGGCAGCCTCATACGCTAATGTGACCAAGCAGGTGGTGGCTAAATTCATAAAGAGGGACATCATCTGTCATTACGGAATTCCCGAGCGGATCATTACTGATGATGGTTCGAATCTGAATAATAATATGATGAAGGAGTTGTGCCAGAGTTTCAAGATTGAACACCACAACTCATCTCCTTACTGGCCAAAGATGAATGGCACCGTTGAAGCGGCCAATAAGAACATTAAGAAGATTGTACAGAAGATGGTTGTGACCTATAAGGATTGGCACGAGATGTTGCCATTTGCATTGCACGGTTATCGTACAACGGTACGTACATCAACCGAGGCAATTCCTTTCTCCTTAGTGCACGGTATGAAAGCTGTCCTGCCGTTAGAAGTTGAGATTCCTTCTTTACGAGTTTTGGTTGACGTGAAACTCGATGAGGCGGAATGGATGTCGTGGAACCGACTAAACCAACTCAGCCTGATGGACGAGAAGAGGTTAGCATCGATTGCGCATGGGCGCCTGTACCAAAGCCGAATGAAGAAAGCTTATGATAAGAAGGTGCGTCCTAGAAGCTTTCAGACGGTGATCTCGTCCTGAAGAAGATTCTTCCTCCACACTCCGATCACCGGGGCAAGTGGACTCCCAATTACGAAGGTCTGTACGTCGTCAGCAAGGTATTCTCGGGGGGAGCCTTGTTGTTATCCACGATGGATGGTGAAGATTTTTCATCCCCGGTGAACGCGGACGCAGTTAAAAAATACTTTGCTTAAAAAATGACCCGCTGGAGAGAAAAAGAATATCCAGGCAGAAAAGGGGGCATCCCGGCGAACCATAAAAAAGGGAAAAAGGTTCGGGCAAAAATTAGGGATATAAAAGAAAATAATGTACACCCGCAAAGTCGAAAACCCAGATGGGCGACTTTGGCAAAAAAGGGTATCTCGGTGAATCGAAAACCCGAAAGGGCGATTCAGGCAAAAGTTAGGGATTTGAAAAAGCAAATGACTGCGTTCCGCGTATGGACTCTCATTGTTTAGTGGTTTGGAAGACCTGAGGGCCGTTTATCTGAATCAATCTCTCCTGAAGCTGAAGCGTCGGAGAAGTATCGAAGTCGAGTGGGTCATAGAGGGATCAACTCATGGTGTTCGTCTACGCCTCGTTGCCGACATGTGTATATACTGATGTATATTTATGTTTTATATTTGCGCGGCTTCCTCATTCCAGGAGCTTGCCTCTGTTGTAAAACATTTTGGCCCATTCAGGGGTTCGTTATCAATAAAATGTATATTATTCAGCAATTATGTTTGTCTGTTTAGCATTTATCTGTTTTGTTTGCGAAAAAGGACGCTGATGTTTTTAATAAAATGCGCATACATAAACTTACTGGCCTAGGCCACTGATTGTTGAAACAATGAATTACTTGAACATTGTCACAAGATGATAACCTTGATAGGTCCCTTTGAGAAGGGTATCTTGTCTGTTTGTTTGTATTGTCGCAGGTGTAGCATATACCAGGCAGTACGCCGTATGCGTCCCCAAGCAGGATGATTCCTTCCTCTCCAGCAAAGTTCAGCAGCCTATCCCCATAGAGTATGAGCATGAGATCGTCAAGCATTGATATGTCTCCCTAGGAAGAGAAGATTCTCTCCCCAATCAGATGCATCCCGAAGGGTCGTCCTCTCCCCAGCTGAGTCACATACTGAAGTGTGCAGCAATTGATAGTTCAGGACTGAAGTCCCCAGGAGAATTGAAATTCCCGATAGAGTTGTACTCTCCCTAGTAAGCAGGATGATTCCTTCTACCCCAGCCGAGCTAACGAATCCCCAAGAGAGCAGAGTCCTTGGAAAGCAGTTAGGACCATGATTGGTTTTCCCCAGTAAAATGTTGAATAACTGATGTTGTATTTCCCCGCCGGAGTCGTTACCTCCAGGAAGGTTTGGGTGCGAATGCCGCGCAGTTTATTGATTGACATCACTTTCCTCAGCAGGTCCAGGTTCTCGTAGAGCTTCGTTCCCCTGCAGCAGTCGACTGAAGTTCATTTCCCCAGGCGGAGTCCGGTTGAGATTGGTGTGACTTCTTCTCCTTGGCAGGATGAGTCCTTCCTCCACCAGAGTGGTTCTTTCTCCTTGACAGGAGGATTCTCCCTTCAGCATTTATTGTGCTGATGGGGTCGTAGCATTTTGCATGATTGCATAGCATTTACCCAAAAAACGCGTAGCATTTCCACCGTGTGGAGCATTGCACCATTGTCAAAGCATACACATACGAAACATGAGCTAGGTCATTACCGTTCTTGTTTTGCAGGTGTTCCTCCGCAGAGTCGCTTGCTCAAGATGATTCTTGAATCCCCCCAGCAAAAGTCGTTTGCCCAAGATGATTCTTGAATTCTCCAGCGAAGACGCTCGTTTAAGATGATTCTTAAAATCCCCAACGAAGTCGCAAGAGTTGGTTGCTCAAGTTGACGCTTAGAGTCCCCGGCAGAGTGTTTGCTCAGGATGATTCCTGAAATCTCTAGCAGAGTTATTGGTTCAGGATGATTCTTGAAGTCCCCGGCGGAATTATTTGTCCAAGATGATTCTTGAAGTCCTCAGCAGAGTTGATTCACCCAGAATGATTTTTGGATCCCCGAAGCAGAGTTACTTGATAGTTCTCCAGAATCCCCAGCGGAGATGCATCATCCCCATCAAGTTTCCGAACAGCGAAGTTGAAACTTCCCTCGAAGACTTGATGATTGAAGTCTAACCGTATTGACGAAGCAGTTCTCTCAACTAATGCGGAGTGCCTGATGGCAGAAGTTTGGATATCCCCAATTGGTTCATGATTGATTGAGAATTCTATTCCCGACTTAATGATGAAGTCCGGCTGATGCCCAAAAAATTTCTTTGAATGCCCGATGGCATAATTAACTTAATTGTTGATCTGATAAGTCCCGAGGAGTCTGGATGCCTGACAGCATGATCGACCATGTATCACCGGTTACCGTGTGACCAACTCCCCAGCTAGTTGCCGTGCAGCTAATATTTCAGTTTTCGAATATTTGTTCCCATCAGAGTACCGTGTACTTGTGCAGTTGGCAAATTTCCGGGTTTGTTGGTATTCAACCGTATTTCACCTTGATCATTTGAGAGTCGTTCGCTTCTCACCCAGTCAGGTCCAAGCCGTTTGAATAGGGGCAGCTGTTGCACCCCAAAATTTGCCCAACTTTTCTTGAGCTCAGATTTCTCCACCTGCAACTCAGATTCGAATCCAAGAATTGAAGCCATTTCAATCAATTCTATTGCATACAGAAGCTTGGAAGTGATTCACTGAAGGACTCTGGAGCATTTGAGGGCTTGATTTGAGGTCTTTCTACTTCTGTGCACGCGAAATTTTCAGGTTGATAACCTTCAATCTCTGGCTTGTTTTAGTTAGAATCAATAGGAATTAGGATGATAGATGCATTGTAGAACGGTGTAGGAAGGATTTCAGATTATTAATTTGAGAATTAGTGACCAATTAGGGATGTTTCCATTTTCGGTTGAGAGTTGGTTCTTGCGAATCTTGAGGTTTCAGAGAGAATTAAAGGCATGAATGAATTAGTGAGGAAATTTGGGACATGTTTCATTAAGGGATCGTGGCCTATGGTGGACTCTATGTTGAACTAGGGTTGTGGAATGGTGACCGGAGAAAGTCACCGGCGGTGGTTTTGGGCGCGCAGGTGACCTGAGTTGCAGGGATTCAAAAGGAAGAAGATGACTTGATAGCCATCAGATCAAGGTTGGACTTTGACTAGGAACCTCATCCAACGGCCACGCGTGCGTCTCATTTTGTGAAGAGGTCTGAAATAATTGAAACGATGCGTTTCATTAATCAGTGGTTTTTGGGCTTAAGGATCCAAGCGCTACTCACACCCCCTCATGGCCCAATCCATAAAATGAACTGAGTTTTTTTACTATCTGCACCGTGCGCTTGTTCATTTTAGTTTTGATTTTCTTTATTTTTTTCATTTTATTCATGGTTCTTGATAAAATCATAAAAAATGGAAAAATGATTCAATTGACCCCATTATTTTTGCATTGAATTCATGATAGAATCTAGTATTTTTTAGATAAAAAATATTTCTATTTCATGCATTTTCTGATTTTATGGGAATTTTTACATTTTAATTGATATTAAAATAGTCATGTTTAATGCTTGATATTGTGGAATTTTGTGTGATCATGTGATGATGATTTTGATCTTGAATTTTTGTGAGTAGTTGGCATAGATATGCATGCTCCCCATAGATGTTTCTCACATTTTTGTGATGAACATAGGTGGTAGTTTAGGTTGAAACCTTTAGAAGCTCCATTTTTAGGGTTTATGGTTGACACCTTGTAGTTTAGATTTTATTTGTACAACTAGGTGACGATTCAACCTCTGATTTTTGTAGGGTAGATTCATGATTGAATTAGGATCCCTTAGGAATTTTTGTAGGATTTTTCAATGTAGTTTACTATTTTTGATTGATTTTTAGTTTAAGTGCTAGTTTTAGATGATTCTAATGCACTAATTCAACTAGTTTAACATCTTTAGTTCCCTTAGATTAGGGTTTTGCTTTGCTTGTTCTTGGATGATGATGGAGGCAAGTTGAAGATGCATTGGATTGCTTGAAGAGGCTTGGATGTGAAGATCTTCCCTTCTTGTGGTGTAGTTTTGATTAGGTTAAGATTAGGGTTTTGTAGGCAGAGCTTCTAGATAGTTCTCTTCCTTCATAAACATGGATGATGTTGATTACTTCCATTCTTCCCTATGATGTAAGGTCCCCTTGTAAAGGCCTCATCCCACCTTTGGTAGGATGTGTGGCTCTTTGCAAGTTGGTAGAACCTTTGAGGGTCCCTTTCTCTGATGATAGGATGCTTAGTGGTGACCTTTGGTCTTCACCCTGCTACCAATCATCCAAACTTTGCTCTTGATAGATGAATCTTTCTCCCTTGTTAGAGGATGGAGTTCCTTTCTTGAAGAAGATTGAAGGCTAGAAGTTGATACTTCTATGTGATTGAAGATTGCTCTGAGAAGCTGAAGCTTGTAGATGAAGAGGACCAAGTTGATACTGGTAAAGAAGAGAGAGCTGAAGCTAATAGATGAAGAGAACAAGTTGATATTTGTGAAGAAGACCTAATTAAAATTGAGTGAAGATCTGAGGCTTGAGGAATAAAGGATAATTGGATACTTATGTTGATGCATTGAGAGCCTGAAGGAGTCAAATTGATACTTGTAGTTAGGAGTGAAGCCTGAAGGTGGAATTGACTGAAGAGCTGAAGCTTGAAGAAGAGAGAATAAGTTGATACTTATGTTTGATGTATTAAAAGCTTAGAGAAGCAAGTTGACACTTTCTATTGAAGATGATGGCCTTGAAGAGCTGTTGAGGACTGATGATTGAACTGCTGTCAAAAGTTGGTTTAGTTGTAGAAGATGTTGAGCTGCTTTCTTTCTTGTCTGTTTGCTTTCTGTGCAACTGTATTGATGTGACTTGTTTGACTTGCTTGATGCATTAGAATAAGTTCATATCTAGATTGATGCGAATTAGGAGCATGATTGCACTAGAGGTTGAGTTGCTCCTTCTGCTTGTATTTTTACTGTGTGGCTTTGCTTGCTGGTATTTGGTAGAGCCCAGCTCCCTTGCCTATGTGGTTTATTTTGCTTGATAGCATTTCATTTCCTCTGTATGATTGCAATTACTTTTATTTTGCTTGATAGCATGTCATTTCTTCTGTATGATTGCAGTTATTCATATCTGGCTTGAGGTTGAGATGAGCTTGTGGAGGCTGATGCCCCACACACATTTCCTCCCTCACTTGCATTGCATGCATTTTACATTCGTTTACTGTTTACTGTTTAAGCTGATGCTTTATCTGTTTCTGTTTATCATTGACATGATCCCCTAGGAATCTCACTCCCTTTGATAAGGAAGTGATGATTAGAACTTTAGGTTGAAACCTATGCATGATAACTTCTAGGAGTTCCCTGTTTCAAACTTCAACCATAGGATGAATCCTTGGCATGACAACAGTAGGACTTGATAGTCTCCCCGTAGTTGTCCCCCTCTCTTCTTATCTTCAAACAAATCAAAATACAGTAATAAAGGTTAACTGACGTCGTACGTTACGAGCCTTAAGCTATCTGAGAAAGGATTGTTGGAGAGTTTCTTTTCAACAGTCCGGATGTTTAGTATGGTACCCTTTGGGTGACATGCGACGCATTCACTCTCAGGTCATAGTCTCTAGTGCGATACTAGTTGCAAACAACCATAAAAAAACAGTTCTTCCGTAAAAGACAGAAAACGAACTTCAAATCTTTTTGCCCCGTGGGCCCGTAAGTCAAAGGAAGCTTTTCTGAAGAAAAGAGTGTTGTTAACTCTCAGTTCTACCGCAAACGGTAACGCCTAAGTCTCCAAGGGTCGAGCTGCGTACATCCAACTGCTGGAACTGTTTGTTAACCCTACTCAATAAAAACAGATGAATCTGAATTCCCGTAATCCGTATTATCCCGAACTACGTAAGCTCTGATCTCTCAAACCTGTTGAGAGTACGTAGGCACAATACTGATGTATTGGCGAGCCACCTTCCCCGTAACCCGTAGTTAGTCGAACTACGTTGACTCTAATTTCTCATTGTCTGATGAGAATACGTAGGCATAAAGCGCGACGCTCTGCCGAGTCCTTTTGTTTTCTTTTCAGACCAGCCTTGATATGTAGATAGATAAAACCAACTCGTCAGATAAACACAACAAGCGTGGATCCCGTCGAGTACGACGGACGTGAGGGGTGCTAATACCTTCCCCTTGCGATGACCTTGTCTTATACCTTTTCGTTAGGTTTTTCCGATCGTTTCCTTTCCCGTTCTGAGGGATAAATAACGAAAGGTGGCGACTCTTCTGTTTTGCCGGCACCTTATTTTCGCGGAAGCGACATACCTAACCTAGGTTAAATCCATCCTATTTATAGCCATAACAAGACTAGATTTAAGCTTCACAAAAGAAGCAACTCTATTCCATAGAATCTGCTACTAATTCTCCACAATAATAGTTTCTTCAATCCTAAGTTTCCTAAAGTGCCTCCACAATTAGGAACATCATCTTCAAAAAAAATACTTGGAATCTTTGATTCCACAATCTTGGACGCCACCTAGGCAAAATAAATAATCCCAGAATAATCTAAAAACTGGAAATAAAAATAGTATAATTAAAACTTAAAAGTAACAGAAAACAATGTCGAATCAATCATGACAGGACATCTTGTTCAACATCTTGTTCTTTAGTTAATCTTCCGTTAGTTCTTCATCATGTTAGGACATCTTGTCCAACATCTTGCTGACAAGTTAGTTTTACCAAAATTGATGTCAACCTCAAAGGCTTGGACTCATCACCTTATATACAAAGAGCAAAGAAAGTACATTAAATAATTTGACTTAGCGTAAAGCTTCATTCCTTGATATAAAAAGATTACACTACATACATAATTTGACTTAGTGTAAAGTTCCATTCCTTGATATACAAAGAGTAGGAAAGTAGATTACATACTTTGATTTAGTGTAAATATCAATTATGTAACATACAAAGAGTAAAGAAAGAACATTGCATACTTTGACTTATTGTTAAGGTCAATTCCTTGATATACAAAGACTACATTATATAATTTGAATTAGTTTAAAGGTTCACTCTTGGTATAAAAGGAGTACATTACATATTTTAACTTAGTGTAAAGGTTCATTCCTTGATATAAAAAGGGGAAAGAAAGTATATAACATAGTTTGACTTAGTGTAATGGTCCATTCCTTGATATACAAAAAGTACATTACATAATTTGACTTAGTGTAAAGGTCCATTACTTGATATACAAAAGGTAAATAAAGTACATTGCATACTTTTACATAGTGTAAATGTTCATTCCTTGATATAAAAAATTACATTACTCACTTTGACTTAGTGTAAAGGTTCATTCCTTGATATAAATATAGTAAAGAAAGTACATTACATACTTTGACTTAGTGCAAAGGTTCATTCCTTGATATACAAAAAGTACATTACATTTTTGATTTATTTTAAAGGTCCATAATTTTATATAAAAAGAGAAAATAAAGTACAACACATACTTTGACTTAGTGTAATGGTCCATTCGTTTATATACAAAGAGTACATTACATATTTTGACTTAGTGTAAAGGTCTATTTTTTGATATACAAAGAGTACATTACATACTTTGACTTAGTTTAAAGTTTCATTCGTTGATATACAAAGATTAAAGAGAGTAAATTACTTAATTTGACTTAGTGTAACTTGATATACAAAGAGTACATTACATACTTTGACTTAGTGTAAACGTCAGTTCCTTGATATCCAAAGATTAAAGAGAGTACATTACATACATTGACTTAGTGTAAAGGTTTAATCGTTGTTTTTATTTGGTTATTTATGTAACCATTTAAAATATTATAAAATCATCTCTCAAATAAATAAAAACTCAAATAACTTGATCAACATCAAGTATTTTTTACCACTTAATCAAAACACTTCAAAATCTTTTTCACTTAAAATCGGATGAAAAAGTATTTGTTAGACATAATATCCATCTCAGTCCCTGAGTATTAGCATACAAGCTGTAATAGCTTGTTTTTCGAGTACTCATATTCTATTTAAAACACAATAATTAACCAAACCTTGTCTGTGTTTAGGGGATTAAAAGGGATTAGTTGGATGTAATATTCACCGTAGTCCCTGAATATTAGAATATGAGCCGTAATAACTTGTCATTCGGAAGCTTATCCCCCGTTAATGAATTATGACTTACTTCACCTAACAAATTTCATAGATAACTTGGATGAAAAAGGATTAGTTGGATGTAATATTCATCCTTGTCCCCGAGTATCTGGATACAAGTCGTAATAGATTTTCGTTCGAATATTCTTCTTCCACCCAAAAACAAACTCGATCAATCAAACTCATTTTTACCAAGTGCAATAAAAAATCAAACATTTTCATAAAAGAATTATGTTTTAACCCTCTAATGCAACACAAATAAACACTTAAGCTTCACATGCTCGAGCATACAAGCAACGTTTAATCGTTAGAAGGCAACCTAAACATTGTTCAGTAAAATAGATCAACACACAAACATTTTCTACAAAGAACTATGTAGCATTAAACTCTCCATCGCACCTAGGGATATGTAGGAGCGAGATTCAATGTCTCATCAAGAACCTTAATAAAAAAACTTGTTTTTCCCTCTTTCTTTCGTTTTGTAAATACATGGATAATATTTAAAGAAATAAAAAACACTTTAAGCTACCACTCATAATCATAAAAATAATTAAATAGATTCTAATCGCTTGGAGATCAATTTTGAACTGAGCCATACAATTAGGTCAATGTGCTAATCGAATGCAAAAGTAAAAAATTTGCCCATAGTTGTTATGACAACTCCCAATTTATCTGGCACAACTTCAAGAGATTTTTGAAGAAATTTTCTTGATAAAAATGAGTTTGATAAAATATTTTCTCGATGATTTCTATCCCAAAAACATTCATCATCTTTCTAAGTCTTCTCAGCTAAGTGATACCCAAACCTCACTAACTGCTAAGAACCTTGGATGTTCAGTCCAACCCATAATAATAGTAAAGGGTCAACCATCTAATAATAACAAATATGAAAGAATACACATATGCAAGTACATCATCATATATAACAGTCGTGACATTTATTTTAACACATAAAGTAATGCACAAATAGCCTAATACAACATGTGTGATATGTAACATCCTATTTCCTAGACTCAACATTTTTAAATAATTTAATCTAACTCAATAAATAATGTGTCACACATGCTTCACCATAGCATAAAAAGACCACGAATAAAACATTCAAATAAACAGCGGAAAACCAATGAGTTTAAGATATAATTCTCAATCATAATAAATGCAAAAGTGGTTCGATGACCCTCAAAAGAAATAAGATATGTAGAAAAACAATCATAGAACAATCTATTCCGCAATGTTACATATCAACGCGACTCCACTAAGACCTAAATAATAAATAACTAAAGAGGCACATCGCATCCTCTAGCATCAAGAATCTACTCGTGTGCTTGATCGCCTGTTCCCTATAGGAGCACAGACGCAACAACAAACAAAAAGGGGTGAGAATATGCTCCAATAAGTTAACGATGCAAAACATAGCACGTGTAGTATCACATAAACACAATCTCCAACACATAATCATTACACAACAAGGCACATATTCATCATTCACCCACATCACCAAAAAATCACATGTTCATTTACAATATCAAACAATCATAATGATAACTCGATCACAAATACATACATATATATATATATATATATATATATATATATATATATATATATATATATATATATATATATATATATATATATATATATATATATATATATATATATATATATATATATATATATATATATATATATATATATATATATATATATATATATATATATATATATATATATATATATATATATATATGTGAAAATGGATCCTTAACTCGACTCGAAATGCAAATGCGATATCAAGTCTTTGAACATCATAGGCATGTTATAGATATTCACCCATAATTTATCTGATCCCAACACTTGATCAGAGCACACCAAATCATTATTGATTCATCACTATAGAATCAACAATGCTTCATTGATTCTCATTTACGGAATGCAGCTACTCGCTCCCGATTGCACCATTGAACTAAAGCACACCAAAATCGTTACTGCTTACTCACCGTTGAATTAGCAACGTTGCACTATCTCTATCATACTGGAATCAGTTACTCGTTCTCGGTCTCACCACTAGACAGGAGCACACCACCGAACCAGAGTTTGCACAGAAATCATGCATGAAAAATGCAGAATTTTCTAAAATAAGGTCAACAACACAACACATTATATTCATTCTTACAATATGACTTGCCATTGCATAATTTACACAAGCATGACAACAATATACATATTCACATAGCATATTAATATTTATGCACAACAATAAATTACCAATCATAATTATGCAATTAATTATAACGCTTAACACAATTATACATGCAATTCTCAATAACGATTCATGCATCGACATCATCATCAACATTAGCATCAACATCACTCATCTCACTACAACAAATAACACTTTTCATGACGAAACTCTCACCTCGAAAAATAGAAAAAATGAGGTATAAAGTTCAGGTGCACTATTTTTTATTATTTAAAAAAATAAAAAAAACAATTAATTCCCTTGGTTTTTCATGAAACCGAGGTGCAAAAATAACTCGGTACAAGCTTCAATTCTCAGCTATCATAGATTATGATTTTATTTATTTATAAGTGTAGAAAAAATGTTCTAACCCTTCAGTTTTCCTATTTAACTAAGGCATAAAATAATAAGATTTTACTATTTAATGGATTGCAAGACAGAAAAATCTTCAATATTCTTCTATCTTGAACAAAACATTAATTTTTTTCTTGCTATCCATCCCAACATAATGATGTTAATGTATTCGTTGTTGTATTTTTGAAATAACCCTCATTTAAAAAAGGGACACTATGCCAAAAAAGACCTTTAGCAGCGCTTTTTTTGGCCTTTAGAAGTGCTTAAAAGCGCTGCCAAAGGTAAAGGCAACGTTTTTTTATGGAAAAAGCGCTGCTAAATGCTCCCTTCAGCAACACATTTAGCAGCTCTTTTTTACCCCTTTAGCAGTGCTTATAAAAGCGCTGCCTATTCCCCCTACCCTCCCCCCTTTAGCAGCGCTTTTAGAAAGCGCTTTCTTAGACCCCCCCTAGCAGCGCTTTTTTAAAGCGCTTTCTTAGACCCCCCCCCCCCCTTTTAGCAGCGCTTTTAAAAAGCGTTGTCTTAGACCCCCCTTTCCCCACCTATAGCAGCACTTTTGTAGCGCTCTATTTGTCCCCTTTAGCAGCGCTTTTTTGTAAAAGCGTTGTCTAATCTTCACGATTTTAATTTTTTTTTTTAAATAATCACACTTTTTTATATATTTTTTGACAAACCTGCTTATATTACATTCCCTACTTATAATTCAGACCTTTATTTCAACACTTAGGCCTTATATATACAATTCAACACTTTGGCCTTTAAGTATACATTGTAATTCATCACTTTGTCCATAATCATTTTAATACACATAAACCTGCTTAAATATATTACAACACAATCCGATCCTCAGAATTACAACATCACAAATACAGTCAATTTACATATAATTACAAATCCGTTAACTTTACAAATAGATACGACTTCCAAAAATATTATTATCTCGCATCAATATTGGATGATACATATACCTTATACAATTCTCAACTTAAGAATAAATTGACACCATTCCTCCTTTATTTCTTCCAATTCTGCTTTCGAGTAAGTACCGCACTTGAATTCATCAAAGTACTACATAATATAAAAGAACATGCACGTTAGTTTTAAAACTAATTACTCAGATGAAACATCGGTTAATTATCAAAATGAATCATATAATTTATGAATTGATCCATACCATGATTGAAATCTCTATTTCACCATAATGAATAATTTCCTTCATAAAGCGCAATACAAAATATCTGCAATCAATCCCATTGCGTTGACGAGGACACTGTAAATGAAAAAAACAAACGAACATTTATCAGGATATATAGTTTACATAGTTTTATCAAGTAGGACCACTATAACAGTCAAAAATGGGAAAATATACCTGCACTCTGATCCAGCTAATGTTGTTAGCCTTGCTTTTTGGCACTGTTGCTTGTCTTTGTGCTCTGAATATTTGTATAGGTCTAACATAATATAAACGCATATTTAGAACAATGTCACATAATAAATAAAGATATATAATTATTCATAACAGTATATCTCATCACATACGTATCAATCATATTCTTCATATAAGGATATTTTGTTTGATCGCCATCCAATGAATCCAGATAATACACTATTTCTTTCATTGGATTAATCGCGACCAACAACCAGTATCCACTATAAAATAAGACAACAGTTTAGACAGAAATGTTATATATAATGGCAAAAATCAAATATGTAAGAACAGAGTATGCCTAAGAGGGGGGGTGAATTAGGACTTTTGAAATTTTTTCGGTTTTTATGGTATTTTGAAATATCACTGGTTTGTGTTTTTGGTTATGAAAGCAGAAGAAGAAAGATAAAAGAACAATGGACACCAGGATTTATAGTGGTTCCCCTTACAATCCGAGAGTACTCCACTCCCCTTTCAACATGAAAGAGAATTTTCACTATTGTTTAATAAAGTACAACCTATCACACCATCAACCGGTGAGGCCTACTATCAAACAATAAAACTAACAAGTGTACAAGAACAATCCTCTTGTAAACACTCACCCTTGTGTCCAACAATCCTGGATCACAAGTCAAAATACACAAGTTTGTAAAGATTTTTGATTTGAGAGTAATGATATCAAAGTTGATCTTCTCCAAATGATCAGAATTCACTCTTACAATTTTCAATACAAGTGTTCAAGGATGAATATGAAATTTATGCACATATGAACACTTAATGAAAGTTTTTGAAAATGGTGAATTTGATTCTAAGACAATTTGAAAATGAATGTAGAAAGTGTTTGGAGATTGAAAAGTTTTTTGTGTTATGTTCTATATTTTTCAAAATTGAAAAACTCAGAATTTATATGAGTAAAATACCCTTTCAAAAAGGTACAATGAGTAGTCATCAAAAAATATGAAATGGTATAAATTTTTAAATAATTTTTGAACTTGAAACAAAGCAATTTTTCACTGCACGTTCAGTGTTAATCGGTTAACCCATATGGTTAATCGGTTAACACTGGTACGTTAGCCCAGAAAATTCAAAATTCAAATTGGTTAACCAGTTAACCTATATGGTTAATCGGTTAACACTGCTAATTTTCAGAAAAATGCTTTTTAAAATTAATGTTATACCATTTTTAAGGTTTCAAAAAACATGCTTATGTATTATGCAAAAATGATTGATGTTTTTGAACACTTGTATATCAAATTATAAGGGTGGATTTGATATACCAGTAATGCAGCCAAGTCTGGAAGAATCATAGTTCCATATGAAGCTTGACTTGAAAGATAGGTTGACTTGATCTTGATAACTTTGAACAGCTTGTCTTTTTGCAATCAAGAGATGACCTTGAGTAGTATTGACATCATCAAAACTTGAGACTGAAGCATGCTTCTACATTCTCCCCCTTTTTGATGATGGCAATCAAAAATGTTGTGCGATATCTCTTGGTTCTTGATCTGGTTCTCCCCCTATGTCTAGCAACTCCCCCTATCTTAACAGAGGAAAAAAAATCTGCACACAGAGAGACATTAACAGAACCAAGCTCTTCTCCCCCTTTGACATCAGCAAAAAGGAAGAGCTTTCAAAGAAATCACAAGATAGCAACATATATAGTAATAAGCACATGCAAAGCCAAGTAAACACAAAGCACAAACAGTAGTACATATAAAATGCAGCAAATAGAAATTGTACTTGTTACAATAAAACATAGTTCAAATGAAAGCATAAAAACTTAAGACTAGAAAGCAAAGCAATAAAAACAATAGCACCAGCATATTCTCTAAAAATCCTCATCCGCCATATCCTCCTCCTCTTCTTCTTCATCACTATCAACCTCTTCTTCAATCTCGTCATCCACAACTTGGGTGTTGGAATGTGGAGGGTTAAGAATGAGGTTTCTGAGGGAGGTAATTGCTCAGGAGGTCTCTCTATGCATATTCATGGATTCTCGATGCTGGTTCATCATGGTTGTGTAGAGAAACTCACTGGTAAGACCCCCTTCAGGCATTGGATAAGCGTGATGCACAGGACCGTCATCAGTATACCTGTAGGTACCGTCAGCCGCCTTGATGATTCCAGTATTCTTCACAATATTAATCTCATTGATCTCATTAGTTGTAGGTTTCATCTTGGAGGATGGTTCTCTGTTGAGATCAAGTTCAGTTAATTCCAGAATTCTAGAAACCAAGCGAGCATACGGCAGCCGGGTAATGCAATGAAGTTGTTGCTGCAGATGATACATAATAGTCAAAATCCAATTGACTCTGATGCGATTCTTAATAGCAAAGATCAGCTGCATTTCCAAGTCGTTGATCTGAGAGTGATTTGAGTCCTTTGGAATGAGGACATAGCAGATAATGTAGTGAAGCATTCGATCAGATACTGTCAGATTCTTGGCATAGCACAGCATACGAGCGGTGCGAGAGTTTGCAATAACGGTTTCTTTTGGGAACCTGCAAATCTGATAGTAATACTCCATTTTATCATAGTTTGCCCAGGGTCCATCTACATGGTTTACACCTTTCCTCAGGAAGCATCCTTTTGATGGAATCTTAAGGTGTCTAGCAAGGGTGGATAAATTCTCAACAAACTCATGATCTCTAATGGTGGACCGGATCATGTGGTTCTCATCCATGTCCAGATATACAGACATTTTATTCATAAAAGCTTTAACCAGATCAGGATAGATAATACCAGAGTCGGTGACGAACTTGTCGATACGCTGATATTCCAACAGAGTAGGAAAATCAAAAGATATTGCAGGAAAAGCTCGAAGATTCGCATACTTTACCGGCATAAGTTGACGAACACGCACTTTGAAATCCATCCGTCTCTTTTTGGTGGTTTCCATTGGAATACTGTCGTCATCTGATTCTGATGTAGAATGATGTTCTGGAAGTTTTCCCTTGCCGCGGTTTGATGCTGACGCCATGGATGGAGGTTTGAGAGAACTAGGGTTGTGGGTTCTGAGGAAGTTAGGGTTTGAGAAGTTGTGGGGAGTTTTTCCAACTTTTAAGAGTGGGAGAGAGAAGTTGGGATTTTAAGAGGGAATATGGATTTTGGATATGGATTTGGATATTTAAGAGAATATGGACCACACAAAATATATAAAGAAAAATATAAAATTTTCAAAAATTTAATTAATTTTCGTTTCTGATTTTTTTTTTTGAAAAATTAACAGTGTTAATCGGTTAACCATATAGGTTAATCGGTTAACACATTAAAAAATTTAATCAGAATTGAAAATTCAACAGTGTTAATCGGTTAACCCATATGGTTAATCGATTAACATGCTCGAATTTTTGAAAAATACATAAAAAACAGAATGCATACACATGAAAACAAATCACAAATAATGAATACACATAATAGAGACAAAGTCAGATGTCACCTTCATCAAGAATCCCAAGTTCTCTCCGAATTTTGTAGAATGGTTCTTTTGCCAAAGGCTTGGTGAAGATGTCGGCGAGTTGGTTGTGTGTGTCGACGAAAGTAACATCAACATCTCTGTTTAATACGTGATCTCGAAGGAAATGATGCCGGATATCGATGTGCTTTGTTCTGGAATGCATAACCGGATTCTTTGTGATATTTATGGCACTAGTATTGTCACATCGTAGAGGAATGCATCCGAGGTCAACACCATAATCCAGAAGTTGTTGTTTCAGCCATAAAATCTGTGCACAGCAACTTCCTGCGGCGATGTATTCTACTTCGGCGGTGCTGAGTGCTACACAAGCTTGCTTCTTGCAGGCCCATGATACTAGAGCATTTCCGAGAATATGACATGTACCACTTGTACTTTTTCTATCGGTTTTGCATCCTGCATAGTCAGCGTCAGAATAACCAACTAAAGAACAAGTACTACCTTTAGGATACCATAATTCGACGTTGGTCGTTCCTTTGAGATACTTGATAATTCTCTTCACAGCAGTGAGATGCGATTCCTTCGGATTTGCTTGGAAGCGCGCACACAAACAAACACTAAACATAATGTCAGGACGGCTTGCCGTCAAATATAGTAATGAACCAATCATACCTCGATATTTAGTAATATCAATTGGAGTACCAGATTCATCTTGATCAACATACGTTCCGGATCCCATAGGAGTAGACATCATCTTGCAACTATCCATATCGAATTTCTTTATTAATTCCTTACAGTACTTGGATTGGTTGAGAAAGATTCCATCCTTGGTTTGCTTGATTTGTAGTCCAAGAAAATAATTTAACTTTCCCATCATGGACATCTCGAATTCTTCTCGCGTCATGAGTGAGAATTCTTCGCAGAGTTCTTTGTTTGTTGATCCAAAAATGATGTCGTCGACGTAGACTTGTACTAACAAGGTGTTACCCTTGATTTTCTTAATAAACAGCGTCTTGTCAACCTTTCCTTTTGTAAATCCTTTCTCACATAAGAAGTTGCTAAGGCGATCATACCATGCTCGTGGTGCTTGTTTTAAACCGTAGAGAGCCTTCTTCTGTTTGAAAACATGTGAGGGATTTTTGAAGTCTTCAAAACCCGGAGGTTGTTTGACGTAGACTTCCTCATTAATGTACCCATTCAGGAAAGCGCTTTTGACATCCATCTGGAATAACTGAAAATTCATAGAACACGCGTAAGCAAGTAGTAATCTAATTGCTTCTAACCTTGCTACCGGAGCGAATGTTTCATCAAAATCAATTCCTTCCTCCTGGTTGTAGCCTTGTGCGACCAATCTTGCCTTGTTACGAACTATAATCCCATTCTCGTCAAGTTTGTTCTTGAACACCCATCTGGTTCCTATAATATGCTTATTGTTTGGTCTTGGTACAAGGGTCCAAACTTGATTTCTTTCAAATTGATTAAGTTCTTCTTGCATTGCTATAATCCATTGGTCGTCGCCTAAAGCTTCATCGATTTTTGATGGTTCAATTTGAGATACAAACGCCATGTTGAGACAAGCATCCTTTAAATTAAGTCGAGTTGCAACGCCTTGACTAATATCACCAATAACTTTATCAATTGGGTGATCTCTGTGTGTTCTCCATTCTTTCGGAAGATCTTGATTTTCTTGAGTAACATCTTCTTGTAATATTGTTTGATCTTTTGAAACAATTTCTTCATTTTGTGGAGTATCTACAAAATCATCATCGTCATCCAAAACAATATTATCCTCTTTCGAGGGGTTAGTCTCATCAAACGAAACATGAATGGACTCTTCAATGGTAAGAGTTCTTTTATTAAAAATTCTAAAAGCTTTACTATAAAGAGAGTAACCAAGAAAGATACCTTCGTCGGACTTCTCATCAAACTTACCGAGATTGTCCTTATTGTTGTTGAGAACGAAGCATTTGCAGCCAAATATGTGGAAGAATGATATATTCGGTTTCCTTCCCTTGAACAACTCATACGGAGTCTTTTTGAGTAGCGGTCGAATATTCACGCGGTTGCTTACAAAGCATGCCGTGCTTACTGCTTCTGCCCAAAAATATTTTGGAAGATTTGTGTCGCTGAGCATTGTTCTAGCAAGTTCAACTAGTGAACGATTCTTCCGTTCTACGACGCCGTTTTGTTGAGGAGTTCTTGGTGCCGAAAAATTATGAGAAATTCCATGTTCTTCGCAAAATTCTTCAAAGTCTGAATTTTGAAATTCTCCACCGTGGTCGCTTCTTATGGAGGCTATAGTGAGTGACTTCTCGTTTTGAATTCGTTTTGCATACTTTTTGAATGCTTTAAACGCATCATTTTTCTGCACTAAAAACATTGTCCAGGTATATCGAGAAAAATCATCAACAATAACTAAAGCATAAATACTACCTCCAAAGCTCTTCGTTCTTGATGGACCAAAAAGATCCATGTGCAACAATTGAAGTGGTCTTGATGTAGAAACCACTTGCTTGGATTTGAAAGTTGTCTTGGTCTGTTTTCCCTTTTGACATGCATCGCATAATTTATCCTTGATGAATTTTATCTTCGGAAGCCCAACAACCAGATCATGCTTGATTAATTTGTTTAAATGCTCCATGTGAATGTGAGCAAATCTTTTATGCCAAAGCCATGCCTCGTTGTTGTTCGCCATAAGACACTTTACCTTCAAGGAAGAGTCATCAAAAGAAATCATAAAAATATTATTATATCTTTTACCTTTTAGCAGAATCTCATGAGTGACTTCGTGTTCGATCAAGCATTCCTCCTTTGTGAAGTTGATTTTGAACCCTTTGTCACACAATTGACTGATGCTAAGCAGGTTATGCTTAAGGCCTTCAACAAAAAGAACGTCTTCGATGATTGTACATGGAGGTACACCAATGGTTCCAACTCCAAGAATTTTTCCTTTATTATCATCACCGTAAGTGACGTATCCTTTGGCCTTTAATGATAGACTTGAAAATTTGTTTATATCTCCCGTCATATGCTTCGAGCAGCCACTATCAAGATACCATTGATTTGTGGTTGTCTTCAAGCATACCTACAAAACAAAATTAGGTAGTGTTAGGTACCCAAATTGCTTTGGGTCCTTGATAGTTAGTACCCTTTTCCACCCACACATAATGCCCCTTTGCAATACCAATATTACGTACATAGCAGGCATTAGGTGTGTGCCCTTTAATACCACAATAAAAACATGTAGGTTGAAAATGACTTCTATATCTAGGAATATAATTCTTTTTCTTATTAATTCTTTTCTTGTTATGATTTTGATGCTGAGTTTTAGAAGTGCTTGTCTCTTCCTTCACAATTTGTTCACTTGCTCTTACGAAAATGGTCTGATTGGTGCTTGGTTTTGAAAATTTAGAATATCCCAATCCACTTTTATCATTAGGATACCTTTGATGTTTAAGAATCTCTTCCAAGCCAATTTGACCTTTTTCGTATCTTTCTAAAACTCTTTTAAGTTGAACAATTTGAAAAGACAAAGACTCACAATTCTTACATACAAGACTTTGTTTTTCATCCATCACTTTTTGTTTTTCATCTTCAATATTTTTTAAGAGATCAGAATTTTGTTTTTCTAAAATTAAAATTCTTTTCTTTTGTGATGAGATGTCTTTATACAAAGTCTTGCACTCTTTTAGAAGTTCATCTATAACTTCTTGTGCATCATTATCATAGACAGAAAAATTACTACTAACCTCATTTTCGTCATCGAAATGGTGAGAGGCCATTAAGGCAATATTTGCACTTTCATCGCTATCTGATTCCGATGATGAACTTACTTCGTTGTCGTCCCATGCGACATAAGCCTTCTTTGTTTTGAAATCCTTCCTGCCCTTGAATTTTCCTTTATTTGCGAGTTTTGGGCAATCTGGCTTTATGTGACCTTGTTTTCCACATTCATAACATGTAATTTCTTGGTTTGATGTGGATGCCTCCTTTTTCCTGAAATGTCTATTCTTTTTATAAAAAGAAGAAGTTTTATTATTATTAAAAAACTTACCAAGCTTCTTTACTAGAAGCATGAAATTTTCGTCTTCGGAAGATTCGTCAATTTTGTCATCCTTTGTGTCAGTCTTCAAGGCAATTCCTTTGGACTTCTTGTCTTGACTTTCATGTTTCTCAAGCCTTCCAAGTTCCAGTTCATGCTCTTGAAGTTTCCCGAATAATGAAGCGGATGTCATTGTTGAAAGACTTTTCTTTTCCGAAATGGCGGTCACGTTTGGTTGCCATTCTCTTGTCAAGGATCTTAGGACTTTTAAGTTGAGATCATCGTTGGTGAAGGTCTTCCCAAGAGCAATCAGGTGATTTGTTAGATGAACGAACCTCTTTTGCAAGGCAACAATAGATTCACCGGGCTGCATACGGAACATCTCATATTCTTGACTTAACGTGTTAAGTCTTGATCTTTTTACTTCTGCTGTTCCTTCATGCGTTTCTACCAAGGTATCCCAAATCTGTTTTGCCGATTGACACTGTGATATGCGAAAGAATTCATCCATACTGAGAGCGCTTTGAAATATGTTGATTGCTTTCTTATCATTCAAGATTCTCTTCTTGTCATCTTCATCATATGAGGATTTAATCTTTGGGGTTCCAACACCATTTACCACACTTGTAGGAACATGTGGACCAGTTTCAACGGTTTCCCATATACCATCTCCTTGAGCCTCAAGATGTGCCTTCATACGGATTTTCCAAAAATCAAAGTATTCTCCAGAAAAGAGTGGTGGCTTGTTACTACTTCCACCATCTTTGAAAACCGGGTTGGTATTTGCGGAAGCCATACTGAATCGTTAGGAACAGGTTACCTTAACCTGCTCTGATGCCAATTGTAAGAACAGAGTATGCCTAAGAGGGGGGGTGAATTAGGACTTTTGAAATTTTTCCGGTTTTTATGGTATTTTGAAATATCACTGGTTTGTGTTTTTGGTTATGAAAGCAGAAGAAGAAAGATAAAAGAACAATGGACACCAGGATTTATAGTGGTTCCCCTCACAATCCGAGAGTACTCCACTCCCCTTTCAACATGAAAGAGAATTTTCACTATTGTTTAATAAAGTACAATCTATCACACCATCAACCGGTGAGGCCTACTATCAAACAATAAAACTAACAAGTGTACAAGAACAATCCTCTTGTAAACACTCACCCTTGTGTCCAACAATCCTGGATCACAAGTCAAAATACACAAGTTTGTAAAGATTTTTGATTTGAGAGTAATGATATCAAAGTTGATCTTCTCCAAATGATCAGAATTCACTCTTACAATTTTCAATACAAGTGTTCAAGGATGAATATGAAATTTATGCACATATGAACACTTAATGAAAGTTTTTGAAAATGGTGAATTTGATTCTAAGACAATTTGAAAATGAATGTAGAAAGTGTTTGGAGATTGAAAAGTTTTTTGTGTTATGTTCTATATTTTTCAAAATTGAAAAACTCAGAATTTATATGAGTAAAATACCCTTTCAAAAAGGTACAATGAGTAGTCATCAAAAAATATGAAATGGTATAAATTTTTAAATAATTTTTGAACTTGAAACAAAGCAATTTTTCACTGTTCAGTGTTAATCGGTTAACCCATATGGTTAATCGGTTAAGACTGGTACGTTAGCCCAGAAAATTCGAAATTCAAATTGGTTAACCGGTTAACCTATATGGTTAATCGGTTAACACTGCTAATTTTCAGAAAAATGCTTTTTAAAATTAATGCTATACCATTTTTAAGGTTTCAAAAAACATGCTTATGTATTATGCAAAAATGATTGATGTTTTTGAACACTTGTATATCAAATTATAAGGGTGGATTTGATATACCAGTAATGCAGCCAAGTCTGGAAGAATCATAGTTCCATATGAAGCTTGACTTGAAAGATAGGTTGACTTGATCTTGATAACTTTGAACAGCTTGTCTTTTTGCAATCAAGAGATGACCTTGAGTAGTATTGACATCATCAAAACTTGAGACTGAAGCATGCTTCTACAAAATAATTATAATAAATGAATTTAGAATGAAGTCATATCCATGGCCAATATTATATGGCAACAAGAACAACTTCTCTGTAGTCGCAGCCATAAATCTTTGGACTATGTAATCTTTGACTACATCTGGTGTGTGATCTATTGCCCGTGAGTTGATACAGTTAGCAGATAAGAATGTGAATATGGAAGTTAAATCATGCGGGACCAACAACTTGTCATACAAGAGCCTAAAAGAAAAACATAATCAACATTAGAATATTCAATTAAATGAGCAAATTTTAAAATGTTCAATTATTTAATTAAAATGGATTGGAGTACCTGATGTAGGAATGCATAACACCGACGCCCAATTCAGAATTTTGGAAAACCTGGTCCAAATCCTCCTTAGCAATTGTTTCGGTATATTTAAAACCGAAAATACCTTCCTCCATAGGTATTTAACGGATGCCACCCTCAGTCACATCTGTTGTTCCTACATATGTTTCAAGGCACAACCTAAATCGAGGAACATATGCTTTTTTTGGCTCGACCTTTTTTTTGTTGGGCACCTTGGAAGATTCAGGCATCTTACCCTTGCTGACTTGTTGCAACTGTTGATCATGAACCTAAATCATATAAGTTCAGTAATTAATGTATAATAAGATAATCATGTAACTGTAGTAGTACCTGTTTCTTTGATGCAGCTGAATCGGTTTCCCGCACAATGATTCCCTTATCTTTTGATTTGGATTTTGTAGGAGTCTAAGATCATCATGTAAATAATAAAATGTAAATGTAAGAATAACTTTCATCTATGGGTCGTAAAAGATTTGAGTATTACAAGGTTCATAATGGTGTTCAACATACCTCATCATATATGAAAATGAGATTTGTCGGCCATGCAACATACGCTCCTATTGCGTCTCCCACCACCGTTGCGTTTGAAACAACATCTGGTATAGGCAACAACGCACCCCCTCTAACGCAATATCAACTGATACTTTCAAAAATCCAGCAGGGAGCAGTTTATGGTGAAGTAAGTCTCCCACAATGTTATGCACCTTTCCCTTGCCAACTATGCGATAAGTCGGTGATGATAAATGTAGCCGACAAGGTGAAATTCCCGAAACAAATAATGATGCCGATTAATGTGTTAATTAAGAAAATTGTGCTAAATTAATTTCAATGTAATATATACAATTACCTCTGGAGGTTTCTGCGGACAATTGATACTATCTTTGTCACTAGTATCTTTACCCTCTGGACCGCGCCTTTCCGACATGTATCTTTCTTTGTCCTTCTGTAATTCCCGAATCTGAGCTTTCAATTCCTCCAACGTATCCATCACTTCTTTATTGCTAGTATTTTTTCTTTGGCTGCTTATACAGTTGTGATGGAGTGACGCCAAATCCCATACCCCTCACACGCCCAGAATACTCAGGGATATTTAACACCCGACTCAGTATGCTCCTACAATCATCGTCCTCAGCTGGAGTTATACTCTGGGATAGAGTCTCCTGAAATATAGATAAAAGCATATATAAATATATTATACACTTTTGATCAGTTACTTACAAAACTAATGTTGTACTTACACATTGTTCAAATACTTGTTGAACTTCTTCCTGAACGACTCCATCTCTTCCCACACGGGCAACCTTCCACACAACATGGTCCGAAAGAGATGTCGTATCACTTTTCTCCTCTTCTAACTATGCATTAAGACGGATAATAAAGCATTCATATCCTATTATTATACTTACTATTTTTGGTAACTATATCATATTAAAGCATTTATATATACTTACTATTTTTTGTTCTAAGCGTGCATATCCCAAACGCCCTTTTTTGTATGGATACGCGGGTTTTGATGCCCATTGCCGATTTACGCCACTCGCAACCTGAAAAAACAAGTTTAAGTCATATCAGAACTCTTGTGGAAGAAGTATATATACTATACATTGTTCATGATAAGTTGTACTTACTAAAAATTCTTTGGTTCTTCGCTTCGCAATAAATGTCTCCCATTCTTCTTCTGAAATCAGATCAGCGTACTTCTTTGGATGCTCCGAGTCGACAAAGTTTCCATCAGAATCTTTAAGAAACTTGTTCGTTAAAAACGCTCTAAATCCCCTCAGACGTTTTCCGGCCAATTGAAGACAATACTTTCTTCTGCAATCATCAATATTAAAAGATTTCTGCAAACAAATACACATACATATAACATGTTAGTATAATTAATTTAAAGATGTAACCGTCAACATAATTAAAAATAATCAAATATCATACATGTATCTCGCTCCAAATTTTGTCTTTAGCCGGTTGTAGCGAGGGAATTCTCCAATTATCGCAAGTAATCGAAATTTGCGAACGTACAAGTGCTCTAATGTAACTTGTCAGCATCGCACCGTTAGGCTCAACTAATTGATCTCTTTCATTCCAATGCACATCATACTTAACACCCTTATCTCTCGCACGGATGATTTTTTTCATATTCGTTATTCCTCTTTTGATATCGCCTTCCATGTCTTTTGTTGTTTCATTTCCATCATGTGATGTTTCCTCATTGGTGACCATAATACCTATAATTCAGAAAAACCAAAGTATCAAATGAATGACATGCAAATATGTAAATAAGAAATATATACATAAGAAAACACATGCAAACTTGGACCATATGCTAAACATCTCAACCTTTCTGTTATTGAAGCGGGATCAGAATAAAACTTTGAAAAAATATGATCCTTGAACCATGTTATAAAACTTCGATTGTGCTCACGTACTATCCAATTTTCATTTTGATTCAGATTTAAACCTCGGAGAACGTCCTTTTGCATTTCAACATATGGCTCAACCTCAATGTCATTGTGCAGAACATACAAATTCACTTGCTCCCATTCATCCCTTGAAACTGTCACAACTTTATTTCCAATTAACTGTTTACCTACTATTTTTTCAACAACATTAGATTTTGGGAGGCCAATGGATTGAAAGTTGGACAAATATTCAGTACAAAACTCAATAGCTTTTTCAACAATGTATCGTTCAACAATACATCCCTCTGGTCGACTTCGGTTTTTCACATACCCTTTCAATATTTTCATATAACGTTCAAAAGGGTACATCCATCTCATATAAGCTGGTCCACACAATTGTGTCTCTTTCACAAGATAGACAACTAGATGTACCATTATGTCAAAAAATGATGGAGGAAAATACATTTCAAGCTCACACAAAGTAATAACTATTTCTTTTTGCAATGTTGGTAAGATCGCAGGATCGATCACCTTACTACAAATTGACCTGAAGATAAAACACAATTTAGTTATTGCGCCTCTCACTTTTTCTGGAAAAATAAAACGTATACATATTGGTAGAAAGTGTTCCATTATAACATGGCAATCATGTATCTTTAAACTCTTTAACTTGAGGTCTTTCATAGAAACAAGTCTTCTAATATCTGAAGAGTATCCTTCTGGAACTTTAACTTCACTCAGAAACTTACACAATATCTTTTTCTCCTTTCTAGATAAAGTATAAGCAGCAGGTGGTAGATATGTGCGATTTCCTTTCTTCAAGGATCCTAATTCATTTCTTATTCCCATTGCTACCAAGTACTTTCTTGCTTTAAGGTCATCCTTAGACTTTCCTTGTATATTGAGTAACGTACCAATAACACGTTCAAATACATTTTTTTCAATATGCATAACATTAAGAAAATGTCTTACATACAACGACTTCCAATACGACAACTCAAACAAAATTGACCTCTTCTTCCACCCACGCGTGACAAGCGTATGAGCAAAAGGCTTGTCAAACTGAGTACTCACATCTTTCACCTTTTCAAAAATTTGTTCGCCGGTCAATGTAGGTGGAACTCTATGTTGTTCTAAATTTCCATTAAATGCTTTTCTCCACCCACGGTAGTGATGATTAGAATTTAAGAATCTACGATGACCAAGAAAGACATTCTTCTGACCAAATTCCAACCGCGTCTAATCTGTGTTTTCTTCACGGATAGGACACGCACATTGACCTTTAATGCTATACCCCGATAGATTTCCGTATGCTGGAAAATCATTAATTGTGCCAAACAACATCGCCCTCAAATTGAAACTTTCTTTCCTATATCCATCATAAACCTCCACACCGTTCTCCCACAAACTCTTTAAGTCTTCGATTAAAGGTGTCAAGTATACGTCTATGTCATTCCCTGATTGTTTGGGGCCAAAAATTAACATAGATAACATAATGTACTTACGCTTCATACATAGCCATGGAGGTAGGTTATAAATCGTAATAATTACAGGCCAGGTGGAATGTGAGATACTTTGCAGACCATGCGGATTCATTCCATCAGTCGACAATGCCAAGCGAAGGTTTCTAGCTTCTTCTCCAAAATCAGGATACTCATTATCAATTTTCATCCACTGTGGTGAATCTGCCGGATGTCGATACTTCCCATCTATAATTCTATCATCTACATGCCAAGTCAGGTGTTTTGCATCTGTTTCACTACGAAACATGCGTCTAAATCTCGGAATTATAGGAAAATACCATTAAACTTTTGCTGGTGACAACGTTTTCTTATACCGAGATACACTGCATTTAGGACACTCGTTTAATGATGCATATTCATTTCGAAACAAAATGCAATCATTTGGACAAGCATGTATCTTATCATAGCTCATGCCAATAGAGCATAACATTTTTTTAGCTTCATAGGTTCGATTGGGAAGAACATTATCCTCCGGAAGCATCTCTTGAAGTAGGGCTAACAACTCTATGAAACTTTTATCCGACCATCCATTACCCGCCTTTAAGTTGTACAACTTTAATACCGCAGACAATCTTGTGAAAGTAGTGCAACCTTTATACAACGGTTTCTCTGCATCGCTTACCAACCTCTAAAACATCTTGGGACAATCTTGAAGATCTTCTTCAAGTGCTTCTGCAATCTCTTCGACTCGATCACAATCATATGTATCTCTGTCATTGTCCTTTGAAGCATAGGTCGTATTATCCCCGGGTTCGACATTCTCGTTATTTATCTCACCATGTAATGTCCAACATGTATAACTTCAATCAATTCCATGTCTCATTAAATGAGATTCCAACTGAACAACGTCAATTCGACGCCCATAACAGCAACCTAAGCAAGGACATGTGATCCTACTGGGGTCTTTGGCGTGTTCAACAGCAAACTTAACGAATTTCGATACCCCATTCTCGTACTCTTTAGACAATCGATCGGAAGACATCCATTTTTTATCCATACTAATTGAGTAGTCTAAACTAAACTAAGAAAGTTAAACAAAAACAGAGAATACATGTAAAGAAATCAATAACTTCTAAGAAAGCTACACAAAAGGATGCTTGAAAACGATCACAACCTTGCTCTTCACAGGTAACCCCTATAACAGACAAATTTAATAACATCATCAACATTTAATAATTCTTGGAACATCAATTGTTGATAAAACTTGCAATAAAATTAATTAATTTGCAATTTATATGGCTAAAGAGGTCATGAATGAATATTAATTGGATACTAACTTTTCATTATTAAATTTAAAATTATGATAACCCCAAATATTTTAGTAAATTAAAAATTATGGTTGAGTTTATATTTATCTAAAATTTTCTAGATTTCAAGGTTACACGTGGCAATAATATCTAATAACCTCAAACATTTACAAATTTCACCCTCATTTACAATTGTAAACCGTAAATCAAAGTATCACTGCCATTTAGTCTTGTCTGACACTTTGATGTCATTCGAGAGAAAACCATATATCTAATACATGAATTGGTATAGATCGATTACCATTGGTTTTATTTCTCATCCTAGATATTTGGTTGACACACGCCAACAAGCGTCATCGTCACGAACCCATCCGCCAACCTATCCCCCAACACAATAGCTAACCCACCCCTTACCAATCCACCCCATTCCAACAGAGTTATTTCCAGTCCTAATACCAACAAAATTCACCACCATACCAATCATACTCCTATGATAATACAAACAAATTTAACATGGAGTATCAAACACCACATCAAACCTTACCCACCCAAATATTTACACCAATGTCATCTTACAACCAAGCCGGCTATCTTCTTGACATAGCCTCATCAAGCCAACCACCCCAACAAAATTATGAAGGCATGGGCAACCCCTTCAATTTGGATGACTTTGAAGACATAAACTCATCTTCATGTGCCCGCCTACGCGAATTTCTTGATAGTGACCCAACACAAACATTGGTTGATATTTTCAGTCAAACACCCCCTATGGACCCAACGCCACCACAAAAAGCACCGAGAGACATACGACCTCGAGGATACGGTATCGGTGGACATTTATTTCGATCTAGTCGTAGAAATTAATGTACAATATTTTCGCCTATGTAATCAATTTAATATTAAATAAAATTGTTTATTATTTATTCATTATTATATAATATGTTATTTATTAATTTTTAATAAAAAATTTTGTTTAAAGGAGGATTAAGAGCATTTGGCGCCCTCTCTTCATGAATAAAGGTGACTATATCCTAAATGGCGCTCCCTCATTAGCCGTTTAAGGGGTTGCCATCCTTAATGGCGCCACCCTTCAACGAAACTATTTTTCTTTTTTAAATTAAGATATTTTGATAAATTAGTTGAAAAGATGGATATTTTAAAAATATTATTGAAAAAGCTTATGTGAGTAAAAATTTCTATTAGTACATAAAAGGCATCATATAGGGAAATAAATCCTCTACAGTTATGTGTCTCTATCTATCTCTCTATTAGTACTTTCTAAATATATTTTTAAATAAAATTATCTAATGGTGGAGAATGAATAAAAAAAAGATTGAATGGTTAGTATATATTTGACTTCAATATGGGTGTATTTTTTTTTCCTGTAGTTTTTTTTACGCAAGATATATTAGTGACATGATAATGAAATAATTAATTGATTTGCAGTATTGCATGTCTCATAGCCAAACCCACAAAAAAAAGAGGTGGGTAGACATAGTAGAGGACAATGCCTAAAAGTTAGATTCATCTGAAGGTGGGGCGCATAGATTTGGTATCTTTAAAGTCTCAGAGTTTCAAAAATTTATATCCACTCTGCTAATGTCTGTGTCAAAAGAAAAAAGCGGGCGGGCATAGGAGAGAGTACTTGTCTAAATTGAAAGCTTGAGGATGAATTATTTGTATTTGTAAGTATATACAGTCAAAGTGATTAGAGTATAGTTTTTATATAGATTGTGTTAACTTAAGTTGATATCTAAATCAAAAGTTGTGAACAATTATGAGCACACAAAAAAATAATAGATGTAACTGTAAGATGTCACTAATAAAAAAACACCTTCTGTAACATTGATATTACTACAGTTAGATTTTCTACCGTTGTATTATTGCAAACTTGATGCGTTTAATATATTTTTCATTTTTTTTAAAGTTATTTAATCACAGTTGAGGTAAATAACCGTGGTGATAAAGTAATTGTTACAAGCTTTCAATCCTAACAACTATATTTTTTTTCATTTTTTCTATTACAAAAAATATGTGTCACTTAAGTTCATAAATAAATAAATAAATTAAAAATTATTTAACCACGGAAATTTATTATACAACCGTTGTAATAAGATCCACATTTTATTGCGTTTGAAAGTAACAATCGTGGTCAAAGGTTTTTCTAATAAATTTAAAACAAAACAGATTCATTATTTCCTTCATAATCCTAAGCGAACTGGCGAACCGACGAACCGACGAACCAGAGACGACAGCGATAACGATAGCGAAATTTTCATCTTCACAAACTTCGTTCATTTGAATCTTCATTCTAGATAATCTTCACTATATTCATTTTTGGTCTCTTCCTCTTCGAAGTACGGTACATTTTTTGCAAACATCACTCTCTTCCTCATCTTCCTAATTCTTGATAATCTTCACTATCTTCATTCTTATTTGATTTTGTGGTATGTTTCGTGCAAAGTTCATATGTTTTATGTTTTGTTGTTGGATTTAGCAGTGAACAAAAATATTATGATTTTTCTACAATGGATATTCATATGCTTAAGATTTTAGAGTTATATTATTGTTATGAATATGCTTCAGTTTTTCGATTTGCTTTAGGTTTAGATTTTATTGTGCCGTTCACAATATTGTTTTGATATAAATTTCAGAATTTGTTATGGATCGTAGTTGGATGAAAGCTGATAGATTATATCTGGTATATGAGAAAGGAGTTCTTTAATTTCTTGAATACGCTGATCTAAATGTTCTCGACAATAATGGTATCTTTTATTGTCCTTGTGTTAATTGCGGGAAAATAAATAAAGGTACAAAGGATGAGATATTCCATCATCTATGTTGTGATGGTATATGTCAAAATTATACAATATGGATGTGGCATGGTGAGGTGGAAAAAAACAAAACAGTGTGTCACAAAGTCACGAAGTTGATGAAGATGAATATATGGATGACCGTCTAGAAGATATGTTCTATGATATTGGAGAATCTTCTTTAAAGAAAGCTCATATTTATGATACTTTATATATAGTGATAAGGACACTGTTTTATATAAGGGGGGCACAAGTCTTACACGATTGTCTACGGTTTTAAAATTGTTTAATCTGAAAGCGAAAAATGGGTGGTCGGATAAAAGCTTCACATAATAACTTTATTTCCTAAAACAAATCCTACCTGAAGATAACTATTTGCCTAATCGTTATTACGATGCCAAGAAGATATTGTGTCAAGTGGATTTGAAGTAGATCAAAATACATGCATGTCCTAATGACTGCATATTATACAAGAACGAGTATGAAAATTTGGATCAATATTCAGAATATGGGGTGTCGTATTACAAGCTAAAGGACAACAATGGTGATGACAATGATAATGATAATGTTAGTAGGAAGAGGCCTTTGCTAAAGTGTTTTGGTACTTGCCAATAATTTCAAGATTCAAGAGACTTTTTGCAAATACGAATGACCCAAAGAATATTAGATGGCATGCAGATGAAAGAAAATGTGACGGAAACATACGCCATATCGTTGATTCATTGCAATTGAAGAAAATTGATTCATTGTTTCAGGATTTTGGCACTAAGCCAAGAAACCTTAGGCATGGGCTTTCCACCAATGAACCCCTTTATTAATCTGAGTACTAACCATTCCTTATGGCCTTTTCTTCTCACAATTTACAACCTATCTCCTTGGTTGTGCATGAAACATATGTATATGTTGTTAAGTATGATGACTTCTAGACCATTCCTTACACAACAAAAGTTCCTACCACATATGATGAAGTTGATAGAGGTGATAAGCATGTTATTCGTATCGATCCTAATGAAGACATATGGGAAAATCAACAAGTAGGTATTTTATTCTGTATTCATAATTTAATGTAAGTTATTATTTTTAACTATATTTTTACTAACAAGTATGATTATTTGATATTGTAGGTGTTTAAATTTAAGACACCAAGAGACAAAAAAACCAAAACACTATATAAGACTCAATTATGTGATGTTATATAATGGTTGTAGGTTATTTTGCGCCACTTTTCTTTTGATGTAATATATATACAATGTTTGATTCTTAATTCAATGTTTGAATTTGATGTAATAAAATACAATTATTTGTTATGATACAATTGGTGTTTCTGTTCTGATACTGTTCACAAAAATACAGATTAAAAATGAAAAACTTTCAAAAAGCAGATAAATAAACGACGGTAGTTATATATATATATATATATATATATATATATATATATATATATATATATATATATATATATATATATATATATATATATATATATATATATATATATATATATATATATATATATATATATATATATATATATATATATATATATATATATATATATATATATATATATATATATATACACCAAAAAGGCAGTGCTGAGAATCGATCCTTGGACCTTTAATATATTACGACTGTTAGTTAAAGCAACAGTGGTAATATGACGCGTTTTTAGGTTTTGTACAACGTTCATACGACCGTGATTGTATGTAGCGCATATATAATCGTATGCTACGTAACAACGACCGATTTTGTGTGATAATATATCTTTTCTAACCGTTATTATATATGTTTTCTGTAGTAGTGTGTTCAGAATAAATATTAATACTTTATAAATAAATAAGTTTATCAGAGATAAGAGCATGCTAAACAAGGACCTATCTAATGTGTTTTACCTAATGTGCTAGTGTGATGATATTTTTCATGACATATATGACCAGAACGTGTCTGACTGGTGTATACCTGCAACAACAGAGTAAATGTAACAAATAGTTACGGAAAAAATTCCTATGTCTCCAAATAGTATAAGTACACGCCCATGCTGAGTTATAAATTCCTCTGTAGTTCTAACTTTTTATCTCAAAATTAACTAGATGACAAATATTTCAATTTACTTTTTATATCCATATTTGTTATTATTTCATTTATCAAAGTATTCTTCAATATTAATAATTTTTTACCGGTTGCTAAGATGATTAGCCAAAGTAATAAATATATACTACAAGAAAAAAAAATTAATAAATTTTGATTTAAAAAATGAAGCTGATTTGCAGTTGTTTTCTTGTTAACCGCACTAAAAACCTATTCGCGACAGTTAGTTATAAAAACTGTCGTTCTATTTTGAAAATTGTGTGTGCCGGATTGCGACAAATATTAAGCAGTCCTAATAGAATATATACTATTTTTTTGGATTAATTAAAATCCAATATTAGTGGTGCAATGGTAAACTAGGTAACTTTTTAAGTGGGTTCGAAAATATATGCCTCTCATTATTCCCTCCTATTATAATCCCTAAGTTTTTTTCCTCACTTTGTGTTGGTATTTGAATAGTTTATAATTGATAGTTTTAAAAATCTATTTAGAAAGAAGGCTATAGGAACCATGTGGTTATGGTTATATTGAAATAAGGATTATATTGGTTTTTTAGATGATCAATTACAAAAGTATCAATTGCCTAATTATAGGTTCAAGTCACCAACCTCTGAATGGTGGTGAATATTTCTAAATTATTTTAGTTCTTTCTATATGTTTCATGATAGATTAGTATCATAATATTTTTAAGTTCTTCTACAATTTTCATACACATTATATCTAAGAGAATTTTAGAAATTTGTTGCAATTTCAACACTCCGCCTTGATGCAAGTTTTTGTGACTCCAGTCGTAGCTCGTAGCTCTTCAAATCTTTGTCTCGAAAATGCCTTCATGAATATGTCTAAAATTTGATCTTATGTTGCAATCAGGGTAACCGATTACACCTTCATAAAAATACCCAGAAATTCATTTTTAAAGTAGTTTAACTGGTTACTCCAAATCTAGTAACCGATTATACTGTGCGCAGAAGCACTTTTCTGCAGCTTTTTGAAACGAAGACCACTTTTAAGGAAACCCAAAACCCCATTTTTCTCATGAATCAATTGTGCTACATTTTAATATGAAAAAACATTTTTCTACAGTTCTAAACTCCAAATTCTTTTCATTAAAACTACTCATAACTCTGCTTTGGCTCTGACTCAAAATCAACCATCAACAACACAACCGCACCATCAATACATCATACAATTCATCAATCACATGATTCAACAATAACAATTACAACGATTCATCATACTAACAACAGTCGCAACATCAACATAGAACACACAATTCATCAAGAATTTAATTAATCCACAAATACCAATTCATCAAAAATTCATGTATTGAGAAAGAAAACACAAACTCCACATTGCATAATCTACCTACCATTATCATGTTAACCCTTAGATGATTAAAACTCCATCCTTACCTTAGGGTTCTTGCATAAAACTTCATAACAATTAAGTTTCTTCTCTCTTTCTTGCCCTAGCCTCTTCTCACTTCCTCTTTTTCTCCAAAAATAGGTTTTGACAATTCTATATCCCAACTTCCCTTATTCTTATTATTATATTATCATTATTACTTAATCCAACAATTAAAATAATAACAATAATATTAACAATACTAATTATTTATTCCAAACAAAATTTATACTATATTATTTAAATAAATAATTATTAACTAATTTTACTAATTAGTTTACTCATCACACCACCCATCTCTACACAATTGGTCACACACCCCTCAACCTTTAAAGTCTATTCTTAAGGCCACTACCCCACACCAAGGTAGGTCAACACATCAAAGCACAACACAGTCACAATTATCACATAAATAAAATACGGAAAATAAATAAAATAATTCGGGCGTTACAACCAACGCACAGAGAACCGTTCACAAGGATGCCTATAAGAAGGATTGCAAGGCAGTATTTTACATCCAATCAGCAGTTGATGCAGCTAATTTCGACAGAACCACTCATGCTGAATCAGCGAAAGAGATATGGGATATTCTTGTCAAGTACGATGAAGGAGACAAGAAAGTCAAGGTTGTCAAGTTGCATATTTGCAACGACAATATGAATTATTATCGATAGGAGAAGACAAAAAGATTGTAGGCTATATGTCGAAGGTGCGGAAACTCGTCCATATCATGAAGAGTTGTGGTGAAACCTTAATTGATAAGATGATAGTTAATAAGGTAATGTGTACGTTGACCTCTCACTTTGATCACGTTATCATAGCTATTTAAGAATCCAACAATCTTGACACCCTAAAACTAGAAGATTTGGTTGGTTTGTTGGAGGCGCATGAGATTAGTATTGTCGAAAGGATATGAGATCAAGAATCTGAAGGTGAGAAAATACGTAGAAGCGGGGGGGGGGGGGGGGGGGGGGGGGGGGGTTGAATAAGGGTTTTGAAAAAAATTATGGCAATAAAAACACAATGATTTTTATCCTGGTTCGTTGAACTCAAATAACCCAGTCCACCCTATCAAGAGTGATTTTCCTTTCTCCACAAGGACTTAATCCACTATAATCAAACAGATTACAATGCCAACCACTAAGAACAACTGTCTTAGTCTTCTCAAGAACTATTGATCACAACTTGGTCTTCTTAAGGAACTTTTACAATCAAATGTAAACTAAACAAGTGTTTAAAATGCTTCTATGAAAGCTATATCACAACTGTAATTTTTACACTTAATATTAAGAACGTATGAAACTATTCAACAAAGAAATATAATTTGTATGAGAGCTTTGAGAGAGTTTTCAATGAATTCGTCAAAATACGTCAACTATAGAAATTTGTTGAAGGCTTGCTTTTATAGACAAAGAATACCAAGACGTTGCAAGCTTGAAGACCGTGTACTGCAAAGTAGTTGTAGCCTTTTGTCTTCACATGACTTGACCTTTCCTAGAAGTAGAACGTTCAGAGAAATCCTTTTTGCCTAAGTTCTTGTGTCTAGCATAAAAGAGGAAAGAGTCGTTTGGAATATGCCAACGAATATAACTTTGAATAATCTTCTTCAACAAGTTTCTATTTCTCAGCAATCAACATCAAAGCCTTGAGTGATCAGAGTCTTGATGTCATCAGAGTTTGCTGTATCAGAGTGTTGCAGCAAGTGTGCTTCAGCGTGAATAACAATCAGAGCAGAGTTTGGAAATCAAATCCTCAGTACTTGCAGCGAACAGTACTATCAGAGTCTTCTGAAAAACAGTGCTTGAAACTCTTCATACAAAGTCTTCAGTCTACGCTTCAGATGCTTCTGTAGCTTCTGCTTCAGATTCTTCTGTAGGCAACGATCAGAGTCTTCTAACGAGATGTTTCAGATGCTTCAAAGTCTTGCGTAGTTTAATGTTCAGATTCATTTTTGCTTTTAAAAGAATATTAAATTTAATATCTGCAACAAAAATACTTGAACAAATTTAGAGTATATAATTTCTTAATACAAAATTTCATTAGTGTTATCATCAAAACATAGAGATATAACTAAGAACCAATTTGTGTTCTAACAATCTCCCCCTTTTTGATGATGACAAAAACATAGGAAATTTTGTTCAATAAAGAGATAAATATAACTCCCCCTGAGATTATGAATCGCCCCCTGAAATGAATACTAAGAAAGAATAGAAACTTCCCTTTTTGCATGAGTATTCTTTTTAGAATCAAAGCTTGATTTAGATGAACGTTTCAGAATCAGAGCCTGATTGGTTAAAACTTGATTTGGGGATCTCAGAGTTACTTTAATGAATTTTGTCAGATTTATCATTATTGTTCTGAAAGACTAAAAATTCATGTTAGTTATGATTTGATATGTCTGAATTCCATTTAGGTAAAGTTTATTTGAACAGTCAAAATTTCATTTTCTCCCCCTTTTTGTCATAATCAAAAAGAAACTTTTTAAAGACAAATAAAAGTAAACAGAGAGAAAAGATAAAATCATATAGAGAAAACATTCATAGATTCATTCATTAAAATATTCAGATAGGTAAGACATCAGATAAGAAATGCAAACGAGTGCTCAAACATCAGATAATAACATAAAGCTAAGATTGTTTGGAGAGAAGCATCTTCAGAAGGTTGGTAATTTCAGATGAAGATTGTTCTTGCTTGGACATCCATTTCTCAATGTTGTCAGTCTTCTGATCCTGCCTTGCCATCCAGGATTTTATCTCAGATTGACCAGCTTCCAGCACATCAATCTTGTCTTCTAAGTCATGATTATCTTTCTTAACTTCAGAAGAAGTAGAGGGAGCAGATTCAGAAGCAGGACTAGGAGCAGAGTCAATATCCATTGGAGTTACAGATTTTGGAGCCACAAATTCATATGGTTTATCCACAATCGTCAAAGCTGAAGGATTTTCTTCCATAATGACTTCAGAAGCAGATCCTTCTATAGTCTCAGAAGTAGCAGACACTCCAGAAGTTGAAGGTGCATCCTCAAGAAGAAAATTTGGAGATCTTTTCATATTCCATAGCATGGTTTGGCAATTTCAGCAAATCTGATCTTCGCATCATCAGAGCAGACACTCTTCAGATTTGAAGCAACAGTGTTGAATTTGGAGATGAAGCTATTCCAAATAGCATCAGATTCATTTGAATTCATGGTTGAAAGGCATTTCTTCTTCATAGAGTCTAAACTCATCCTTATTTCTTTCTTGAAAGTAGAAAATAAAATATCAACATTTAGCCTAGGTTTAGGTTTAAGAAAGGCTTCAAGAGTTGGTGGTTTGGATTAAACTGGTAGGGGTGGTATGATAAATGTTGGAATAATAAACAGAGGACGAGGATATGGTGGTTTTGATTGAGCAGGCATGAAATGAAAGAATGGTTTTATTCTGCGTATGGATGGAATGATAGTTCTGGGATTAAAGGAATATGGAATGAAGGCAGATTGCCTTGGTTTTATCATAAAGTGTTTGAGTTTTAATCCAGGGGGAAGGGGATCAGATGGTAAAGGTTTCAAGGATGCAAATGAAACAAAATCAGGTGATCTTGGTTCATAGCCACGAAGAGATGGGGGTGAGTTTACATCTGGGTGAACATCAGATTCAGAAGAATCAGATGATTAAGTTGAATGACATAATGTGGAAGAAACGTTAAAGAGAGTTTTGAGGGGTTGGATATTCAGAATTTCTAAATCAGGTATGAAAGGTTCAGATTGTTCATAAGTTATGGGTTCAGATGATTGTAACGGTGTGGTATCAGATGCAGTTTGTTTAGAGGATGAAGGTGGTTGTACAGATGATTGAGATGGTACAGGAATGGTTTGAGTTTGAGAAGTTGGGGGTTCAGGAACAGAGCTAATTATTGATGATTCTATTGCAATTTCCGAAAATAATAGGTAAGGATGATTTAGTACCTTTTTTCTTGATGCGTTTGATAGGAGAAGAAGGAGCTTCTCCAGAAGCTTTTCTTTTCTTCTTCTTCTGAGGTTCTTCAGAAGTTTTCTGCTTTTTCTGCTGTGAGCCTGCAGCTTCTTCTTCTTCTAACTCCTGTTTTCTCTGCCTCTTGTGTTTTGCACAGAGATCTGGCATAGGTTCACGGTTTAGAAATCCTTCTGGAACTGGAAGTCCTTGTTCCATACAATATCCAACAAACTTGATTAGAACTTCCTTTGGTTCTTCTGCATAAAACGATGGAAATTTTCTACCAGAATTCTTCGTTTACTTACTTCTTCTGTGTTGAGTTTGTCAGGAGCAGAAGTGAGTTCATCTATTACTTTCAGCCTCTATAGACTTTTAGCATTCAGAACTTTTCCAAGAATGGATGTAAGTTCTTCTTTCAGTCCAGCCACATGCAGATGCTCCACCAGACCATTCTCTGTCAGAATGTCTGAAATCAACCTTCCACAAGGGATTCAATTTCTACCCTTTGTTTGTTTTGTCTTCATGTCTTCTCTGGATGCCTTAACATGATTCCAAAGATGAGAGAAGAGCAGATGAGGCTAATCTACCTTTGTGCTCTGACTAAGACAGAACATGAAGTAGAGTTGATCATTATTCACATAGTCAGGAGAGTTGGTAGACTTTCTGTGATGGATGCAACCCATGAAGATTTTAGCCCAGATCTTGTTATTAGGTTTCAAATCTTTGAACTTGTTATAGGGTTCTCCAAAAGTAATCACCTCTTCATAAACAACTTTCATGTTGACACGCCTAGTCAGATGAGAAACTCCATCAGTTTCTTCATATCCAATGAGTTTCCTTATAAGATCTTTAGTAATCACAATCTCTTTTCCTATAACAGATGACACAATGAACTTGGGATAAGCATGAGCATGAATCCAAAACTCTTTTACCAAAACTGGATAAACTGGCCCAAACAGTCTATCAAAGTACTTTGTCCATCCTTGAGCATCAATGATGGAACGCAGATTAAAACCATTTTCAGCCAGTGAAGCAAAATCCACCAAGGATTCACACAATACTTCCAATTTCTCAACAAGTGTGAGATTTTTTCTAACAGGTTCCTTGAAAGGAACAACCCCCAAATTAGAAGATGATACAACTGCCATTGTTGATTGGAACTGAGCTGAGGTTGAAGATGAAGTAGCCATTGATGAAGATGTTGAAGAATTAGGTTTACGAACAGTTTTGGGTTTTAGGTTTAGATGAAAGCAATAGAACAAGCAAAAATGCATATACGTGTTTGTGAGAGTAAAAAGTGTGAGATGTTGTGAGTTGTGGAATTTATAGAGACAAATTAGGGCACACAAAAGGTCACACGTTCAGCACGTTCTTATTTAGCATTTAATAGCATTTAATAAAAAGAAAATAATCATTTCAAGCATTAATGATTCTGACAATTTGGGGGGGAAACGAGAAACCAAATATTCAAAACAGTACCTCAAACGTCTTTTCAGTATTGTGCACTCCATCTTTTCAGATTCTGAGTTACACGTGTTTACTTGCATGTGCTTCTGAAGACTCTTTGAGAAATGAAACATTAGCCAACGTTCAGATCCTCTGAGACTTGTCAGTTCAGATACACACAGAAATAATAATTTAAGAATTTAAATAAATGACAGAAGAAATACTTCAGAGTTTTAAACATTTTGCATCTGAGAAAGTTGCTTCTGATAAATATTATTCTGGACAAAATTCCATACCAATATTTTTCAGAATAAACTTGAATCTATCTGCAGCAAGGGGTTTTGTAAAGATATCATCTCATTGATGGTCTGTATCAACAAAGTCTAAGTTTATAATACCGTTCTGAACATAGTCTCTAATGAAGTGATGTTTAATTTCTATATGCTTAGCTTTAGAGTGTAAAATTGGATTTTTAGACAAGCATATAGCAGAAGTATTATCACAGAATATAGAAATATTACTCTCAAAGATCTGATAATCTTCTAGTTGACTCTTCATCCAGAGCATCTGTGTGCTACATCCAGCAACAACAATATATTCTGCTTCTGTAGTTGATAGAGCAATTGTAGGTTGTTTCTTGCTGTACCAGGAGATTAAATTACTTCCCAGAAATTGGCAACTTCCAGAAGTACTTTTTCTTTCAACTCTGTTTCCAGCGTAATCAGCATCACAAAATCCAACTAGTTTAAATTCCTCAGATTTTCTGTAACACAAACCCACATTAGTAGTACCTTTCAGATACCTTAGAATCCTCTTAACAGCTGTTAAGTCTGATTCTCTAGGATCTGATTGGAATCTAGCACACAAGCATACACTGAATAAAATGTCAGGTCTAGAAGCAGTTAAGTATAGAAGAGATCCAATCATACATCTGTAGAGTTTCTGATCTACTTTCTTACTTACCTCCTCCTTACCAAGAGTGCTTGTTTGGTGCATTGGAGTCTTTGCTAACTTACTATCAGTCATGTTGAACTTCTTCAGAAGCTCTTTTACATATTTAGTCTGATGAATGTAAGTGCAATCTGGAGTTTGGTTGACTTGAATTCCCAGAAAGAATCTCAATTCTCCCATCATGGTCATCTTAAATTCAGCCTGCATACATTGAGCAAACTCCTTTCCCAGCGTAACATTGGTAGATCCAAATATAATATCATCTACATATATTTGACAAATTAATAGATCTTTCTTAAATGTTTTACAGAAAATAGTTGTGTCCACTTTGCCTCTCTTAAAATTTTTCTCCAGAAGAAAATTACTTAATCTTTCATACCAAGCTCTGGGAGCTTGTTTTAAACCATAAAGAGATTTCTTAAGTTTAAAAACATGTTCTGAAAATTTATCACTTTCAAAACCAGGAGGTTGATGAACATAGACTTCCTCTTCTATAATCCCATTTAAGAAGGCACTCTTAACATCCATCTGATATAAAGTGATGTTATTTTTTGCAGCAAAAGAAATGAGTAGGCGTATAGATTCTAACCTGGCCACAGGAGCATAAGTCTCTGTGTAGTCAATTCCTTCTTGCTGACTATACCCTTGAGCAACTAGTCTTGCCTTGTTTCTTACAACTTCTCCTTGCTCATTAAGTTTGTTTCTGAAGACCCATTTGGTTCCAATTATATTGAATCCTTTTGGTCTTGGAACCAGATCCCAAACTTCATTCCTTGTGAATTGATTTAGCTCCTCTTGCATTGTAAGAATCCAATCATTGTCTTCCAGAGCTTCTTCCACAGAAGTTGGTTCAATCACTGATACTAGACCAAATAAGGATGTTCCAGATGATCTGATAAAAGATCTTGTTCTGATAGGATCATCCTTCTTTCCAATTATCACATCCTCTGGGTGAGAGGCTTTGATTATGGATGATTCTTTAACATTTGGTTCTTCATAAATATTCATGTTATTCATCTAAGAAGCCAATGAAGTTGCTTCTAATTCCTTCACTCAAGCCTTTTCTGCCTCTGAGACTTCAGAGTCTGTGAGAATGACTTCTCTATCTGCAGAATTATCAACCTGCTTTGGCTTTTGATTGCCAAGCTTATCATCAAATCTAACATGTATAGATTCCTCCACAATCTGTGTCTCAGTGTTGTATATTTTGTAGCCTTTAGAGCGTTCAGAATAGCCAAGCATGAAACACTTCTGTGCTTTAGAATCAAACTTATTCAGATTCTCTTTAGTGTTCAACATATAACATATCCATCCAAAAGGATGAAAATAAGCAATGTTGGGTTTTCTATTCCTCCACAATTCATAGGGAGTCTTCTCCAGAAGAGGTCTTACAGACACTCTGTTCTGAATATAACAAGATGTGTTTATTGCTTCTGCCCAAAAATGCTTTGCCAGATTAGTCTCGTTGATCATGGTTCTGGCCATTTCTTGCAATGTTCTATTTTTCCTCTCTACAACTCCATTCTGTTGTGGAGTTCTAGGGCAGGAGAAATCATGAGCAATGCCATTTTCATTAAAATATTTTTCAAAATATTTGTTTTCAAATTCGCCTCCATGATCACTTCTGACTTTAACAATTTTCAAATCTTTTTTCATTCTGGACTTGTTTGCAGAAGTCAAAGAACACAAAATGTGACTCATCCTTGTGTTTTAGGAATTTCACCCATGTCCATCTGCTGTAGTCATCAACAATGACTAATCCATACTTCTTGCCTCTGATGGATGCAGTTTTCACTGGTCCAAACAGATCAATGTGAATTAACTCTAATGGTCTTGAGGTTGAAACAACATTTTTAGTTTTAAAAGAAGATTTAGAAAATTTTCCTTTCTGGCATGCTTCACAAAAAGCATCTGAGTTGAACTTCAACTTAGGAAGTCCTCTGACCAGATTGAGTTTATTAATCTGAGATATACGTCTCATATTAATATGCCCGAATCTTTTGTGCCATACCCATTACTCATCATTAACAGACATAAGGCATTTTACATTTTGAACCTTAAGTTCTGAAAGATTAATTTTGTAAATGTTGTTCTTCCTCTTTCCATTAAATAGGATTGAGCCATCCTTTTGACTGACAGCTTTGCAACATTTTTGATTAAAGATTATGTCATAACTATTGTCACTTAATTGAATTATGGACAATAGATTATGTTTTAATCCTTCTACAAGTAAAACATTAGATATTGAGGGAAGGTTACCATTGCCAATAGTACCAGAGCCAATTATCTTGCCCTTCTGATTCCCTCCAAACTTGACGTCTCCTCCATATTTAAGCTCCAGGCTTTAGAACATAAACCTTTCTCCCATCATGTGACGTGAGCAGCCAGAGTCCAGGTACCATGATTGGCATCTTGACTTTGCTGCTAAATACATCTGCAACAGATATTATCTTATCCTTAGGTACCCAGATCTTTTTGGGTCCTTTTGGGTTAGTTGCCTTAAAAGTTTGTCTGAACTTCTGTCTTTTTACAACAGGTTTGTTCTGACTAACTTTTGGTTTAAACATAGGAACGTTCTGATCAGAACGTATGTGTTTAATATCATTCAGATGACCAAACTTAAAATGAGAATATAAGGGAGTCTTCTTAATGATAAGTTTATCAACAAGTATTAGATTTAAATCCTTTCTAGAGGAAGATTCATATCCAATTCCCCTCCTGTTGTTTCTGCTAACTCCATAGATCATTGAAGCCATCTTGCTTCTATCTATGCTTTTAGCCAGAAACTTCTGAAAACTATAGTCATATTCTTCTAAAATATTTTTACATTTTGACTTAGTTTCAGATTCAGAGTCTTGTTGAGCTTTTTCAAAATTGTTTTTCATTTTCAAATTGTTTTCTTTGAGCTCAGCAACTTCTGACTTTAACAGACTATTCTCAGATTCAACATTGCATTTAAGCTTCTTGCACTTGAGCTTAATCTGGTTATAGTTGTTCAGAACTTCTGATAAAACCTCAATAAGTTCTTCCCTAGAGAGATCAGAAAGTACCTCTTCTGAGTCAGATTCAGAATCAGATTCAGATCCAGATGTTCCTTCATCCTGATCATCCACGCCTGCCATCAGTGCCATGTTCGCACATTCTTCATCTGATTCTAATGAAGATTCAGATTCATCTGAATCATCCCAGGTTGTCATTAAAACCTTCTTCTTTTGATCAAACTTCCTCTTTGGCTTTTCTTTCAGAAGCTTTGGACATTCATTCTTGTAGTGACCAGGTTCCTTGCATTCATAGTAGACTAACTCTTTCTTTCCAGATCTTTTGTGTCTAGAGGACTCTTTGCGTTGATCTAGCTTCTTGAAGTTTCTGAACTTCTTTCCTTTATGCTTCCAGAGTTTGTTGATTCTTCTGGACAGCATGGACAATTCATCTTCTTCAGAAGAAGAAGATTCTTCAGAGCTTTCTTCTACAACCTGCAAAGCTTTGACAGATTTGTTAGACTTTAAAGCAATAGACTTACCTTTTATCTGGGGTTCGTCTTCCTCTAATTCAATCTCATGACTCCTCAGAGAGCTGATTAGTTCCTCCAATGTAATCTTTTTCAAATCCTTAGCTAGCTTCAGAGCAGTGACCATTGGTCTTCATCTGATGGGCAAACTTCTGATGCTCTTCTTAACATGATCTACAGTGATGTTACCCTTGTCCAAAACTTTTAAGCCAACTGTGAAAATCTAGAATCTAGAGAACATAACTTCTACAAATTCTGATTCCTCCATTTTGAAGGCTTCATATTTCTGGATCAGCGCCAGAGCCTTAGTCTCCTTGAATTGAGAATTCCCTTCAGGGGTCATCTTCAAGGATTCAAACATACCAAATGTTGTTTCTCTGTTAGTAATCTTCTCATACTCAGTATGAGATATAGGATTTAGAATTATGGTTCTAGCTTTATGATGATTTCTGAATTCTTTCTTCTGAGCTTCAGTCATGGATTTTCTGTCTATCTTTTTGCCATCCCCATCAGTCGGGTGAACATAGCCATCAATAACTAAATCCTAAAGGTCGACATCATATCCTAGAAAGAAACTTTCAATCCTGTCTTTCCAGTAGCCAAACTTTTACCCATCAAACATAGGGGGTTTAGTGTTGATTTTATCTCTGTCTTCATATCTGTTGTTGTTGGATGTTGAAGCTTCAGCCATAATGTATCAACCAAAATATATCAAGAGTTTTCTCAACTGGATCTTTTCTATTCACGGTGAAGTGATAACACTCACAGAACCGGAGCTCTGATGCCAACTGAAGGTGAGAAAATACTTAGAAGGGGGGGTTGAATAAGGGTTTTCAAAAAAAATTATGGTAATAGAAACACAATGATTTTTATCCTGGTTCGTTGAACTCAACTAATCTAGTCCACCCTATAAAGAGTGATTTGCCTTTCTCCACAAGGACTTAATCCACTATAATCAAACAGATTACAATGTCAACAACTAAGAACAACTGTCTTAGTCTTCTCAAGAACTACTGACCACAACTTGGTCTTCTTAAGGAACTTTTACAATCAAATGTAAACTAAACAAGTGTTTAAAATGCTTCTATGAAACCTATATCACAACTGTGATTTTTACACTTAAGATTAAGAACGTATGAAACTATTCAACAAAGAAATATAATTTGTATGAGAGCTTTGAGAGAGTTTTCAATGAATTCGTCAAAATACGTCAACTGTAGAAAGTTGTTGAAGGCTTGCTTTTATAGACAAATAATTCCAAGACGTTGCAAGCTTGAAGATCATGTACTGCAAAGTAGCTATAGCCTTTTGTCTTCACATGACTTAACCTTTCCTAGAAGTAGAACATTCAGAGAAATCCTTTTTTCCTGAGTTCTTGTGTCTAGCATAAAAGAGGAAAGAGTCGTTTGGAATATGCCAACGAATATAACTTTGAATAATCTTCTTCAACAAGTTTCTATTTCTCAGCAATCAACATCAGAGCCTTGAGTGATCAGAGTCTTGACGTCATCAGAGTTTGTTGTATCAGAGTGTTGCAGCAAGTGTGCTTCAACGTGAATAACAATCAGAGCAGAGTTTGGAAATCAGATCCTCAGTACTTGCAGCGAACAGTACTATCAGAGTCTTCTAAAAAACAGTGCTTGAAACTCTTCATACAAAGTCTTCAGTCTATGCTTCAGATGCTTTTGTATCTTCTGCTTCAGATTCTTCTGTAGGCAGCACTCAGAGTCTTCTAACGAGATGCTTCTGACGCTTCAGAGCCTTGCGTAGTTCAATGTTCAGATTCATTTTTGCTTTCAAAAGAATATTGAATTTAATATCTGCAATAAAAATACTTGAACAAATTTAGAGTATATAATTTCTTTATACAAAATTTCATTAGTGTTATCATTAAAACATAGAGATATAATTAAGAACCAATTTGTGTTCTAACAGACTCGATTCAAGCCCTTTAGGCTCAGTCATGGAAGAAGAATGGTGGTTCCAATAAGTTCAAAGGAAAAACCTACAAGACTCTAGGCAAGAAGTCTTGGTCGAACTCTCACAAGAATAAGATCGATGATAGAACTTCTGAATCCTCGAAAATGGGAGAAGGAAATTCCTATCAAAAAGACAAAGTAGAAAAAAAATGGTGTGTAGTGCTATAACTGTGAAAAATGGAGTCACTTTGCCAAGCATTGTTGGTACAGGAAAGACAAGGGATCGACAAAAGGCAAGGACGAAGGAACGAACCTTGCGCATCAAGATTTAGATGACTTTTGTGATATGGTGGTTATGGCTGCAGTTACAGATGACCATGTTGAATCCAAGATCCGGTTCCTCGACTCAGGTTGTTCGAATCACATGATTGGCTGAAATGTATGGTTAGTAGATTTTGACTAGTCAAAGAAGATCAAGGTCAAACTTGCTGATAATAGCTCACTGCAAGCAGAAGGTACTGGTAACATAGTTATTCAAAGGAGTAATGGAGCAAAAGCCTTGATCAAAGATGTACTTTATGTCCCTGGAATAAAGTGTAATCTGCTAAGTGTAAGATAACTGGTCATAAAGGGGTTCTCAGTTGTTATAAAAGATAGATCCTTAGAACTTTTTGACATCCAGAATAACTTAGTCTTGAAATCTCCTTTGTCGAAGAATAGAACATTTAAAACCATGATTAGTTCGACTAAGGTACAATGTCTGAAAACAATTGTCGACCACAAGAATAGTTGGTTGTGGCATCTGAGTTTTGGTCATCTAAACTTTAGGTCGCTCAATTAACTGATCACTCAAGATATGGTAACTGGTATACTAAGTCTTGAGATGTCTGAAAAATTTTGTGAAGGTTGTCTAGTCGGAAAGTAGTCCAGGAATTCTTTCGTTTTGACTATGCACTAAATGAAAAACTTAGACGAACTTCCAACTTATGACACTCTATTTCTCCACTAAACCAAACTCGAAAATATTATTTCTTCCATAAAAAAAAATCTAAAACATCATTTCTTTCATTAATAAATTTCAGAACTCCATAATTTCTTCTCCAACTTGAATGAGACAGAAAATATAGATTCAAGTTAGCAGTGTTAGTTGTTGTTGTTCTTTCTTTTTCTTTTTTTTTTTGTTATTTGTGTTGTTATTATGGTTGTTCTTGTTTTTTTTTATATTGTTGTTGTTGTTCTTCTTCTTTTTCTTCTTCTTCTTCTTCTTCTTCTTCTTCTTCTTCTTCTTCTTCTTCTTCTTCTTCTTCTTCTTCTTCTTCTTTTTGTTCTTCTTCTTCTTCTTCTTGATGTTGTTATTATTGCTATTGTTGTTATTCTTCTTGTTTTTGTTGTTCTTGTTGTCGTTATTATTGTTCTTGCTATTGTTGTTGTTGTTCTACTGTTGCAGTTTTTATTTTATTAAAAGACATATAACAACGTTTTTTTAATACAATTGTGGTTGTATGTAACGTGCTATCCAGTTTACTACCACGGGAAATAGACCGTAATTATGAATAACCCACTTACAACCACACCCTACCTAACAACGTTTATTCAACTATTATTATAGATCTATCGCAATCGTTGTTATATGAGATGTTTTAGTAGTGATGTCAATGAGTTCTTTTGAAGAGCATACCATTGGTGGAAATAGGTATTTCATCTCATTTGTTGATGAGTACAACCGAAAGCTCTGGATCTATGTGATCAAACGAAAGGGCAAAATATTTTAAAGCTTTAAGAGATTCAAGATACTTGTCGAAAAACCGGGTGAAAAGAATATCAAAGTTCTGCGAACAGATAGAGGAGGCGAATACACATCCAAGATATTTGAAGCATTTTGTGCAAACCATGTTGTTGATCATGAAGTAAATGCTCCTTATACTCCTCAACATAATGGAATAGCAGAAAGAAGAAACATGACCATATTGGATATGGTAAGATGCATGCTGAAGCAGGAAAAATATCCAAAGTCCTAATTGGGTGAAGTTGTTTTGACTGCTGTTTATATTCTGAACAGGTGCACTACTAAGAAGCTGAAGAACAAGGTTCCTAAAGAAGTGTGGAGTGGCAAGTAACCATAACTGAGTTATCTGAAGGTGTTTGACTCTATTTTCTATAAGCATGTTCCTGATGCAAGAAGAAGAAAGCTTGATGACAATAGTGAATCTATGATTCTGGTGTGATATCATAAGACTGGATCATACAGGCTATTTAATCCAATAAACAATAAAATTGTAATAAGTCGTGACATTGTGATTGATGAAAACTCTGCATGGGATTGGAATTCTAGTGATCTAATTAACAAGCCATTGATGAGCTATTATTTCGATGAAGCAAGTAAAGATGTTGAAGTCAAAGATATTGTCGATATTCTATTTGAAGTCGAGGTTGTTGCTGACATACCCCACACAGTCAAAGTTGAAGAGGATATGGATGGAACAAGCCAGAGACGTCAAAGAACTAGAGCTCGTCCAACAAGACTTTAAGACTGTGAAGTGGTTGGTGATGATGAAGTCACAACAGAGGAAGACCTACTTTATTTTTCTTTACATGCAGGTGCTGAACTAATAAACTATAGCGAAGCCTTCAAAGATAAAAACTAGAAGTTTGATATGGTCGAAGATTATACAAGTTGCACAAAACGCTTTATGGTCTTAAACAGCCACCTAGGGAATGGAACAAAAAATCGACTAATACTTGGTCGAATTGGAATTCCTCAAATGCAAATCTGAGTATGGTGTCTATATTTAGGTTCTGAAACAAGATATAACAATTGTTTTCTTATATGTCGATGACTTGTTAGTAACTGGAAGTAGCTTGGAGAACTTGTCGATGTTCAAAGAGCTAATGAAAAAGGAATTTGAAATGTCGGATCTGAGAAAGTTTTCGTACTTCCTAGGCATATAATTTCAAATGTCGAAGCAAGGTATGGTATTACGTCAAAGAAAGTTTGTCAAAGACATTCTCAAGAGATTCATAATGGATGATTCGACTCCTACATCTTCTTCTATCAAACCAAATTTGGAGTTGGAGAAGTATGGAGAGGAAGACAAAGTCGATAAGATTTTGCTCAAATAAATTGTCGTATATCTGAGATATGTGTGCAACAGTCGATCTGATATATGTTTCTAAGTTGGATTAGTGAGTTGATATATGAGTGAAGCAAGGGTGTCACATATGAAGGCTGCAAGAAGAATTCTGAGATACTCAAAAGGATCGACCAACTATGGAATTTTATTTTGATGAGACTCTGAAAGTAAATAAGATATGGTCACTTGCTATTAAGATGTTGATTGGTGTGGAGATAAGGAAGATCGAAGAAGCACTACTAGATATTGCTTTCAAGTATTTGGTGCCCCAGTCTCATGGTGCTCCAAAAAGCAACTTTTGGTGGCATTGTCATCATGGGAGGCTGAATAAATATCAGGATCTTATGTTGCATGTCAAGAAATTTGGATCAAATATGTGCTGGAAGAGATCGAGGTCGAAATCAAGAAACCTCTAGTACTGCATATCGACAACAAGTCAGACATAAATCTATCGAAGAATCCAGTTTTTCATGGAAGAAGTAAGCACATCGAAGCTAGATTTGACTTCTTAAGGGAGAAGGTGAATAGAAGTGGACTTGAAGTAAGACATTGTTCGAGTGAAGTACAATTGGCCGATATTTTTACCAAAGGATTGAAAAACGAGAGGTTCCTAACGTTGAGAAAGAAATTGAAAATAGCTCAGATTGACAATAATTAGTGTGTTTCAACAACTTGAATTATAGGGGGTATGTTGAGATATTAGATATAATCCAAGTTGATTTTTGTGGCCCAAGCCCAAAAATAATTAGGGCTTAGGGTTTGTTATTTAGTTTATTTTACGTAGTAGTCAAGTCACTTATGTGTATATAAATAAACACTTTTTAATTCAGTTTTATACATTCATTAATATCAATTATTAGTTCCTTATTCATTAATAGTACACACTTGTGAATTGTCTTTTTGACACAATAAATTTATAAGAGCTCACTACTTGGTCATACAGCAAATACCTTATGATAAGAGGTGATTGTTTCAGTCGAACTTGCAGCGACTATGTCTTTCTCTATGTTTTTGGACGGTTGTTCTCCATTGTTGTTGTTATTTCTGGAATTAACCATTCTTCTAACGTTGTGTAGATCATATAAAAGGAATTGGTTGAAATGTTAATGACATTATGCGAGTTTGAATTTCACGATCTTGAATGCTATGGCCGTCTCCATGTTGGTACATAAACAAGGCCATTCTGCCAATGTTCATCGCAGTTTCTATGAAACTACTAGAGAGGGAAGAAGTATGAGCTTCTTTATTCATCTTTTTCCATGTAGCATACAATATGGACTTTACATACTCAACAGCCTCATCTTCAGAACCTCCAGTTTCCTTCATGTAGCATTGAATTGATTTTGGATAATCACCCATCTCATTTTCACGCTAAAAAATTATTAAAAAAAAAAAGAAATTAAATTAGAGATAAATTCGTGCTTTCGGATAAATGTTTTATTTATAAAACACATATCTTAACGAATGAATTTTGCTTATAAATTTAATTTAAAAAAAATAACAAAGTACGTACTTTGTATGTTCCGAGGTCATTTGAAAGACGTAAAAGCATTGCTGAAAACCGAATGATGTTGGAGTTTTCTTCTAAACAAACCAAATCTTCCATTTTAAATGTGTGTGAAATAAAAAAGTAAGTATGTATAATTATATTTGGTACACCTATGGTTGTCCATGCATTCTCCATGTATTCTTCAAGACTTGGAGTATATCCATTATGATACCACTTTGCTTCAATCAAATATGCTTTACATAGATCTGTCCACTGTTAAACATAATCATATCATATACCAAATTGATATTATTAAAAAAAAAATAATAATAATAATATAGCTTACTTGTTTCTTCAGATAAGAAGTGATATTGTTTCCACTCCTTATCAAGGTTTCAAATGCAATTTCATTCACATAGTTATATACTGCATGGAAGCATATTTTCATGTAGTGTGGGAGAGGTTCTATGGCGTTTAGATCCCATCTAGAATTACGGGAAAAAAATTCATAATTACTAAGCACCAATAACTTCTTTAAAAAAAAATAAAGGAAATAGATTACACATATTATTGTTAAACATCTTCTATTACCTGTCAATTGCTTTTGTGAAAAGCTCTAGATCTTCCAAGTTACCATGCATTTCATAAATATCATCAATTGTGGTAATAAAGGATCCTACTTTTGTCATTTCTTTTCGGTAATATTCAAAGTCTGGCTTGAAATTTGTTCCCACTGTCCAAACAAAGTTTTCAACCAATCTATCCCTAGAAAAGCTCAACTTTTCTCCAAATTTTGTTTCTTTCCACCATCTTAAAAAAGACAAACACAATTTAAGCATTATTAGAAAGAACTGTAATTCTCAATCTTTTAAACACATGCAAATACATCCTCATGCTAAAAAAAATATTTTAAACACATGCAAATAATTATTTTCATTAAAAAAAATTATTGTTCAACGTGTAAAAAACGAGTTATTTTATTGCTTTATTACCTGGACGAGTATTTAAGCTCTTCTTGGTAAATGCTTTGAAGAATGTTGAAATCCAATTTAGCAAAGTGAAGTAAAACATTACTCTTGTTTTGTTGCCTTTCGTATATATTGATGAAACAACGAGCCTCCCATCGAGGAATTCTCCAATGTAGTGGAAGCTCCAAAGCATGACTTATTAGAAGTGGCATAAAATCATTATCTCCATGTTGGTTCATCCAATATAGTTTCATCTTCAAATGAATGAAATGAGGCTTCATACATTGACAACATTCCCTCAACATCAATTGCTTGGTCTGTCTTCAAATCAAAGCAAACAAAAACATCTGCACCAAAACTCATCTTATAATTTAAAATTTCTGAAGAGATTTAAGGTTTTAAATTATGAGAAATATTAACCTGTAGATATATCATAACCATGTTGTCTCAAGAGTCTAAACTCGAGTGCTGTGGCATGTAAGTTTTTCTTGAACTTGAATGTTTGTGTGTTGTAAATATTGTCTAATATCTTTTTGATTTCATTGGTAAAATGGTAATCCACTCCAAGTCTTTGCAACACATCAATAAACTCAAGTTGATCAACCTCATTTTCCATTTTCTTAAACATCATCCTTACTTCTTCCCTTAGCACTCTCAATTTCTTTGCATATATTTCGTCCTGCATTCATTTATTTAACTCAAAATTATCATATTTTTCCTAACAGTAAGAATTTATAGATAATTGTACCTTATATTCACTATTTAATGATTGGATATAATCATCCGTCCAAACCGAAGGTTGGAACATTGCAGATCGACGACGAATATTTTCACGATCATCATTTGCAACGTCATTTGTTGCCTTACATTTAAAGGATAATTGGGGAGATGCAAGTATGGGCAAAGCCATTTTGTAAAAAAGAAAAACATAATATATTTGAAATCCAAATCAAACTATATATACATAAAAGGCATCATATAGGGAAATAAATCCTCTACAGTTATGTGTCTCTATCTTTCTCTCGATTAGTACTTTTTAAATATATTTTTAAATAAAATTATCTAATGGTGGGGAATGAATAAGAAACATATTCAATGGTTAGTACATATATATTTGATTTCAGTCAGTGTATCTTTTTTTTTCTGTAGTTTTTTTTTTACGCAAGGTGTATCATAACGAGAGTATATACAGAGGTACTCTAACCCTTCTTACAATAAAGCAACCATGTAAAAAATTTGAAAAAACATAATCCAAACAAACAAAATCTATGACAAACAATTTAGGCACATGTGCCTGTCATTATCTTGTGAATAATTAATAAAACCCATGTGGTTAGGCACATGATCACATATTAGTGACATGATAATGAAATAATTAATTGTGATTTGCAGTATTGCATGTCTCATAGCCAAACCCACAAAAAAAAGAGGTGGGTAGACATAGTAGAGGACAATGCCTAAAAGTTAGATTCATCTGAAGGTGGGGCGCATAGATTTGGTATCTTTAAAGTCTCAGAGTTTCAAAATTTTATATCCACTCTGCTAATGTCTGTGTCAAAAAACAAAGATGGGTGGGCATAGTAGAGAGTACTTGCCTAAATTGAAGGCTTGAGGATGAATTATTTGTATTTGTAAGTATATACAGTCAAAGTGATTGTAAAGTAAGAGTATAGTTTTTATATAGATTGTGTAAACATAAGTTGATACCCAAATCAAAAGTTGTGAACAATTATGTGCAAAAAAAAAATAAAATAATAGATGTAATTGTGACATGTCACTACTAAAAAAAAAAAAAAAACACCTTCTGTAACACTGATATTATTATAGTTAGGCTTTTCACCATTGTAATATCGTAAATTGGATGCGTTTAATATATCTTTTATTTTTTTGAAAGTTATTTAATTACAGTTGAGGTAAACAACCTTGGTGATAAAATAAGTGTTACAAGCTTCAAATCATAGTAATTACATTTTTTTTCATTTTTTCTATTACAAAAAACATGCGTCACTTAAGTTCATAAATAAATAAAATTAAAAATTATTTAACCACGAAAATTTACTATACGACGGTTGTAATAAGATATATATTTCATTGCGTTTGAATGTAACAACCGTGGTCAAAGGTTTTCTTGATAAATTTAAAACAAAACAGATTCATTATTTCCTTCATAACCCTAAGCGAACTAGCAAACCAACGAACCAGAGACGACAACGATAACGATAGCGAAATTTTCATCTTCACAATCTTCGCTCATTTGAATCTTCATTCTTGATAATCTTCACTATATTCATTCTTGGTCTCTTCCTCTTCGAAGTACGGTACATTTTGTGCAAACATCATTCTCTTCCTCATCTTTCTAATTCTTGATAATCTTCACTATCTTCATTCTTGTTTGATTTTGTGGTTTGTTTCGTGCAAAGTTCATATGCTTTATGTTTTGTTGTTGGATTTAGCAGTGAACAAATATATTATAATTTTTTTACAATGGTTATCCACATGCTTAAGATTTTAGAGTTGTATAATTGTTATGAATATGCTTCAGTTTTTCGATTTGCTTTAGGTTTAGATTTTGTTGTGTCGTTCGCAATATTGTTTTGATATAAATTTCAGAATTTGTTATGGATCGTAGTTGGATGAAAGCTGATAAATTAGATCTGGTATATGAGAAAAGAGTTCTTTAATTTCTTGAATACGCTGATCTAAATGTTCCCGACAATAATTGTATCTTTTATTGTCCTTGCGTTAATTGCGGGAAAATAAATAAAAGTACAAAGGATGAGATTTTCCACCACCTATGTTGTGATGATATATGTCAAAATTATATAATATGGACGTGGCATGGTGAGGTGGAAACAAGTGAATGCCGCCAAAACCCCCCGTTTCCATTTTCGACCTCGGCAAAAATTCGGTAAATATCTGTTCAAATTTCCAAGAGAGAGAGAGAGAGAGAGAGAGAAAGTGTTTTTTTGTGAAAAATGTTTCCATCCAAACGGATCCTTAAGTTAAATCCAGATTCAGAACCATATCCGAAAATTCAACAATCCATATCCGAAATTCGTCATCCAATGGGTCAAGTCACGAAAATCCAGCCAACATCGGTAAAGAAACCCAACAGACAGCATAAATAGAATATTCTCAGCATCAATAAGATTCTAAAAATGACAAAATATCCAACATCAAAGGTGAATCCGGAAATGGTAAACAAATTCCATCAATATTCAAAATCTGAATTCGACAGTATAAGACTTTCCAAAATTACCACCAACATGTCAAGACATGTTCATATCAAAAAGGAAACAAGTCTAAAGCTTTTCAAAACCTGTTTTAAGGGGAGGATAAGAAGAAGAAAAATCATTGAAATAAAATCACGGCCGCTTCATCAGAAACAACAACAACATAAAACTTTTCAAAATCACTACCAACATGTCGAAGACATGTTCTTCAAAAAAAAAATGAAACATCATTAAATCTGCCAAAATCTGTAACAAAGAAGAGAGCATATAAGAAGAACAGAATAACAGAGGTAAGGAATCTGAAAAAACCATCGGAGAACAATAACAACCAAAACCGCAAAGCCATCACCGAAAATATCATCGAGCCCGGAAAAATCATAGATTTCTCAACGGGATCCCTATCACCGAAGGACCCACGGCCTCAGAACAATTCATCACCGGCCGAAAATCAAAAAATCCATCAAGATCCATCACCATCTGAGAAAAACTCTCCAAGATCCAAACTATTTCCGTCAACCCACAAACCGCAAATTTAAAACCCCAACAAAGTCGTCATAAACATCCGTCAAAACCACTTAAACAAATTCGTCATCAAAAACCAAAACGTAAGCCTTTGTAATATCATGATCTGCTAGTTTTTTCTTTTGTTTCAGAAATAAGCAGAGGAGGAAGAAACAATGTCGTGAATAGAAAGAAGCAGAGAATCACAATCACGCGTGCAGCATAGAAGGAGAGAAGAAAAAAATTCAGAGAAATTGGAGAAGAAGGAGGTTGTCGCAGCTCCTTGTGAAATTAGGGTTAAAACCCTAATTTCTTTCCCCTCCCCCTTTTTAAATAGCAACCCGGGTCGGGTCTGGGGAGTGGTGACCCAGCCCGACCAAATTTGTTTTTCTTTTTTTTATTTTTTATTTTGTTTTTCTGTTATTTGTTTTTTTTTTGTCGTTGTAATTAATATATAATAAATTAACTTACTAACCTAATACTAACCATTAACTAAAAAATAAAAATCTGAATTTATTTTAATTTAATTAAAAACAAATTTAATTTTTTAAATATACAAAAAAATAAATAAATAATGTTAGTTTAATTCCAATTCAAACTTTTGCTTATAATTATAAAATATTAAGAAATACTTAGTTTTTTTAGTTTAGCTGTTGGATTTTAATTTTTTTTCTATATAACAAAAAACATGTTTAATTATGTTTGTCATTCAGCTTTCTTCTCAACAATAAAAATCCATAAAAGAACATATATATTAAAAATCAGCAAAAATAAAACTTTTCCTAATCTAATTAAATATAATTGTTTTTTATTATTTTAGAACCTTTTAGATTTTACTCAACCTTGTTTGCTAATTAATCATGTTCTAAATAATAACCTTTTTTTATTTTTAATTCAAGAATAAAATTTTAATTTAAAATTTAACACCTTTTTAAATTAATTATAATCCAATTCTATTTTTTTTACCAATTCTCATTAATTATTAATTCTCATGTTGCCCAATTTCACTTAACAACAAAGTTCTCAAAAATAATTAACCTCCTAACTTCCAAATCAAAGCAATTCATCTCAGTCTCACCATTTTCACTTAATCAATCACATTTTGCATTATACATTTTAATGTCTTGTATATCGATTTACATTTTCAATTATTCACCGCTTTTTTTTTTACTGTTTCCACTTCGAAGGAAAGGTCTAACCATTTGACCGTCGTGTCAATATCCTTTACACTCGCTTATCCTAGCCTTAGGATCCGAGTCACCGTACTCGTGCTTAGGCTTCCCGCCGTGGACACACCCCCCTTACCTTTTCCTAAACCTTAAGACTTTGAGTCACCGTACTCATGCTTAGGTGTCCCGCCGTGGATATTCACCCCTTTATCCTAGCCTTAGGACCAGGAGTCGTCGCACTCCATGTAAGTTTCCCGCCGTGGAATACCTACTTACACCTTTTTAATTCAATTCTAATGTAGAATAGGAGTCGCCGCACTCCACATAAACGCTTCCATATGAACGTTTATGTCCCCCCTGAAACCTTGACCGCAGTCAAGAAGTTCCTCATCTCCCTCTGTGAGGGGAACTATGATTACTCTGATTCCATCCCCTATCCAAGATACGTAGGCACAAGATGCGAATCTTGGCGAGTAAACTTAGGACTAACCCCTTAGGTCTTTCTCTTTAACCTTTAACCCTTAGCATTACCCTTAAGCAGATAACCATAGCAATAACATATTTTATGTAAGAGGTTCTTGTAGAGTACTACAGAAGTTTAGGATGCTAATACCTTCCCTAAGCTTAACCAACCCCCGAACCTTAGATCTCTCCCCGCATTGTGTTTACGATGAAAAATAAGTTTTTCCTTTCTTTAACCTTTCCTTCGGATAAATCAAAGACCGGTTGTGAACAAGATTGTGATTCAAATTAATCAATAATTTGATATCCTATTCTCAGTGCAACACCACCCTTTGACCACAGACTTCCAAGCTTTACCATCCATAGACTTGATGAAGGCCACCATGTGCACTTTCCAATATTCATAATTGGATCCATCAAGGATGGGTGGTCTATTTAATATTCCTCCTTCTTTATCCATTGAATCAGAAAGTAACGTCCTTGAATCTCACCCAGAAGCATAACAGGATGCCTGCTCTGATACCAATTGAAATTCTGGTATTGCAGATCACGAAGATTTCTTGAGAGATGTCGAGACACTTGATCTCTGCTTCAAACTCAATGACATGGAGCAGAATATAAAATGCAGAAAGTAAACAACACACATAATTGTTAACCAGTTCAGGGAACAACAAAGCCTACGTCTGGGGGATACTAAGCCAGGAATGAAATCTACTAGATAGTATTAACTCTAAGCTAAACTCCCCTATTTACAACTTATCACTTAATCACTACCCGTGCTATATTTCTACCTAAGACTCTCCTAGGTATGAGACCCTTCTCAATTCCCTTTCAATCACAACAATGACTCAACAATTACAACTCAATAAAATAGTCCAACTTGAGTATTCACACAATACAAGAGAGGCTCACAAGCACAAACCCTAACACAAACACTCACGAAAACTCAATGTGATTTTCGATACCTAACCTAGGTTAAATCCATCCTATTTATAGCCATAACAAGACTAGATTTAGGCTTCACAAAAGAAGCAACTCTGTTCCACAGAATCTGCTACTAACTCTCCACAATAATAGTTTCTTCAATCCTAAGTTTCCTAAAGTGTCTCCACAATTAGGAACATCATCTTCAAAAAAAATACTTGGAATCTCTGATTCCACAATCTTGGACACCACCTAGGCAAAACAAATAATCCCAGAATAATCTAAAAACTGGAAATAAAAATAGCATAATTAAAACTTAAAAGTAACAGAAAACAATTTCGAATCAATCATGACAGGACATCTTGTTCAACATCTTGTTCTTTAGTTAATCTTCCGTTAGTTCTTCATCATGTTAGGACATCTTGTCCAACATCTGACTGACAAGTTAGTTTTACCAAAATTGATATCAACCTCAAAGGCTTGGACTCATCACCTTATATACAAATAGCAAAGAAAGTACATTAAATAATTTGACTTAGCGTAAAACTTCATTCCTTGATATAAAAAGATTACACTACATACATAATTTGACTTAGTGTAAAGGTCCATTCCTTGATATACAAAGAGTAGGAAAGTAGATTACATACTTTGATTTAGTGTAAATATCAATTATGTAACATACAAAGAGTAAAGAAAGAACATTGCATACGTTGACTTATTGTTAAGGTCAATTCCTTGATATACAAAGACTACATTATATAATTTGAATTAGTGTAAAGGTTCACTCTTGGTATAAAAGGAGTACATTACATATTTTAACTTAGTGTAAAGGTTCATTCCTTGATATAAAAAGGGGAAAGAAAGTACATAACATAGTTTGACTTAGTGTAATGGTCCATTCCTTGATATACAAAAAGTACATTACATAATTTGACTTAGTGTAAAGGTCCATTACTTGATATACAAAAGGTAAATAAAGTACATTGCATACTTTGACATAGTGTAAATGTTCATTCCTTGATATAAAAAATTACATTACTCACTTTGACTTAGTGTAAAGGTTCATTCCTTGATATAAATATAGTAAAGAAAGTACATTACATACTTTGACTTAGTGTAAAGGTTCATTCCTTGATATACAAAAAGTACATTACATTTTTGATTTATTTTAAAGGTCCATAATTTTATATAAAAAGAGAAAATAAAGTACAACACATACTTTGACTTAGTGTAATGGTCCATTCGTTGATATACAAAGAGTACATTACATATTTTGACTTAGTGTAAAGGTCTATTTTTTGATATACAAAGAGTACATTACATACTTTGACTTAGTTTAAAGTTTCATTCATTGATATACAAATATTAAAGAGAGTAAATTACTTAATTTGACTTAGTGTAACTTGATATACAAAGAGTACATTACATACTTTGACTTAGTGTAAACGTCAGTTCCTTGATATACAAAGATTAAAGAGAGTACATTACATACATTGACTTTGTGTAAAGGTTTAATTGTTGTTTTTATTTGGTTATTTATGTAACCATTTAAAATTTATAAAATCATCTCTCAAATAAATAAAAAATCAAATAACTTGATCAACATCAAGTATTTTTTACCACTTAATCAAAACACTTCAAAATCTTTTTCACTTAAAACCGGATGAAAAAGTATTTGTTAGACATAATATCCATCTCAGTCCCTGAGTATTAGCATACAAGATGTAATAGCTTGTTGTTCGAGTACTCATATTTTATTTAAAACACAATAATTAACCAAACCTTGTCTGTGTTTATGGGATTAAGAGGGATTAGTTGGATGTAATATTCATCCTAGTCCCTGAATATTAGGATATGAGCCGTAATAACTTGTCATTCGGAAGCTTATCCCTCGTTAATGAATTATGACTTACTTCACCTAACAAATTTCATAGATAACTTGGATGAAAAAGGATTAGTTGGATGTAATATTCATCCTTGTCCCCGAGTATCTGGATACAAGTCATAATAGATTTTTCGTTCGAATATTCTTCTTCCACCCAAAAACAAACTCGACCAATCAAACTCATTTTTACCAAGTGCAATAAAAAATCAAACATTTTCATAAAAGAATTATGTTTTAACCCTCTAATGCAACACAAATAAACACTTAAGCTTCACATGCTCGAGCATACAAGCAACGTTTAATCGTTAGAAGGCAACCTAAACATCGTTCAGTAAAATAGATCAACACACCAACATTTTCTACAAAGAACTATGTAGCATTGAACTCTCCATCGCACCTAGGGATATGTAGGAGCGAGGTTCAATGTCTCATCAAGAACCTTAATAAAAAAACTTGTTTTTCCCTCTTTCTTTCGTTTTGTAAATACATGGATAATATTTAAAGAAATAAAAAACACTTTAAGCTACCACTCATAATCATAAAAATAATTAAACAGATCCTAATCGCTTGGAGATCAATTTTGAACTGAGCCAGACAATTAGGTCAATGTGTTAATCGAATGGCAAAGTCAAAAATTTGCCCATAGTTGTTATGACAGCTCCCAATTTATCTGGCACAACTTCAAGAGATTTTTGAAGAAATTTTCTTGATAAAAATGAGTTTGATAAAAGATTTTCTCGATGATTTCTATCCCAAAAACATTCATCATCTTTCTAAGTCTTCTCAGCTAAGTGATACCCAAACCTCACTAACTGCTAAGAACCTTGGATGTTCAGTCCAACCCATAATAATAGTAAAGGGTCAACCATCTAATAATAACATATATGAAAGAATACACATATCCAAGTACATCATCATATATAACAGTCGTGACATTTATTTTAACACATAAAGTAATGCACAAATAGCCTAATACAACATGTGTGATATGTAACATCCTATTTCCTAGACTCAACATTTTTAAATAATTTAATCTAACTCAATAAATAGTGTGTCGCTCATGCTTCACCATAGCATAAAAAGACCACAAATAAAACATTCAAATAAACAGCGGAAAACCAATGAGTTTAAGATATAATTCTCAATCATAATAAATGCAAAAGTGGTTCGATGACCCTCAAAAGAAATAAGATATGTAGCAAAAAAAATCATAGAACAATCTATTCCGCAATGTTACATATCAACGCAACTCCACTAAGACCTAAATAATAAATAACTAAATAGGCACATCGCATCCTCTAGCATCAAGAATCTACTCTTGTGCTTGATCGCCTGTTCCCTATGGGAGCACAGACGCAACAACAAACAAAAAGTGGTGAGAATATGCTCCAAATAGTTAACGGTGCAAAACATAGCACGTGTAGTATCACATAAACACAATCTCGAACACATAATCATTACACAACAAGGCACATATTCATCATTCACCCACATCACCAAAAAATCACATGTTCATTTACAATATCAAACAATCATAATGATAACTCGATCACAAATACAGATATATATATATATATATATATATATATATATATATATATATATATATATATATATATATATATATATATATATATATATATATATATATATATATATATATATATATATATATATATATATATATATATATATATATATATATATATATATATATATATATATATATATATATATATACATATATATATATATATATATATATATATATATATATATACATATATATATATATATATATATATATATATATATATATATATATATACATATATATATATATATATATATATATATATATATATATATATATATATACATATATATATATATATATATATATATATATATATATATATATATATATATATATATATATATATATATATATATATATATATATATATATATATATATATATATATATATATATATATATATATATATATATATATATATATATATATATATATATATATATATATATATATATATATGAAAATGTATCCTTAACTCGACTCGAAATGCAAATGTGATATCAAGTCTTTGAACATCATAGGCATGTTATAGATATTCACCCATAATTTATCTGATCCCAACACTTGATCAGAGCACACCAAATCATTATTGATTCATCACTATAGAATCAACAATGCTTCATTGATTCTCATTTACGGAATGCAGCTACTCGCTCCCGATTGCACCACTGAACTAGAGCACACCAAAATCGTTACTGCTTACTCACCGTTGAATTAGCAACGTTGCACTATCTCTATCATACTGGAATTAGTTACTCGTTCTCGGTCTCACCACTAGACAGGAGCACACCACCGAACCGGAGTTTGCACAGAAATCATGCATGAAAAATGCAGAATTTTGTAAAATAAGGTCAACAACACAACACATTATATTCATTCTTACAATATGACTTGCCATTGCATAATTTACACAAGCATGACAATAATATACATATTCACATAGCATATTAATATTTATGCACAACAATAAATTACCAATCATAATTATGCAATTAATTATAACGCTTAACACAATTATACATGCAATTCTCAACAACGATTCATGCATCGACATCATCATCAACATTAACATCAATATCACTCATCTCACTACAACAAATAACACTTTTCATGACGAAACTCTCACCTTGAAAAATAGAAAAAATGAGGTATAAAGTTCAGGTGCACTATTTTTTATTATTTAAAAAAAATAAAAAAAACAATTAATTCCCTTGGTTTTTCATGAAACCGAGGTGCAAAAATAACTCGGTACAAGCTTCAATTCTCAGCTATCATAGATTATGATTTTATTTATTTATAAGTGTAAAAAAAATGTTCTAACCCTTCAGTTTTCCTATTTAACTAAGGCATAAAATAATAAGATTTTACTATTTAATGGATTGCAAGACAGAAAAATCTTCAATATTCTTTTATCTTGAACAAAACATTAATTTTTTCCTTGCTATCCATCCCAACATAATGATGTTGATGTATTCATTGTTGTATTTTTGGAATAACCCTCATTTAAAGAAGGGACGCTATGCCAAAAAAGATCTTTAGCAGCGCTTTTTTTGGCCTTTAGAAGTGCTTAAAAGCGCTGCCAAAGGTAAAGGCAACATTTTTTTATGGATAAAGCGCTGCTAAAGGCTCCCTTCAGCAACACATTTAGCAGCATTTTTTTACCCCTTTATCAGTGCTTATAAAAGCGCTGCTTATTCCCTCTACCCTCCCCCCTTTAGCAGCGCTTTTAGAAAGCGCTTTCTTAGACCCCCCCCCTCCTCCTTTAGCAGCGCTTTTTTAAAGCGCTTTCTTAGACCACCCCCCCCCCCCCCCTTTTAGCAGCGCTTTTAAAAAGCGTTGTCTTAGACCCCCCTTTTCCCCACCTATAGCAGCACTTTTGTAGCGCTCTATTTGTCCCCCTTTAGCAGCGCTATTTTGTAAAAGCGCTGTCTAATCTTCAGGATTTTAATTTTTTTTTTAAATAAAATCACACTTTTTATATATTTTTCGACAAACCTGCTTATATTACATCCCTACTTATAATTCAGACCTTTATTTCAACACTTTGGCCTTATATATACAATTCAACACTTTGGCCTTTAAGTATACATTGTAATTCATCGCTTTGTCCATAATCATTTTAATACACATAAACCTGCTTAAATATATTACAACACAATCCAATCCTCAGAATTACAATATCACAAATACAGTCAATTTACATATAATGACAAATCAGTTAACTTTACAAATGGATACGACTTCCATAAATATTATTATCCCGCATCAATATTGGATGATACATATACCTTATACAATTCTCAACTCAAGAATAAATTGACACCATTCCTCATTTATTTCTTCCAATTCTGCTTTCGAGTAAGTATCGCACTTGAATTCATCAAAGTACTACATAATATAAAAGAACATGCACGATTTAGTTTTAAAACTAATTACTCAGATGAAACATTGGTTAATTATCAAAATGAATCATATAATTTATGAATTGATCCATACCATGATTGAAATCTCTATTTGACCATAATGAATAATTTCCTTCATAAAGCGCAATACAAAATATCCGCAATCAATCCCATTGCGCTGACGAGGACACTATAAATGAAAAAAACAAACGAACATTTATCAGGATATATAGTTTACATAGTTTTATCAAGTAGGACCACTATAACAGTCAAAAATGGGAAAATATACCTGCATTCTGATCTAGCTAATGTTGTTAGCCTTGCTTTTTGGCACTGTTGCTTGTCTTTGTGCTCTGAATATTTGTATAGGTCTAACATAATATAAACGCATATTTAGAACAATGTCACATAATAAATAAAGATATATAATTATTCATAACAATATATCTCATCACTTACGTATCAATCATATTCTTCATATCAGGATATTTTGTTTGATCGCCATCCAATGAATCCAGATAATACACTATTTCTTTCATCGGATTAATCGCGACCAACAACCAGTATCCACTATAAAATAAGACAACAGTTTAGACGGAAATGTTATATAGAATGGCAAAAATCAAATAATTATAATAAATGAATTTAGAATGAAGTCATACCCATGGCCAGTATTATATGGCAACAAGAACAACTTCTCTGTAGTCGCAGCCATAAATCTTTGGACTATGTAATCTTTGACTACATCTGGTGTGTGATCTATTGCCTGTGAGTTGATACAGTTAGCAGATAAGAATGTGAATATGGAAGTCAAATCATGCGGGACCAACAACTTGTCATACAAGAGCCTAAAAGAAAAACATAATCAACATTAGAATATTCAGTTAAATGAGCAAATTTTAAAATGTTCAATTATTTAATTAAAATGGATTAGAGTATCTGATGTAGGAATGCATAACACCGACGCCCAATTCAGAATGTTGGAAAACCTGGTCCAAATCCTCCTTAGCAATTGTTTCGGTATATTCAAAACCGAAAATACCTTCCTCCATAGGTATTTAACGGATGCCACACTCAGTCACATCTGTTGTTCCTACATATGTTTCAAGGCACAACCTAAATCGAGGAACATATGCTTTTTTTGGCTCGACCTTTTTTTTGTTGGGCACCTTGAAAGATTCAGGCATCTTACCCTTGCTGACTTGTTGCAACTGTTGATCATGAACCTAAAAGTCATATAAGTTCAGTAATTAATGTATAATAAGATAATCATGTAACTGTAGTAGTACCTGTTTCTTTGATGCAGCTGAATCGGTTTCCCGCACAATGATTCCCTTATCTTTTGATTTGGATTTTGTAGGAGTCTAAGATCATCATGTAAATAAGAAAATGTAAATGTAAGAATAACTTTCATCTATGGGTCGTAAAACATTTGAGTATTACAAGGTTCATAATGGTGTTCAACATACCTCATCATCTATGAAAATGAGATTTGTCGGCCATGCAACATACGCTCCTATTGCGTCTCCCACCACTGTTGCGTCTGAAACAACATCTGGTATAGGCAACAACGCACCCCTCTCTAACGCAATATCAACTGATACTTTTACAAATCCAGCAGGGAGCACTTTATGGTGAAGTAAGTCTCCCACAGTGTTATGCACCTTTCCCTTGCCAACTATGCGATAAGTCGGTGATGATAAATGTAGCCGACAAGGTGAAATTCCCTAAACAAATAATGATGCCGATTAATGTGTTAATTAAGAAAATTGTGCTAAATTAATTTCAATGTAATATATACAATTACCTCTGGAAGCTTCTGCGGACAATTGATACTATCTTTGTCACTAGTATCTTTACCCTCTGGACCGCGCCTTTCCAACATGTATCTTTCTTTGTCCTTCTATAATTCCTGAATCTGAGCTTTCAATTCCTCCAATGTATCTATCACTTCTTTATTGCTAGGATTTTTTCTTTGGCTGCTTATACAGTTGTGATGGAGTGACGCCAAATCCCATACCCCTCACACGCCCAGAATACTCAGGGATATTTAACACCCGACTCAGTATGCTCCTACAATCATCGTCCTCAGCTGGAGTTATACTCTGGGATAGAGTCTCCTGAAATATAGATAAAAGCATATATAAATATATTATACACTTATGATCAGTTACTTACAAAACTAACTTTGTACTTACACATTGTTCAAATACTTGTTGAACTTCTTCCTGAATGACTCCATCTCTTCCCACACGGGCAGCCTTCCACACAACATGGTCCGGAAGAGATGTCGTATCACTTTTCTCCTCTTCTAACTACGCATTAAGACGGATAATAAGCATTCATATCCTATTATATATACTTACTATTTTTGGTAACCATATCATATTAAAGCATTTATATATACTTACTATTTTTTGTTCTAAGCGTGTATATCCCAAACGCCCTTTTTTGTATGGATACGCGGGTTTTGATGCCCGTTGCCGATTTATGCCACTCGCAACCTGAAAAAACAAGTTTAAGTCATATCAGAACTCTTGTGGAAGAAGTATATATACTATACATTGTTCATGATAAGTTGTACTTACTAAAAATTCTTTGGTTCTTCGCTTCGCAACAAATGTCTCCCATTCTTCTTCTGAAATCAGATCAGCGTACTTCTTTGGACGCTCCGAGTCGACAAAGTTTCCATCAGAATCTTTAAGAAACTTGTTCGTTAAAAACGCTCTAAATCCCCTTAGACATTTTCCGGCCAATTGAAGACAATATTTTCTTCTGCAATCATCAATATTAAAAGATTTCTGCAAACAAATACACATACATACAACATGTTAGTATAATTAATTTAAAGATGTAACCGTCAACATAATTAAAAATAATCAAATATCATACCTGTATCTCGCTCCAAATTTTGTCTTTAGCCGGTTGTAGCGAGAGAATTCTCCAATGTAACTTGTCAGCATCGCACCGTTAGGCTCAACTAATTGATCTCTTTCATTCCAATGCACATCATACTTAACACCCTTATCTCTCGCACGGATGATTTTTTTCATATTCGTTATTCCTCTTTTGATATTGCCTTCCATGTCTTTTGTTTTTTCGTTTCCATCATGTGATGTTTCCTCATTGGTGGCCATAATACCTGTAATTCAGAAAAACCAAAGTATCAAATGAATGACATGCAAATAAGTAAATAAGAAATATATACATAAGAAAACACATGCAAACTTGGACCATATGCTTAACATCTCAACCTTTCTGTTATTGAAGCGGGATCAGAATAAAACTTTGAAAAAATATAATCCTTGAACCATGTTACAAAACTTCGATTGTGCTCACATACTATCCAATTTTCATTTTCATTCAGATTTAAACCTCGGAGAACGTCCTTGTGCATTTCAACATATGACTCAACCTCAATGTCATTGTGCTGAACATACAAATGCACTTGCTCCCATTCATCCCTTGAAACTGTCAAAACTTTATTTCCAATTAACTGTTTACCTACTATTTTTTCAACAATATTAGATTTTGGGAGGCCAATGGATTGAACGTTGGACAAATATTCAATACAAAACTCAATAGCTTTTTCAACAATGTATCGTTCAACAATACATCCTTCTGGTCGACTTCGGTTTTTCACATACCCTTTCAATATTTTCATATAACGTTCAACAGGGTACATCCATCTCATATAAGCTGGTCCACACAATTGTGTCTCTTTCACAAGATGGACAACTAGATGTACCATTATGTCAAAAAATGATGGAGGAAAATACATTTCAAGCTCACACATAGTAATAACTATTTCTTTTTGCAATGTTGGTAAGATCGCAGGATCGGTCACCTTACTACAAATTGACCTGAAGAAAAAACACAATTTAGTTATTGCGCCTCTCACTTTTTCTGGCAAAATAAAACGTATACATATTGGTAGAAAGTGTTCCATTATAACATGGAAATCATGTGTCTTTAAACTCTTTAACTTGAGGCCTTTCATAGAAACAAGTCTTCTAATATCTGAAGAGTATCCTTCTGGAACTTTAACTTCACTCAGAAACTTACACAATATCTTTTTCTCCTTTCTAGATAAAGTATAAACAGCAGGTGGAAGATATGTGCGATTTCCTTTCTTCAAGGATCCTAATTCATTTCTTATTCCCATTGCTACCAAGTACTTTCTTTCTTTAAGGTCATCCTTAGACTTTCCTTGTATATTGAGTAACGTACCAATAACACTTTCAAATACATTTTTTTCAATATGCATAACATCAAGAAAATGTCTTACATACAACGACTTCCAATACGACAACTCAAACAAAATTGACCTCTTCTTCCACCCACGCGTGACAAGCGTATGAGCAAAAGGCTTGTCAAACTGAGTACTCACATCTTTCACCTTTTCAAAATTTTGTTCGCCGGTCAATGTAGGTGGAACTCTATGTTGTTCTGAATTTCCATTAAATGCTTTTCTCCACCCACGGTAGTGATGATTAGAATTTAAGAATCTACGATGACCAAGAAAGACATTCTTCTGACCAAATTCCAACCGCGTCTAATCTATGTTTTCTTCACAGATAGGACACGCACATTGACCTTTAATGCTATACCCCGATAGATTTCCGTATGCTAGAAAATCATTAATTGTGCCAAAGAACATCACCCTCAAATTGAAACTTTCTTTCCTATATCCATCATAAACCTCCACACCATTCTCCCACAAACTCTTTAAGTCTTCGATTAAAGGTGTCAAGTATACGTCTATGTCATTCCCTGATTGTTTAGGGCCAGAAATTAACATAGATAACATCATGTACTTACGCTTCATACATAGCCATGGAGGTAGGTTATAAATCATAATAATTACAGGCCAGGTGGAATGTGAGATACTTTGCAGACCATGCGGATTCATTCCATCAGTCGACAATGCCAAGCGAAGGTTTCTAGCTTCTTCTCCAAAATCAGGATACTCATTATCAATTTTCATCCATTGTGGTGAATCTTCCGGATGTCGATACTTCCCATCTATAATTCTATCATCTGCATGCCAAGTCAGGTGTTTTGCATCTGTTTCACTACGAAACATGCGTCTAAATCTCGGAATTATAGGAAAATACCATCAAACTTTTGCTGGTGACAACTTTTTCTTATACAGAGATACACCGCATTTAGGACACTCGTTTAATGATGCATATTCATTTCGAAACAAAATGCAATCATTTGGACAAGCATGTATCTTATCATAGCTCATGCCAATAGAGCAGAACATTTTTTTAGCTTCATAGCTTCGATTGGGAAGAACATTATCCTCCGGAAGCATCTCTTGAAGTAGGGCTAACAACTCTGTGAAACTTTTATCCGACCATCCATTACCCGCCTTTAAGTTGTACAACTTTAATACCGCAGACAATCGTGTGAAAGTAGTGCAACCTTTATACAACGGTTTCTCTGGATCGCTTACCAACCTCTCAAACATCTTGGGACAATCTTGAAGATCTTCTTCAAGTGCTTCTGCAATCTCTTCGACTCGATCATAATCATATGTATCTCTGCCATTGTCCTTTGAAGTATAGGTCGTATTATCCCCGGGTTCGACATTCTCGTTATTTATCTCACCATGTAATGTCCAACATGTATAACTTCAATCAATTCCATGTCTCATTAAATGAGATTCCAACTGAACGGAGTCAATTCGACGCCCATAACAGCAACCTAAGCAAGGACATGTGATCCTACTGGGGTCTTTGGCGTGTTCAACAACAAACTTAATGAATTTCGATACCCCATTCTCGTACTCTTTAGACAATCGATTGGAAGACATCCATTTTTTATCCATACTAATTGAGTAGTCTAAACTAAACTAAGAAAGTTAAACAAAAACAGAGAATACATGTAAAGAAATCAATAACTTCTAAGAAAGCTACACAAAAGGATGCTTGAAAACGATCACAACCTTGCTCTTCACAGGTAACCCCTATAACAGACAAAATTAATAACATCATCAACATTAAATAATTCTTGGAACATCAATTGTTGATAAAACTTGCAATAAAATTAATTAATTTGCAATTTATATGGCTAAAGAGGTCATGAATGAATATTACTTGGATTCTAACTTTTCATTATTAAATTTAAAATTATGATAACCCCAAATATTTTAGTAAATTAAAAATTATGGTTGAGTTTATATTTATCTAAAATTTTCTAGATTTCAAGGTTACAAGTGGCAATAATATCTAATAACCTCAAACATTTACAAATTTCACCCTCATTTACAATTGTAAACCGTAAATCAAAGCATCACTGCCATTTAGTCTTGTCTGGCACTTTGATGTCATTCGAGAGAAAACCATATATCTAATACATGAATTGGTATAGATCGATTACCATTGGTTTTATTTCTCATCCTAGATATTTGGTTGACCCACGCCAACAAGTGTCATCATCACGAATCCAACCGCCAACCTATCCCCCAATACAACAGCTAACCCACCCCTTACCAATCCACCCCATTCCAACAGAGTTATTTCCAGTCCTAATACCAACAAAATTCACCATCATACCAATCATACTCCTATGATAATACAAACAAATTTAACATGGAGTATCAAAACCACATCAAACCTTACCCACCCAAATATTTACACCAATGTCACCTTACAACCAAGCCAACTATCTTCTTGACATAGCCTCATCAAGCCAACCACCCCAACAAAATTATGAAGGCCTGGGCAACCCCTTCAATTTGGATGACTTTGAAGACATAAACTCATCTTCATGTGCCCGCCTACGCGAATTAATTTCTTGATAGTGACCCAACACAAACATTGGCTGATATTTTCAGTCAAACACCCCCTATGGACCCAACGCCACCACAAAAAGCACCGAGAGACATACGGCCTCGAGGATACGGTATCGGTGGACATTTATTTCGATCTAGTCGTAGAAATTAATGTACAATGTTTTCGCCTATGTAATCAATTTAATATTAAATAAAATTGTTTATTATTTATTCATTATTATATAATATGTTATTTATTAATTTTTAATAAAAAAATTTGTTTAAAGGAGTATTGAGAGCATTTGGCGCCCTCTCTTCATGAATAAAGGTGACTATATCCTAAATGACGCTGATCGGTGGATTTCACTTGTGTTTTCAAACGCTATTTGTTGTTAATTTCGAAATGTTTTTATCTGTTTTCGAAGCTTTAGTAGTTATTATCTGAATTACTCGTAGTTGTGTGTCTTCAAGTCTTATTTTTAAGTTTATATTACTTTTGCCGCTGGTGCGTTTGATTCGGTTTCTTTTAGGTGTTTTTGGCAGGAATGGATAGCACAACAGTCGCACCGCTTTCGGAGGCAAAGAAAAGGCGGAAAAGGGAAGTCAGAGCTACAACACGGGTACCCGTGTTGCACAACACGGCCCGTGTCATGGAGGACACGGTTGGCAGACACGGGTAGACCAAAGCAAAAGAAAAGGAGACTCAGACGTACAAAACGGGTGCCCGTGTCATGCAACACGACCCGTGTTGCAGCCCTTGGAGATGAAACACGCCCTGAAGAAGTCAGCAGCCTGACACGGCCACCCGTGTTGCACAACACGGCCCGTGTCAGGGCCACTGAGAGTGAAATTTTTGTATTTTCTGATTTTTTGCTGTCAGACCTATTTCGAAGGGCATTTGAGACATTTCGCGATGTAATTTGAATTTAGATATAAGAGTCACTTTTTAGAAAGTAGGAGATACTTTGGAACTGAGATTAGGATTGACAACTGAGAGGAGAGTTCGGCTGGAAAAACAAAGGATCGATCAAAAGCGGAAGCAATTGATGATCCAAGGATTTCAACTTGCATTGTAATGATCTTCTCCTTTTCATTTCTAATTGCTTTTATGTTTACAAAGAACATGAGCAGCTAAACCCCAAGTTGTTAGGGGGTGGTCCTAAGTTGCGATGTAATGACTTTTATTTGATTATTCTATTAGCACTATGTTATTCACCTTATATATTTTATTTTGCATTAATCTTAACGCGTATTCATATTGGAAAGTAGAATTCGAATTATGCTTAGGTTTTAATCTGGAAAGTCAACCTAACACTTTTGCAAAATAGTATCACAGTCGATATTGCTTAGGAATGAGGATATCCCGTATCACGTATTTTATGGTCGGAATTCTTGCTTGATGTTTTTCATGGACACTGAGGAATTAGTGTACAGGAAACTCATCAAAGGGTTTTCATTAAGGAATTAAGAAAACTAAATTGGCCAACTGATGAAGTAAGGTTAATAACTATTATAGCAGAATAATCATACATGGTCTTTACTCGCATCGTCTCCACTCCCCTAACACTGTTCTTAAATTGATTTATAAGTCTTAATTTACTTGTTATATTACTCTGCTACCAAACAAACCACTAGACCTTTTGTTCCTTTGAATCCTAAAAATCCCGTTAATTACTACGCAGTCCTCGAGATCGATACTTGCGACTTTTCCCTTATTACTATAATTGGTAAAAATAGTACACTTGCTATTTTCCCGATCAGGCGCTCCCTCGTTAGCCGTTTAAGGGGTTGTCATTCTTAATGGCAACACCCTTCAACGAAACTATTTTTCTTTTTTAAATTAAGATATTTTGATAAATTAGTTGAAAAGATGGATATTTTAAAAATATTATTGAAAAAGCTTATGTGAGTAAAAATTTCTATTAGTACATAAAAGGCATCATATAGGGAAATAAATCCTCTACAGTTATGTGTCTCTATCTATCTCTCTATTAGTACTTTCTAAATATATTTTTAAATAAAATTATCTAATGGTGGAGAATGAATAAAAAAAAGATTCAATGGTTAGTATATATTTGACTTCAATATGGGTGTATTTTTTTTTCCTGTAGTTTTTTTTACGCAAGATATATTAGTGACATGATAATGAAATAATTAATTGATTTGCAGTATTGCATGTCTCATAGCCAAACCCACAAAAAAAAGAGGTGGGTAGACATAGTAGAGGACAATGCCTAAAAGTTAGATTCATCTGAAGGTGGGGCGCATAGATTTGGTATCTTTAAAGTCTCAGAGTTTCAAAAATTTATATCCACTCTGCTAATGTCTGTGTCAAAAGAAAAAAGCGGGCGGGCATAGGAGAGAGTACTTGTCTAAATTGAAAGCTTGAGGATGAATTATTTGTATTTGTAAGTATATACAGTCAAAGTGATTAGAGTATAGTTTTTATATAGATTGTGTTAACTTAAGTTGATATCTAAATCAAAAGTTGTGAACAATTATGAGCACACAAAAAAATAATAGATGTAACTGTAAGATGTCACTAATAAAAAAACACCTTCTGTAACATTGATATTACTACAGTTAGATTTTCTACCGTTGTATTATCGCAAACTTGATGCGTTTAATATATTTTTCATTTTTTTTAAAGTTATTTAATCACAGTTGAGGTAAATAACTGTGGTGATAAAGTAATTGTTACAAGCTTTCAATCCTAACAACTATATTTTTTTTCATTTTTTCTATTACAAAAAATATGTGTCACTTAAGTTCATAAATAAATAAATAAATTAAAAATTATTTAACCACGGAAATTTATTATACAACCGTTGTAATAAGATCCACATTTTATTGCGTTTGAAAGTAACAATCGTCACTATGCCAAAAAAGACCTTTAGCAGCGCTTTTTTTGGCCTTTAGCAGCGCTTTAAAGCGCTGCCAAAAGTGGCGCTGCTAAAGGTAAAGGCAGCGTTTTTTTTCAATGAAAAAGCGCTGCTAAAAGCTCCCTTCAGCAGCACCTTTAGCAGCGCTTTTTTATCCCTTTAGCAGCGCTTTTGTAAGCGATGCATAATTTCCCCAACCATCCCCCCCTTTAGCAGCGCTTTCAAAAAGCGCTGTCTTAGACCCCACCTTTAGCAGCGCTTTTGCAAAAGCGCTGCCATAACCCACCCTTTAGCAGCGCTTTTTACAAGCTGCCTTAGACCCCCCCCCCCCCCCCTTCCAAACCAATAGCAGCGCTTTTGTAGCGTAATATTTGTGACCTTTAGCAGCGCTTTTATGTAAAAGCGCTGTCTAATGTCCCAGATTTTAAAAAAAAATTTATAAAATATTCACCCTGTTTTGTATATTTTACCAACAACCTGCTTATATTACACAAACCTGCTTATAATTCAAGCCTTTATTTCAGCACTTTGGCCTTATAAATAAAATTCAAACTTTGGCCTTAAATATACAATTCAAACTTTGACCTTATATGTACAATTCAAAACTTTGGATACATTGTAACTCATGACTTTGTTCATAAACATTTTAATATACACATAAACCTGTTTAAATATGTTACAACAAAATCCGATCCTTAGAATTACAACAACACAAATACATTCAATTCACATATAATTACAAGTCTTCCAATCCGATAACTCTATACAATTCTCAACCCAAGAATAAATTGACACCATTCCTCTTTAATTTCTTCCAATTTTGCTTTCGTGTAAGTAGCGCACTTGAATTCATCATAATACTACATAATATAACAGATCGAATAAGATTTAAGGTTAAAACTAATTACTCGGATGAAGTATCGGATAATTATCAAAATGAATCATATAACTTATATAATGAATTGATCCATACCAGGACTGGAATCTCAAGTTGACTAGAAAGAATAATTTCCCTCATAAAGCGCAATACAAAATATCCACAGTCAATACCATTGCGCTGCCGAGGACACTGTAAATGGAAAAAAAAACGAACATTTATCCGGATATATAGTTTAAATAGTTTTATCAAGTAGAAACATGCGAGAATATACCTCCACTCTGATCCAGTTGATGTTGTTAGCCTTATTTTTTAGCACCGTTGCATCTCTTTGTGCTCTGAATATTTGTATAACTCTAACATAATATAAACGCATATTTAGAACAATGTCACATAATAAATAAAGATATATAATTAAAGACAACAGTCTATGTCATCACTTACGTATCAACAAAGTTCCTCAGATTTTCATATTTTGTTGTATCGCCATCCAATGAATCTATATAATACACTATTTCTTTCGTCGGATTAATTGCGATCAACAACCAATGTCCACTATAAAATAAGACAACAGTTTAGACGGAAATGTTATATATATAGAAAGGGAAAAATCGAACAATTATAATAAATGAATTTAGAATAAAATATAACCCATGGCCAGTGTTATATGGCAACAAGAACAACTTCTCCGTAGTCGCGCGCATAAATCTCTGCACTGTGTACTCTTTGACTGTATCTGGTGACTGGTCTATTATACGTGAGTTGACACAGCTAGCAGATAAGAATGCGAATACTGAAGTCAATTCATTCGGGACCAATAACTTGTCATACAAGAACCTAAAAAAACATAATCAACATTAGAATATTAAGTTAAACGAGCAAATTTTAAAATGTTCAATTATTTAATTAAAATGGACCGAAGTACCTGATGTATGAATGCATAACACCGACGCCCAGTTCAGAATGGTTGAAAACCTGATCAAAATCCTCCTTAGCAATTGTTTCGGGATATTCAAAACCGAAAATACCTGCCTCCATATGTATTTGACGGACGCCACCCTCAGGCACATCTGATGTTCCGACATATGTTTCAAGGCACATCCTAAATCGAGGAACAATTGCTTTTCTGGGAACCTTGGAAGTTTTAGGCATCTTACCCTTGCTGACTTGTTGCCACTGCTGATCATGAACCTAAAAGTCGTATATAAGTTCAGTAATTAATATTGTATAATAAGATAGTCATGTAACTGTAGTAGTACCTGTTTCTTTGATGCAGCTGAATCGGTATCCCGCACAATAATTCTATCATCTTTTGATTTGGATTTTCTAGGAGTTTAAGATCATCATGTAAATAAGAAAATGTAGATGTTAGAATAACTTTCATGTATGAATCATAAAACATTTGAGTATTAAAAGGTTCAACCTACCTCATCATCTATGCAAATCAGATTTGCCGGCCATGCCACATACGATCCTACTGCGTCTCCCACCACTGTTGCGCCTGAACTATCATTTGGTATGGGCAACAACGCACTCCCCTCTAATGCAATATCAATAGATACTTTCAAAAATCCAGAAGGGAGCGGTTTGTGGTGAAGTAAGTCTCCCAGAAAGTTATGCACCTTTCCCTTGCCAACCATTCGATGAGTAGGTGACGATAAATATAGCCGGCAAAGTGAAATGCCCTAAACAAATAATGATCAGTTAATGTGTCAATTAAGTAAAGTGTGCTAAATTAATTTCAATGTAATATATACAATTACCTCTGGAAGCTTCTGCGGACAACCGGTACTATCTTTGTCACTAGTAGCTCTACCCTCTGGAGCGCGTCTTTCTGCCATGTATCTCTCCTTATCCTTCTGTAATTCACGGATTTGCGCTTTCAATTCCTCTAAAGTCTCCATCACTTTTTTATTGGTTGAATTTTTTTTCTTTAGCTGCTTATACAGTTTGGATGGAGTGACACCAAATCCCTTACCCCTCACACGCCCAGAATACTCAGGAATATTCAGCACCCGGCTCAGTAAGCTCCTGCAATCATTGTCCTCGGCGGGAGTTATGGTCTGGGACAGAGTCTCCTGAAATATAGATAAAAACATATATAAATATATTACACACTTTTGATCAGTTACTGACAAAAATAACGTTGTACTTACACATTGTTCAAAGACTTGTTGAACTTCTTCCTGAACGACTCCATCTCGTCCCACACGGGCAGCTTTCCATACAACATGGTCCGGAAGAGATGTCGCATCACTCTTCTCCTCTTCCAACTACGCATTAAGACGGATAATAAAGCATTGTATCCTATTATATATACTTACTATTTTTTGTAAATATATCATATTAAAGCATTTATATGTACTTACTATTTTTTGTTCTAATCGTGCATATCCCAACCGGCCCTTTCTGTATGGATATGCAGGATTTGATGCCCGTTGACGATTTACGCCACTAATAACCTGAAAAAACAAGTTTATCAGAACTCCTGTACATGGAAGAAGTATATATACTATACATAGTTCATGATAAGTTGTACTTACTTCAAATTCTTTTGATCTTCGCTTTGCAACAAACGTCTCCCATTCTTCCTCTGAAATCAAATCCGCGTACTTCATCGGATGCTCTGAGTCAACAAAGTTTCCTTCAGAATCTTTTAGAAACTTGTTTGTTAAAAACGCTCTAAATCCCCTCAAGCGTTTTCCGGCCAATTGAATACAATATTTTCTCCTACGATCTTCAATATTGAAAGATCTCTGCAAACAAATACACATACATATAACATGTTAGTATATTTAATTTAAAGACGTAAATATCAACAATAATTAAACAATTCCAATATTATACCTGAATCTCGGTCCAAATCTTATCTTTAGCCGGTTGTAATGAAACAATTATCCAATTATCGCAAGTAATCGGAACTTGCGAACGTACAAGTGCTCCGATGTAACTTGTTAGCAACGTACCGTTAGGCTCAACTAACTGATCTCTTTCATTCCAATGGACATCATACTTTACTCCTTTATCTCTCGCACGGATGATTTTTTTCATAATTGTTATGCCTCTTTTAATATCGCCTTCCACGTCTTTTGTTGTTTGTTTTCCATCATGTGATGTTTCCTCGTTGCTGGCCATAATATATATACCTGTAATTTAGAAAAACCAAAGTATCAAATGAATGACATGCAAATATGTAAATAACAAATATATACATAAGAAATGTGTAAATAAGAAAAACATGGTATAAATAAGAAATAACAAAAACATGGTATAAATAAGACATGTGTGAATAAGAAAAACATGTTACAAGTACCTTTAACATCTCTTTCTTTTTTTCGTTGTAACGGGGCTTACTTGTCTCTTAACAACACGGACAGATGGATTGATCCAAATTCCCTCGTTATGATCATTTCTAATATATGATTCGTCCGCTCTAATATTCTCATCTGGATCATCTATAATATAAGATTCATTCTCAACATAAACATCCCCCTTTTCTCCAATGTTATCATCGATTACTTTGTTGGAAAAAAGAACTATAGACCATTTCGTACTTGTCGGATCAGTGACATAGAACACTTGTTTAGCTTGCGTGGCTAGAATAAAAGGATCATCTTTGTACCCCACCTTATTCAGATCCACTTTCAAAAAACCTGATTTATCCATTTGTATGCCACTGTTATTTTCAACCCACTTGCATCCAAAGATAGGAATCTGAAACTTCTCATAATCAAACACCCAAATGCGCTCGATAACCCCATAATACGAGGAAATGTGCATTGCTTCGGCAAGCACGGTGACACCACTATTTTGCATTGTACTTTTATCATCTTGTTCCTTGGTATAAAATGTGTATCCATTAATTGCGTATGCGCTATAAGAAAACACATGCAAACTTGGACCATATGCTAAACATCTCAACCATTTTGTTATTGAAGCGGGATCAGAATAAAACTTTGAAAAAATATGTTCCTTGAACCATGTTATAAAACTTCGATTGTGCTCACGTACTATCCAATTTTCATTTCTATTCAGATTTAAACCTCGGAGAACGTCCTTGTGCATTTCAACATACGGCTCAACCTCAATGTCATTGTGCAGAACATACAAATGCACTTGCTCCCGTTCATCCCTTGAAACTGTCACAACTTTATTTCCAATTAACTGTTTACCATCTATTTTTTCAACAACATGAGATTTTGGGAGGCCAATGGATTGAACGTTGGACAAATATTCAGTACAAAACTCAATAGCTTCTTCAACAATGTATCGTTCAACAATACATCCCTCTGGTCGACTTCGGTTTTTCACATACCCTTTCAATATTTTCATATAACGTTCAACAGGGTAGATCCATCTCATATAGGCAGGTCCACACAGTTGTGTCTCTTTCACAAGATGAACAACTAGATGTACCATTATGTCAAAAAATGATAGAGGAAAATACATTTCAAGCTCGCACAAAGTAATAACTATTTCTCTTTGCAATGTTGGTAAGATCGCAGGATCTATCACCTTACTACATATTGACCTAAAGAAAAAATACAATTTAGTTATTGCGCCTCTCACTTTTTCTGGCAAAATAGAATGTATACCTATTGGTAGAAAGTGTTCCATTACAACATGGCAGTCATGTGTCTTTAAACTTTTTAACTTGAGGTCTTTCATAGAAACAAGTCTTCTAATATCTGAAGAGTATCCTTCTGGAACTTTAACTTCACTCAGAAACTTACACAGTATCTTTTTCTCCTTTCTAGGTAGAGTATAAGCAGCAGGTGGTAGATGTGTGCGATTTCCTTTCTTCAAGGGTCCTTATTCATTCCTTATTCCCATTGCTACCAAGTCCTTTCTTGCTTTCAGGCCATCCTTAGACTTTCCTTGTATATTGAGTAACGTACCAATAACACTTTCAAATACATTTTTTTCAATATGCATAACATCAAGAAAATGTCTTACATACAACGACTTCCAATACGGCAACTCAAACAAAATTGACCTCTTCTTCCACCCACGCGTGACAAGCGTATGAGCAAAAGGCTTGCCAAACTTAGTACTCACATCTTTCACCTTTTCAAAAATTTGTTCGCCGGTCAATGTAGGTGGAGCTTTACGTTGTTCTGAATCTCCATTGAATGCTTTTCTCCACCCACGGTAGTGATGACTAGAATTTAAGAATCTACGATGACCAAGAAAGACATTCTTCTGACCAAATTCCAACCGCGTCCAATCTGTGTTTTCTTCACAGATAGGACACGCACGTTGACCTTTAATGCTATACCCCGATAGATTTCCGTATGCTGGGAAATCATTAATTGTGCCAAACACCATCGCCCTCAAATTGAAACTTTCTTTCCTATATCCATCATAAACCTCCACACCGTTCTCCCACAAACTCTTTAAGTCTTCAATTAGAGGTGTCAGGTATACGTCTATGTCATTCCCTGGTTGTTTAGGGCCAGAAATTAACATAGATAACATCATGTACTTATGCTTCATACATCGCCATGGAGGTAGGTTATCAGTCATAATAATTACAGGCCAGGTAGAATGTGAGATACTCTGCAGACCATGCGGATTCATTCCATCAGTCAATAATGCCAAGCGAAGGTTTCTAGCTTCTTCTCCAAAATCAGGATAATCATTATCAATTTTCATCCACTATGGTGAATCTTCCGGATGTCGATACTTCCCATCCATAATTCTATCATCTGCATGCCAAGTCATGTGTTTTGCATCTGTTTCACTACGAAACATGCGTCTGAATCTCGGAATTATAGGAAAATATCATAATACTTTTGTTGGTGACAATTTTTTCTTATACCGAGATACACCGCATTTAGGACACTCGTTTAATGATGCATATTCATTTCGAAACAAAATGCAATCATTTGGACAAGCATGTATCTTATCATAGCTCATGCCAATAGAGCATAACATTTTTTTAGCTTCATAGGTTCGATTGGGAAGAACATTATCCTCCGGAAGCATCTCTTGAAGTAGGGCTAACAACTTTGTGAAACTTTTATCCGACCATCCATTACCCGCCTTTAAATTGTACAACTTTAATACCGCGGACAATCTTGTGAAAGTAGTGCAACCTTTATACAACGGTTTCTCTGCATCGCTTACCAACCTCTCAAACATCTTGGGACAATCTTGAAGATCTTCTTCAAGTGCTTCTGCAACCTTTATACATAAAAGGCATCATATAGGGAAATAAATCCTCTACGGTTATGTGTCTCTATCTCTCTCTCTATTAGTACTTTCTAAATATATTTTTAAATAAAATTATCTAATGGTTGAGAATGAATAAAAAACAGATTCAATGGTTAGTATATATTTGACTTCAATGGGTGTATCTTTTTTTCCTATAGTTTTTTTTACGCAAGATATATTATAATGAGATATATTATAACGAGATATATTATAACGAGAGTGTTAGAGATATTCTAACCCTTCTTACGATAAAACAACGCCATGTAAAAAATCTTGAAAAAACATAATCCAAACCCACCAAAACTATGACAAACAATTTAGGCACAAGTGTGTGTCATTATCTTGTGAATAATCAATAAAAGCCAATGTGGTTAAGCACATGATTATGTGCTCCTTTACATATTAGTGACATGATAATGAAATAATTAATTGTGATTTGCAGTATTGCATGTCTCATAGCCAAACCCACAAAAAAGAGGTGGGTAGACATAATAGAGGACAATGCCTAAAAGTTAGATTCATCCCGCGATAAATATGAAGGTGGGGCGCATAGATAATGAAATAATTAATTGTGATTTGGTATCTTTAAAGTCTTAGAGTTTCAAAATTTTATATCCACTCTGATTCATGTGTGTCAAAAAAAAAAAAAAAAAAAAGGCGGGCGGACATAGTAGAAAGTACTTGCCTAAATCGAAGGCTTGAGGATGAATTCTTTGTATTTGTAACTATATACAGTCAAAGTGATTAGAGTATATGTTAACTTAAGTTGATATCTAAATCAAAAGTTGTGAACAATTATGAGGACACAAAAAAATAATAGATGTAACTGTAACATGTCACTACTAAAAAAACACCTTCTCTAACATTAATACTACTACAGTTAGGTTTTTCACCGTTGTATTATTGCAAACTTGATGCGTTTAATATATTTTTTATTTTTTTAAAAGTTATTTAATCACAGTTGAGGTAAATAACCGTAGTGATAAAGTAAGTGTTACAAGCTTCGAATCCTAACAACTACATTTTTTTTATTTTTTCTATTACAAAAAATACGTGTCACTTATGCTCATAAATAAATAAATAAATTAAAAATTATTTAACCACGGAAATTTATTATACAACCGTTGTAATAAGATTCACATTTTATTGCGTTTGAAAGTAACAATCGTGGTCAAAGGTTTTTCTGATAAATTTAAAACAAAACAGATTCATTATTTCCTTCATAATCCTAAGCGAACTAGCGAACCAATGAACCAGAGACGACAACGATAACAATAGCGAAATTTTCATCTTCACAATCTTCGTTCATTTGAATCTTCATTCTAGATAATCTTCACTATATTCATTTTTGGTCTCTTCCTCTTCGAAGTACGGTACATTTTTTGCAAACATCACTCTCTTCCTCATCTTCCTAATTCTTGATAATCTTCATTATCTTCATTCTTATTTGATTTTGTGGTATGTTTCGTGCAAAGTTCATATGCTTTATGTTTTGTTGGATTTAGCAGTGAACAAAAATATTATGATTTTTCTACAATGGATATTCATATGCTTAAGATTTTAGAGTTATATTATTGTTATGAATATGCTTCAGTTTTTCGATTTGCTTTAGGTTTAGATTTTATTGTGTCGTTCACAATATTGTTTTGATATAAATTTCAGAATTTGTTATGGATCGTAGTTGGATGAAAGCTGATAAATTAGATCTGGACTATGAGAAGGGAGTTCTTTAATTTCTTGAATACGCTGATCTAAATGTTCCCGACAATAATGGTATCTTTTATTGTCCTTGTGTTAATTGCGGAAAAATAAATAAAGGTACAAAGGATGAGATATTCCATCATCTATGTTGTGATGGTATATATCAAAATTATACAATATGGATGTGGCATGGTGAGGTAGAAAAAAAGCAAAACAGTGTGTCACAAAGTCACGAAGTTGATGAAGATGAATATATGGATGACCATCTAGAAGATATGTTCTATGATATTGGAGAATCTTCTTTAAAGAAAGCTCATATTTATGATACTTTATATAGTTATAAGGATACCCCTTTATATAAGGGGTGCACAAGTCTTACACGATTGTCTACGGTTTTAAAATTGTTTAATCTGAAAGCGAAAAATGGGTGGTCGGATAAAAGCTTCACATAATAGCTTTATTTCCTAAAACAAATCCTACCTGAAGATAACTATTTGCCTAATCGTTATTACGATGCCAAGAAGATATTGTGTCCAATGGGTTTGGAGTAGATCAAAATACATGCACGTCCTAATGACTGCATATTATACAAGAAAGAGTATGAAAATTTGGATCAATATTCAGAATGTGGGGTGTCGTATTACAAGCTAAAGGGCAACAATGGTGATGACAATGACAATGATAATGTTAGTAAGAAGAGGTCTTTGCTAAAGTGTTATGGTACTTGCCAATAATTTCAAGATTCAAGAGAATTTTTGCAAATGCGAATGACGCAAAGAATATTAGATGGCATGCAGATGAAAGAAAATGTGACGGAAACATACGCCATATAGTTGATTCATTGCAATTGAAGAAAATTGATTCATTGTTTCCGGATTTTGGCACTAAGCCAAGAAACCTTAGGCTTGGGCTTTCCACCGATGGAATGAACCCCTTTGTTAATCTGAGTACTAACCATTCCTTATGGCCTGTTCTTCTTACAATTTACAACCTATCTCCTTGGTTGTGCATGAAACATATGTATATGTTGTTAAGTATGATGACTTCTAGACCACGACAACCTGGAAATGACATAAATGTTTATCTAAGTCCATTAATTGAAGATTTAAGACTTTTGTGGGAGGAAGGCGATGAAGTTGATGATGCATATTCTGGTGAAAAATTTAAGATGTGTGCAATGTTATTTTGCACAATCAATGACTTTCCTGCATATGGTAATTTGGCTGGATATAGTGTTAAAGGACACAAAGCGTGTCCAATTTATGAATCTGATACATGTTATCACGAACTTAAATTTGGCAAAAAGACCGTTTACCTTGGGCATCATAAATTTCTAAAAACCGATCATTCTTATCCTAGATTGTAGAAGGCTTTTAATGGAGAGCATGAGTTTGATATCACTTTTAAATCTTTAATCGGGGATGAAGTTTATCAACGACAGAAACTCATTAATGTTGTCTTAGGAAAGAGAGAAAAAGAAAAAAGGGCCACTCGAGAAAGTATATGGAAAAACCAGTTTGTGTTCTTTGATCTTCCATATTAGTCAAGTCTCGATGTAAGACATTATCTTGATGTGATGCATGTGGAGAAAAATATGTGTGATGATTCGATCAGAACACTTCTAAACATTCCATGAAAGACTAAATATAGTGTATCTTTATCTGCCTCCGGCTATTTACACTCTATGTAAAAAGGAAAAGAACTTTTTTTGAGAGTGTTTGCATGGTATCAAAGTTTTCCAAGGTTACTCATCAAACATCAAGAAACTATTATCAATGAAAGATCTCAAGTTAGTTGGTTTGGAATCTCATGATTGTCATGTCTTGATGCAACAACTTCTACTAGTGGCTATTTGTGGCATCCTACCAAAAATTGTGAGAGTAATTATAACTAGATTGTGTTTGTTCTTCAATGTTATATGTAGTAAAGTTATTGATTTCAAAAAATTATATGAATTGGAAGATGAAGCTGTCATAATCTTGTGTCAATTGGAGATGTATTTTTCTCCATTATTTTTTGACATTATAGTTCACTCACTTGTTCATCTAGTCAGAGAAATCAGAATTTCCGGTCCAGTTTATTTAAGGTGGATGTACCCAATAGAGCGATAAATGAAGATCTTTAAAGGATATACAAAGAATCATCACCAACCGGAAGCTTCGATTTTTGAAATGTACATCACAGAAGAAGTTGTTGAGTTTTGTAGAAACTATTTATCGGAAACAAAGTCTATAGAAATTCCAAAGTCTCATTATGTTGACACTGAAGGTAGAGGTATTCAAGGTTTAAATGTTAAATCAATGGCTTGGGATGTAGTTATTCAAGCACATTTCTATATATTGAATAATCTTGAAGAAGTTCTACCTTACGTGGCTACTCACAAAAGACTTTTGAAGAAAAGATATCCACAAATGAGTGACATGTTGTTGTTGATCGATCATAACAAGAAATTTTTAGATTGGTTTAATAAATGGATACCAAAAGATAATAATGCATCCGAGACAATTAAATGGTTGTCGTTCATGCCAAAACTTAATGTGATAACTTGGACTGCATATGACATTGGTCATTATACCTTTTATATAAAATCAAAAGATGATCATAGTACAATGCAAAATAGTTGAGTTATGTTTGAAGTAGAATCAAGTATTTCTCTAGTTCGAAAGATAAGAATTCAATATTGACATCTAGTGCATTATATGGTGTCATTGAGGATAATTAGGAGATTGATTATGTTATCTTCAAAGTGCCTTTATTTAAATGCAAGCGGGTTTCCAATAATATTAATGGTGTAGAAGCTAATGACTTAGGATTCACCTAGGTTGACTTTGGCAAGGCAAATTATATGGCCGAATCACTCATCATGGTTTCACAAGCAAAACAATTTTTCTATGTGATCGACCCTTCAAACACATCAGGTAAATGGTCAATCGTTCTCCGAGTAAAAGACATTCCTAGTAGTGATGAAAGTTTTGATATTCCTTCTACTCCTTCTTACACAACAAAAGTTCCTACCACATATGATGAAGTTGATAGAGGTGATGAGCATGTTATTCGTATCGATCCTAATGAAAACATATGGGAAAATTAACAAGTAGGTATTTTATTCTATATTCATAATTTAAAGTAAGTTATTATTTTTAACTATATATTTACTAACAAGTATGATTATTTGATATTGTAGGTGTTTAAATTTAAGACACCAAGAGACAAAGAAACCAAAACACTATATAAGACTCAATTATGTGATGTTATAGAATGGTTGTAGGTTATTTTGCGCCACTTTTCTTTTGATGTAATATATATATATATATATATATATATATATATATATATATATATATATATATATATATATATATATATATATATATATATATATATATATATATATATATATATATATATATATATATATATATATATATATATATATATATATATATATATATATATATATATATATATATATATATATATATATATATATATATATATATATATATATATACATACAAATTTTTATTCTTAATTCAATGTATGAATTTGATGTAATACAATACAATTATTTGTTATGATACAATTAGTGTTTCTGTTCTGATACGGTTCACAAATATACAGGTTAAAAATGGAAAATTTTCAAAAAGCAGATAATTAAACGACGGTTGTTATATATATATATATATATATATATATATATATATATATATATATATATATATATATATATATATATATATATATATATATATATATATATATATATATATATATATATATATATATATATATATATATATATATATATATATGTGTGTGTGTGTGTGTGTGTGTGTACCAAAAAGGCAGTGCTGAGAATCGAACCTTGGACCTTTAATATATTACGACTGTTAGTTAAAGCAACAGTGGTAATATGACACGCTTTTAGGTTTTCTACAACGTTCATACGACCGTGATTGTAAGTAACGCATATACAACCATACGCTACGTAACAACAACCGATTTTGTGTGATAATATATCTTTCCCAACCGTTATTATATATGTTTTCTGTAGTAGTGTGTTCAGAATGAATATTAATACTTTATAGATAAATAAGTTTATCAGAGATAAGAGCATGCTAAACAAGGACCTATCTAATGTGTTTTACCTAATGTGCTAGTGTGATGATATTTTTCATGACATATATGGTCAGAACGTGTCTGACTGGTGTATGCCTGCAACAACAGAGTAAATGTAACAAATAGTTACGGAAAAAATTCCTAAGTCTCCAAATAGTATAAGTACACGCCCATGCTGAGTTATAAATTCCTCTGTAGTTCTAACTTTTTATCTCAAAATTCACTAGATGACAAATATTTCAATTTACTTTTTTTATCCATATTTGTTATTATTTCATTTATCAAAGTATTCTTCAAGATTAATAACTTTTTACCGGTTTCTAATATGATTAGCCAAAGTAATAAACATATACTACAAGAAAAAAAAATTTAAAAAATTTTGATTTAAAAAAAATGAAGCTGATTTGCAGTTGTTTTCTTGTTAACCGCACAAAAACCTATTCGCGACAGTTAGTTATAAAAACTGTTGTTCCATTTTGAAAATTGTGTGTGCCGGATTGCGACAAATATTAAACAGTCCTAATAGAATATATACTATTTTTTGGGTTAATTAAAATCCAATATTAGTGGTGCAATGGTAAACTAGGTAACTTTTTAAGTGGGTTCGAAAATATATGCCTCTCATTATTCCCTCCTATTGAAATCTCTAAGTTTTTTTCCTCACTTTGTGTTGGTATTTGAATAGTTTATGATCTGACCTGATCAGAAGGGGATCGCGGGCTGCCACGCTTCTTTGACTTGCTTCCTGTTCACCGGTGTTGAAGAAGAAGAGGGGGGTGTACCTGCAAGGCACTCTGATGCTAAAGTAAGCGTATGGGCAGAGTGATCACAAGTACAGAAAAAAGGGGTAAGAAGTGATTACCTGACCCTCCTGGAGAAGATGGTATTTATAGAGAGACCCCGGCGCAGGGCCAGCGGTCATTTGAGTTGGGCTAGATGGCCAGGCCCAACCCAAGTGACTGCTAGGGCTTACGTGGTGTAATGAAGACCAAAACGTGGTCTTCGCCCTAGTTCAACTGCTCCGTGATCTTCGGAAAGTAGGTTGACCTGCTCTTTCGGAGGTGGGCAGTTGGTGGATGACGTGTCCCCGCGGACGGGAGCACGTGGAGAACGTGTGAAAGACACGTTGTTCTGCTCGACAAGGAAGGGGGGGTTCTGCCCGCGGAGGGAAGTTCTGCTCGACGGGGGCAGTGTCTGCCCGACAGGGATTCTTGTGTTCGATACAGATGAGGCAGGTTCTGCCCGCGGAGGGACATTACCTGCCCGTCGGGGACCATGTGCTCGACGGCTGCGGCCCAATCTGGATTGGGCTTGGCAGAATATTATTGGGTTGGGCCTGCCTGGTCAAGTCGGGGCCCAGGCCAGAACAGGACCCCCCAAGTCGTAGCTCCGAGGGAGGGAGCGAGGACTTGAGGACGTTGTACCGGGAAGGAGAGATTAGCCTAAGGAGAAAAACCCTTCAGCTCGTGTTTCGCAGGGACGCGAGTGCGCGAGTCTTTCCTCGTCTTCGGGCGTCCGGGGTTGAGGACACGTGTTGGCGGGGAGATGTGAGGGGACGCGACTATCAGCCTTCGCCACGTGTCGTGCGCTGGGCGGCTGCTAGGGCGGCTACCCTAGGATACTCGAGTGCCTAAGGACGCTTCGAGTCCCGCGATGGGGTATAAGTAAGCGAGCCTTCGCTCATTCTACACTTTTCGCCTTCTTGCTCTCAATCTCTCTGACCTGCCGCCTCGCTACCGTCTGATATCTCCGTCGCAGCAGCCGTCTCGCACTCTGCCACAGATCGAAATATAGTAAGTTTTTATTCTCCTTTCTTTTGTTTTTCCTGTTTGTTTTAGGCCATGGTCGGGGCACGTTGAATGCCCCGAGGAGAGGTGTGGGTCTCCGCCGTTGTAGGCGGGTTTTCTAGTGTTTTATAGTGAGCGTCCCGAGGAAAAACACCTATTCCAATAAGTAACCCGGGGACAAATGCTTGCTCCGACGAACGCCCTGGGGAGAGACGATTATTCTGACGAACGCCCCGGGTAGAGACGCTTATTCTGATGAATGCCCCGGGGTGAGTATGTAGATTAGATTAGGTAGGTGTCCCGGGGAGACGGTAGGATTTTGATAGCGCCACCGAGGACGATGCTCGGTTTGTCCTCGTCACCCTTTCACTTGACTTGCGGTGGAAGGGTGAATTTGATCTTTGTTAGGATTGGATTGGCGAACAACCGCTGGTCTAACAAATCGAAAGAGATCTGTGTTACTTGCAGGATCGAACATACAAATCCTAGAACATGTGCTAATTGGTCTTTTAAATGAAGTGAATGAAAATTATGAACACTTCGACGAGTTCCATGGTAAGGCAACTTATCTCAAGTATGAATGAATTTAAGTAACAGCAAAATAAAGTAAAATGCTGATAAATGACAAGGATAATAACTTGCATAGAGAAAGTAAACTTTTAAATAAAAGAAGTGTTAAATTGCATTGAAATAAAAACTGGTGTTTAGCCAACGTACATTCTCACAACTCGTCTCTCAATCACACGGATACTTGGAGTAAATGGAGATTTTGTACGCGATTGAACACACCCATCTTAATACTAAGACCTGCTATTTATAACCATCGAACATAACCACCATATTATGAGGCTTGGTGTTCGTGCCGTATTTGCTGATTCTTCTTAACATGAAGTACGTCATTAGATTCACTGTGGTGCCACAGTCCACAAAAATCTTGTTGACTGTGACATTCTCCACCTTTCCTATGATGAATAGAGGCTTAGTATGACTCTTCATTGCCTCGTTTGGTCGTTCGAAGAACACGTTCTGCTCTTCGACGCACCCATTGTTTATAACATAGTAGCATATTGGTTTGTGTGCTACCATTTCTGCTTCCATATACATATCTAGATCTTCGACCTCAGTGGTTTGGTCGAATTCCCTGGGTAGAACTGATACCATGTTTACTATGATATCTAAAGAATCCTCTGACCCAGAGTCAAAGTTATCTGTAAGCAATTCATCTTTTTCTCGATCGTGCCTCTCCTTAGCCTCTTTCCCCTGGGTAGAAAATAGTTTCCTCCCCACGGGCTATTTGTCAAAAGACTTTAGTTCTTCGTCTTTTTCTTTCATAGAAGGCAAGTTAGTGTTGGTTTCAGGCTTGGCTTCAACCTCTCTTTGGGATTTTCTCCTACGTTGTTCTCTTCTACATTGAGATCGAAACATTTGATTCTTTCCCTTGTAATTTTCTGAGACATAGGCCATCTTTTTTTAAGCTTCGAACTCCTTATGGTAGGTTATCGATGAGCCTCTATCGACGTCGAATTTATGCCATTTTTTCTGTCCTGGCTGTTTGCCCTCAGTTGGCCTTATCCAAATACCTTTGGAAGTTTCTGTTGTGGGTTTGAATGTGGATGGCCTAACCCCAAGCACCCTTGGCCTAGTTTTTTCTTGCCTGTAGGCAGATCTTCTTGGGTCAAAACCCCGTTGGTTATAAGAGGCCCTCTGCTCACAACTCTCTTTTTCTTCTCTAACGCCCTTTTTGTCGAACACGACACTACACCTGGGGCATAGCATTACCTCACACTTTTTATTTTAACACCTGTGAAGAAAGTCGACAAGGCTTTCTTCCTTCTTCGGGTAGACCACTTCATTGTATTCCTCTTGCCGACACTCTTGGTCGACCTCCATTGGAGTTTCCTGTGAAACCTCCACCATGTTAATGTCCATATCGACACCACCAGTGATGTCTAACTTGCAAAACTACATATGAAGGCCATCAGTAGCCTTATCCATTCGAATGAAACTGTCAGCAATTCCCTTCGTTACTATCATTCGGTTAGAGTCTTCAGCAACCCCTTTAGAAAAATCATCAGTGACTTCACTGTTGGAACCATCAGTAGTCTCTTGGGTGAAACTTTTAGTTGCTTCCAGAACAAAATCCATTACAAAATTCGAACCAAGTTCTTCAGTGACTCGAACCAGAACAGCTTTATTAAGGAAGTCCTCAATGACATCCTCCATGTTGACGACATTGTCGAGATCCTGAGGGACCTCGACCACGTTAACCTCCTTAGGCTCAGTATAGTGCACGTCAGCGATTTGTTGAGGTTCGACATCCATCTTTGTCTGGGTTTTGAGCTTCTCTCCAAATTTCAATCTCTTCTCCAGGATAGCATTTTGCACAAGATCCCTAAAAAGAAAACATTGAGAGGTTTTGTGACCCAACAAATTATGGTATTTGTAAAATCCTCTTTTCTTTCTTTGATCTAAAGGGGGTATTTTAACACTAGGAGGTACTATTATTTTCCCATCTTTAACTAATAAATCGAAGATTTCATCACACTTGGTGACATCAAACGTATAAGTTCTCTTAGGGAACCTAACATTCTTATTTGACACAGTAGGATTTTTCCCATTTGAAGGTGTTAACACCTTGCAAGAATAGGGTGAACCCTTTTTTAAATTTAGGGAGATCTATTTCGTTTTCGTCGAAACTTATAGACTCATGGCATGGTCCTTCTTCGTCTTCGTTGAATTCGACATAGGCTATCCTTTTATTCTTATTTACTCTCACTTTATCTTCTCTCAAACGTCCCAACTATCAAATTCTATCGGCCAACTGGGCCATATCCCTTAGATATTGAGTGTCTAATTTCTTTCTGATGGAATAATCTAGGCCACCAGCAGCTATTTCGACTAACTCATGCTCTAGTATTTGTGTGAAACACCTTGTCTTGAAGAGTCGGAATCTATTTAAATAATCATCAATTCGCTCAGTAAACTTTCATTTTATACTAGCCAATTCCTTCAGACTAATCTTCGTATGTCCCATATAAAATTGTTCATGAAATAGACGCTCTAACCAGGCCCAAGTGTGAATCGAATTTGGAGGTAAAATGGTGAACCAGGTAAAAAAGAATTTTTTGTAAGAGAACTTGGGAAATACTTGACCCTAAGATTCTTATCATTCGAAATGTTCCCCGCTTCTATCAGTAGTATCCCTAGAAAATTTAGTGAACTTGGGGACTTTTGTTCTTGGGGGCAAGTCTACCTGGAGGATAATCCAGATAGTGGTGATGTGTAATTTGACCGCTGAAGGCCAAAATTTACTCTGTTACGTGCCATGATCCTTTCGACCATGGCTGTCAGGTTATTGTCTGCTACTAGATTGCTTCGTCGAACCTGTTGTACGACATTCTCAGCATCCTGGTTCCTATTTACCAACACTACGCTTGGTTCTTCCTCTCTAGGAACTTGTGGTTGATTCCTAAGAGGTTCCATTCTAGTTTATTTGATCATTCCCTGGTTATTTTGATTTGCTTGGGCCTAGCTTTGTGGAATTTTATTGATGGTGTTGTCTTCGTCGAAGACTACTCCTTGGTTTTCTCTAAATTACTCCCTTAGTGGTTGTTGAGGGGGATTTGGTACATCCAAGAATTTCGTCTCGCGCGTCATTTGCGCTGCCAATTGTTGATTAGCTTGTGTAGTGTTCTGGATGAGGGGCTGAAAGATTTCCCCCATCATTTGAGACATCATCTGAACCATTTTTTGTCTCAAATAAGATGCAGAATTAGTCATCAAATTTGGCATCTAGTGGTGGGGTTTATGGAGGACCCCTTGGCCCAATGTACGTCAAAATAGGTTGCGTATGGAAAATCGAATGTGTGGGCATCGAACTTCTCATAGACGGTATTGCCTCTGAAATAGATGTTGCGATCGTTAGTCCCCCTGTCAAAGCTCCTATGAGTTGTTCTACATTGTCGTTAGAGACATCCTAAGGATTATTTGGATGGTTTATACTCGTCGCCATTTTCCTCCTATATCTTCTTTTTGTTCTATCTTCGTTAACAGTGGCTACCTTACCACTTCTCAATAAAATGCAACGAAGTTTTTCCCTCAAAAGAAAAAAAAATTACCACAGAACTAATAAAAATTTTACAAAGAGAATTTTCTTAAAAAATGATCTACATAACCGCTTAGCACTGCCCCACCGGGTGTCCCAATTTGTTCGCCGTGAAAATTGGCGAACAACCGCTGGTCTAACAAATCGAAAGAGATATGTGTTACTTGCAGGATCGACCACACAAATCCTAGAAAATGTTTTAATTGGTCTTTTAAATGAAGTGAATGGAAATTATGAACACTTCAACGAGTTCCATGGTAAGGTAACTTATCTCTAGTATGAATGAATTTAGTAACGGCAAAATGAAGTAAAATACTAATAAACGACAAGGATAATAACTTGCATAGAGAAAGTAAACTTTTAAATTAAATAAAAGAAGTGTTAAATTTCATTGAAATAAAAACTGGTGTTTAGCCAATGTACATGTAATACCCTGAATTTTGCCCTAAGATTTAGTCGAATCATCTCACATTCCATTACATTTTTGCATTGCATTTAACCAGTCACTAACAAGTTCGTGTAGTTGGTTGATTTTTGCAGGAAAATATCATGTGGCGCGCCTTTTGATCCATGGAGGGTAAAGTGGTCATTTGGTTGCAGTCGGCCGTCAATTTACGAACTTTGAGCTAGGGTTAGGAAATGTGGGTCGTTTGATTTAGTGGATGTGAGTCAGGGCCGAGGGGCAGTCGGGAGCGTTTGATTGAGGAGGATTTGGATCTGTTCGAAATTGAATTAAGTCAAGGTTAGTGGACTGAAGTTGGCCGAGGATGTTGTTCATTGTGAGTTTAATCGCTAGGCTGGATTTATTCTGATAAAGTTGGTCGTTGCCGTAGATATTAGTCGGAAGTTCGCATCAGAGATGGAATTTAGTCGGATAAATTGGAGAAATTAGGAATTAATAAAAAATATAGAAGTTCATTTCATTTCTCATTTCATTTTAAAACTAATCGTATTTCGTTTAATTTTCATCTTTTTTTGTTAAAACAATTTTATCTTATTTCTTAATGTCATTTGCGTTTCATCCTCAAGCAATTTTATTGCATTTTCAATTTTCATTATTTACATTTTTAAAATAATTTTTGTTTTAGTCTAAATATTGTTTCTATTTCACATTTATTTCAAAATTATAAATATCATTTCTCATTTCCATTTTTTTCATTTTTAATACTTTTGTTCCATTTTAATTTTAGTTTTTTTTTCATTTTTATTTGCATGGGATGAATAATTAATTTAAGAATTTTCTATTAATACTAATTTAAATTACAAAAACATAATAAAATTAAGATTACAAAAAAAACATGTAAAATTACATTTTTAAATTCCTAAAAATCCAAAAGCTTCTGATTATTTCGACTTTTCCCGAGCTTCTGACTTTTTTGAACCTGCAAAAAAATAAGCAAACGAGTTTTATAGGTTAATTTCTTTGGCACCCTCAGAGTAGCATCATCATCGGGTGCCGGGAGGGTAACAGATTACTCCGAAACCGGCTCCCGATCCAATTCTCGGCCAAGGGCCAAAGTCGGTAAAATTTGTTCTTATCCGAGGCAACGGAGAGAGAGAGAGAGAGAGAGAGAGAGAGAGAGATAAAGAAGTTGGTTTGCGGAAAAGTGCTTATTTGAAAAAGCTGGTTTGGAAAAAAATGCTTATTTGAAAAGCACTTATCCAAAATTATATTTTTAGCCAACAGCGTAAACAACTTTCCACGAATGTTACGGAATCCACGGATCCAACAACGATCCAACAAGTTCATCAAATCAGTTCTAACAAATCAGCGAACTCAACGGAAACCACATGCTAAAACGTATCAACAAGATTCCCGTAAAGCTTGCGGAATCAACAGCAAAAGCGCCACCCAGCAAGCATAAACAGATCCATCGAAAGTCAATCAAACAAAAAACACATCAAATCTAGAACCAACCGAAAATCCACAAGCACAAATCAAAGCCCATAACGAATTGGAAGATGATATAAATATTAAGAGGGATCTGAAAAAACCCTAAGGGAGAAAGACCAAAGCGGCGTAACGGCTCACGATCAGAAGATCCAAGAAGGATCTTCATCATCATCATTGTCGGGTTCTCAGAGAAGCCATTGGAAGCTTCATCATCATCGAACCAAGAAGAAGAAGAGGGATGGAAGTGACCGAAAGTCGGAGCGGGGAGCTTTCCGCGGCGGCCGCAAAAGCTTCGCTACCACCGGCGGCAAGCTTCAACCCAAAGCCTCAGCCTCGTCAGACCTCATCAGCCAACCATCAAGGATATCACCGACCGGAAAAGGTTGAGAGATCCATGTTTTAGTTTTTCACTCATTTTTGGTGCAGGTCTGAGAATGGTGAGGGAAGATCGGACATGCAAAGTGATGAAAGCAGAAAAGCTCGGTTGGTGCTTTCATGACCGTCCGCGGCGGCTTCAGTAAACAAGAAGATGAGGAAGACCCTAGAAGCAAATGCCAAACAACTCACGTACCCTTCTTTTTGTATTTCATATTCTGTTTTTATGTTTTTTTAGTATTTTGTTTTGTTAATCCTTTTATTATATTGTTTTAATACTTGTAATTAGGATAATATTATGGTTAGTTAATTAATTTCCTTTAATACAACTAAAAGCAATTTTCTTTTCTAACATAAAAATAAAAAACAATTCTTCTTAATTAAAATTTAAAAAGTTTAATTTCAAACTCATTTTTAAAATTTAAATATCTTTTTTTTTCATAATAAAAAATTGAAGCTATTTTCATAATAAAAGTCTAAAACATTTTTTATTGCCACCAAACTAAAACATGTTTTTCGCAAAAAAAAAAACAATAATAATAATAGAAACAATTTCTCTTTGTAAATAAAAGCTTTTCCCTCTTAACAAAAATTTTGGTTTAAATTTGGTTTAACTTGTTGTTCAATCAAAAATTCAAAAAACTAATTTCTTGACTTAGCAGTTTCATTTTCATCTAACCCCCATTAATTTGTTCGTTGCAGCTCCTCAATATTTCATTTGTTCGTACTATTTTTTTGTTTCATGGATGTAATTTATGCGAGGCCATGAGCGCAGTTATTTTTATTTTCGCATTTGTTTTGGGATTTGTTATTTACGTGAGTGATCGTCGCGATGCTTCTTTACATTTTTCTTTATCTTTCCGCACTTTAATTCTGCAGCATAATATTTTGTCTTTTTGCATGATCTTTACCGTTAATCACTTCCGAAGGAATTAGGTCCAGCCGTTTGACCGCCGAGTCAATAGTCCTCTCCTTTGACCATTTCAAAACCCTAATAGCCTAGGCGCCCCGCCGTGGACGACAATGCCCTTTACCCTAGCTTTAGGTCAAAGAGTCGTCGTACTCTGTTTTAGGGTTTCCTGCCGTGGAACATTTAATTTAACCCTAATTTCAATTCAACATTTCAACATAGAAATAGAAGTTTCAAAACTCCACGTAAGTGTGTCCTTAAGATACGTTTATTCCCCTTGAAACCTTGACCACAGTCAAGAAGTTTTTAACCTCCCTTCCGAGGGGAACTACGATTACTCTAATTCCATTCCCTATCCATGATACGTAGGCACAAGATGCGAATCTTGCCGAGTAAACATAGGACTAACCCTTAGGTCTTTTAGGTTACTCTATCCCTAAGCTCAATATATCTTCAAGCAAATAATAAAACAAAAATGGCAAAAATAAACAAAAGGTTCCTGTAGAGTACTACAGATGTTTAGGGTGCTAGTACCTTCCCTAAGCTTAACCTACCCCTTACCTAGAGCTCTCCCCGCATTGTGTTTATGATGCAAAAATAGGTTTTCCCTCTTTTGACCTTTTCCTTCGAATAAATCAAAGAGCGGTTGTGAATCAAAAATTGTGATTCAAACTAATTAATAGTTTGATATCCTATTTCCACCGCAACAGAAAATGGCGACTTCACTGGGGAAAGTCTTAATGTTTTAAGGGTTACCCCTATTTTGTTTATTGTATGTCATTTTATTTTGTTACTTATATGTATATAATTATTGTACCTTGCTTGGAGGGTATCTTTGTTGTGAGATAAGTCCTACATCCGGATTTGAGTGAACTTATTATAGGAGGTGATAGATTCGACGAGGCTTATAGGGAGTTGAATCCCGACCAAGCCGACTTAAGAATCACCGCTCAGTTGAGGCCCTTTTGAAAGGTAGTTCTGTTGAACGAGTAGTCGTGAAAACACTTACTATCTTCGATGGGAGTCTATGATATTGAGGACTGTAGTACCTTAACACCACATTGGCCTTATATAGGACGTAGTGCGGGGACTATGTGGGAGTAGTCCTACAATAGTCGCTACGCGATGCTACACTCAAAAGAGGTTCTATTGAGAATATTATTAACCCCCGAGTCAGTCAGAAAATTGATAATATCCGAAGGATGGACTGATGACTTTGGGAACTTCTTTAGAACCTTGTTCGGCAGGTACAACTAACCTTAGTACATACCTTATGGGGATGGGTAGACCCTAACTCCTTGCACATACCTTTAACCTAGGACCTTGTGTATATATGTGCATTGCATCCATAAAGCATCACATCGCATTACATTTCATGGAATTCAAATTTTACTTATGAACATTGCAGGATACCATGGATTACAATAGAAGAAACACTTTGAAATATACTTTTAAAAGTTTTAAGCTAGATGACCTAGGGAAGCTAGGAGCTTTAGTCCAAGATCGAGAAGGATTCCGTAATCGGTATGGGAGGTTGTTATCTCTGTTGGAACTTCAAGCGAATGAAGGACTTCTTTCGGTTTTGCTACAGTTCTACGATCCAGACTACCATTGCTTCACATTCCCTGATTATCAGCTATTGCCTACTTTGGAAGAATATTCTCAGTTAGTAGGGCTGTCTATTTTGGATAAAACTCCTTTCCCTTTCTTGGAGAAGGACCCTAAAGAACAGGATATTGCTAAAGCCACATGTTTGAAGGTATCTGACATTAAGAAGAACATGACTCAGAAAGGTGAAACTTTTGGGTTACCTACGAAGTTCTTAATGGAGAAAGCCCAATATTATGCTGATCACTTGAGCATGCCTACCTTTGAGGTCATCCTTGCCTTGCTTATCTATGGAGTGTTGCTTTTCCCTAGTTTTGAAGGATTTGTGGACCTTAATGCCATCAAGATCTTCATGCAAAGGAATCCAGTACCAACCTTGTTGGGTAATACTTATCATTATGTACATCTCCGAAACCTTCGTGGTGGATGGATGATTACCTATTGTGTGTCGTTACTGTACAAGTGGTTTATTTCTCACTTGCCTAAGTCCGGTCCTTTTTGGAGTCCCATCCAATGACGTTGGTCACAAAGAGTCATGGCTTTAACCCGCTCTGATATTGATTGGTACAACCGTATGTATAATGGAATACTAGTCATTGATGGTTGTGGAGACTTCACTAACATGCCTTTTGTAACACCCATTTTAATTATCTAGTCTTTTTCTGTGTTATTTTATTTTTTCGGTGTGCCTTTTTGTGTGGGGTGTGGTTGAGTACGATAGTGAGTGCCCTTAAGTATGGAGATTAGTTACTAAACTTTGGACTTTGATATTAATAATGATATTTAGTGATAATAATTTAATGAATAATGGTAATATTATTATTAATATTATTATTATTATTTTTATTATTATTATTATTATTAATATTATTATTATTATTAATAAGGGAATAAGAAATAGTAAGGGGAATTTTTGTGAGTTGGAAAGAAAGGAAGAGGAGAAACACAATCAAGAGGAGAAGAAGAATAACAAGGTCAAGTGGAAGAAAGGTTGAAGAGAAGAATCAAAGAGGAAGAAGGGAAGCCAATATTATCAATTCTTCGAGGATTTTCATCAGCTTGATCGAGTTATCGAGGTAAGGGGGGAGAAACGGGTCGAAATTGGTATATTGCATGAATGTTGGGTAGAAGGGATTTTCCCCAATCCCGTAGGAATTGATGATCATGTTTGATTATGTGTTGAAATTCTGAATTGTTGCTGGTAAGATAGGTTTGTTGCATGTGGTTGTTTGGATAATTTGAGGTTTTCGATAGTTTACCATTTTAAGCCAGAAATGTTTTAATCGGTAGAGCTGATGCTTTAGTAGGTGGAATCTAGAATAGATTATATGGCTAAGTCGTGGAATGTTGAACTAGTGCTGTGGGAACTGGTTTGAGTGAAATTGGGTGATTTCGGAGAGTTTTACGGATTTTGAACAGTGGGGTTTTTGTAAAATCGCAGACATTCACCAGCACTTTCGCTAGGTGAGTGAATAGCGAACATTCGCTGATGTTTCGCTAGGAGAACTGGGTAGCGTGTGCTTCCAGTAGCCACTGTCTGCCTTCGCTAGGGAGTTTGTTGGGCGAGCGAATAGCGAGCATTCGCTGATGCTTCGCCAGGAGAGTGAGCCAGCGAGCATGACAGTAGTTTGTGTTTTTGTTTTATTCTGTTCTCTTGTGTTGTGGGACCCTTGTTGGTCATGATTAAAGATAAGACTGGTGTTGAACAGTTATGAGTGTATGTGTGGTGTTGGAATGTGATTTCCGTGTTATCTGTTTAATTAGAATAATACAATTGGTGTATGTTATTATGTATGAATATGGTGATGTGTGGAATATGTATGTGCGATGTATAAAATGTGATCAGGAGGATCGTGTGCACCTTGTGTGCTTGGATTGTTGTTGTGCATTAGTGTCGTGCATATCATGATGTCTTGGTGGGGTTGAATCGTTGCTCGGATGGAGTGTATGTGATTCATCCGTACTCCTGTGTGGAGAATGGTGGGGTTGAATCGTTGCTCGGATGGAGTGTATGTGATTCACCCGTACTCTTGTGTGGAGAATGGTGGGATGAATCGTTGCTCGAATGAAGTGTATGCGATTCATTCGTACTCCTGTGTGGAGAATGGTGGGATAGATCATTGACATTGGTGGGTGTATGTGATCTATCCGGTGCTCCCTTGTGGAGGGTTGATGGTCTGGTGTCCATCGGTGTTGTTGAGTCGGTACCGCATATCATGGTGTTGAGTTGCATGTTTTTGCATTGTCTTGTATGATGGGTTGGTGTCGGACAGTAGGTCTTGGTTGGTGTATGTTGAATGATGTTCGTATGATTGCTACCTTTTATTCATGTACATCATTACCGCTATATTTTTTATCGTGATTTCTCACCCCTTTTGTTGTTGTTGTGGTCTGTGCTTCTTCGGAAGTACAGATAATCCAGGTGCGTAGCTAGCTTGGATAGTGGTGAGTCGAGTCGTAGGGATGCTCTGATACGTAACACGGGGCTTTGGGAGTTTATTGTTTTTCTGATGATTTTGTTTTACTCCGTGGTGTATCATGTTTTGTTGGAACTTTGATGAATATTGTGTATATTTTGGGCGGATAGCCGAATACGACGTATATATGTATATATGATATTTTTCTGCTGTTTACCGTTGAAAACCATTTAATGGAGTATTTTTTTGAGTTTCTATTGTGATATCCCGCTTGGTGTGGTAACTCTGATAATTTCTTGATTTAATTGCTATTTATTTTATTATTTATTTAATTTTGGGAAGCGGGGTGTTACAAGTTGGTATCAGAGCAGGTCGGTCCGTCCGGCCAGTGTAGTAGTTGAGTCTGTCTGTAGGATAGCGTTTGCGTATCTGTTAACCTGGCGTTGTTGTTGTTGAGTAGTATGGCGGGAAGGAATGATGTTGCGTTGGCTGCGGCTATGCAAGAGATGACGCAGGTGGTTGCTAATCAGAACTAAGCTACGGGTACGCAATTCAGGGATTTGGCGCAGTTTCAGAGTAACAAGCCGCCGACGTTCCAAGGAGGAATTTTGGATCCCGAAGCTGCTCAGAGGTGGCTGAAGGAAATTGAGAAGATCTTCAGGACGATGGGTTGTAGCGATGAGCAAAAAGTGAGGTTTGGTACCCACATGCTGGAGGGTGAAGCGGAAGCTTGGTGGGACAACAGTCACCAAAGATTGGAGACTGCAGGGACTGCAGTTACTTGGGATGTAGTTTGAACTGGTTTTCTGGAGAAGTATTTTCCGGAGGATATTCGAAGTGTTAAAGAGATAGAGTTTTTGGAGCTGAAGCAGGGCAATATGACGGTGGCTGAGTATGATGCTAAGTTTGAAGAGTTGGTGCAGTATTGTCCTCATTACAATACTGATGGGGCGATGACCTCCAAGTGTTTGAAGTTTGAGAATGGGCTGCGTCCAGAAGTTAAGATGGGGATCGCTTGTCAGAAGATCAGGGATTATCCTGAGCTGATAAGCAGAAGCAGGATTTATGATAATGATAACCGGGCTAGGGTCTCACATTACAAGGTTGCAAATGACCATAAGGGTAAGCAGAGGTTTGGTGGTACTCCTTACAGTGTTCTTGCTGATAAGGGGGAGTTTAAGGCTACTGCTAATAAGAAGCCCCGAGAAGGGAGAGCGTCTGCTGGTGGGAAGTGTTATCGGTGCGGTGGCACGGGTCATCGTGCCAATGATTGTTCTCTTAAGGTGAAGTGTTTCAAGTGTGGTAAGTCGGGCCATGTGATAGCTGATTGTCGAGCCGTTATACCTACCTATTATAACTGTGGTGAGAAGGGTTATATCAGTACGCATTGCGAAAAGCCGAAGCCGTCTCAGGTGTCTCAGACCAGTGGTAAAGTGTTTGTGGTGGTGGGAACTCAAGCTGCCAGTGAGGAGCGTTCTATCCAAGGTACTTGTTTCATCAATAATTTTCCCTTGTCTGCTATTATTGATACGGGTGCAACCCACTCGTTCATCTCTGTTGATTGTGTGAAGAGGTTAGGTTTGGTGCTGACTACTCTTGAGCGGAGGATGACTATTGAAACTCCCTCTGTTGGTTTAGTGACTACTTCTTTGGTATGTTTGAAGTTTCCGCTGACTATTTTTGGTAGACATTTTGGAGTGGATCTGATTTGCTTGCCCCTTGGTAAGTTGGATATTATTCTGGGTATGAACTGGTTGGAGTTCAACCGAGTCTACATCGATTGTTTTCGGAAGGTGTTGTTGTTTCTTACGCCAGAGGAAGAAGCATTGGCGGATTCCTTGTCTATTAAGGAATTGAGGATCTTGTTGGAGGACGAAGCTAAAATGTTTGCTTTATTTGCATCATTAGTTGTCGACGGAAAAGCGTCACTGAAGGAGTTGGCAGTGGTGAATGAGTTTCCTGAAGTGTTCCCTGATGATATTACAGAATTACCTCCGAAGAGAGAAGTTGAGTTTAGCATTGATCTTGTACCTGGTACAAGGCTTATATCTATGGCGCTGTACAGGATGTCGGCAGTGGAATTAGCCGAATTGAAGTCTCATATTGGAGAGTTGTTGGATAGAAAGTTTATCAGGCCGAGTGTGTCGTCATGGGGAGCTCCAGTACTGTTGGTAAAGAAGAAGGATGGTAGTATGCGTTTGTGCATCGATTACCATCAGTTGAATAAAGTGACCATTAAGAACAAATATCCTCTTCCCAGGATTGATGATTTGATGGATCAGTTGGTGGGAGCTCGGGTGTTCAGTAAGATTGACTTGAGGTCGGGTTACCATCAGATCAGAGTGAAAGAAGGTGATATTCAGAAGACCGCATTTAGAACTCGTTACGGACATTACGAATATGCCATAATGCCTTTTGGAGTGCCCAATGCGCCGGGAGTGTTCATGGAGTATATGAACCGAATCTTCCATTCTTATTTGGATCAGTTTATTGTTGTGATCATTGACGATATACTGATTTATTCTAAGTCTGAGGAAGAGCATGCAGGATATTTGAGAGTTGTTTTGCAGGTACTAAAGGATAATAAGTTGTTTGCGAAACTGTCTAAGTGTGAATTTTGGTTGAAGATGGTGAGTTTCTTGGGCCATGTAATATATGGTGATGGTATATCGGTAGATTCATCAAAGGTGAGTGCGGTGTTGCAGTGGGAACCTCCGAAGACAGCAATGGAAGTTAGAAGCTTTTTGGGTTTGGCAGGGTACTATCGAAGGTTTATCGAAGGTTTTTCTACTTTGGCGTTGCCATTGACTCAGTTGATGAGAAAGAACCAAGTTTTTGTGTGGGATGCTGCTTGTGAAGAGAGCTTTGTAGAATTGAAGAAGAGATTGACTATAACACCGGTGTTAGTGTTGCCGACTACGAGCGAACCGTTTATGGTGTACTGTGATGCGTCTAAGATGGGATTAGGCGGAGTTCTTATGTAGAATGGTAAGGTAGTGGCGTATGCTTCGCGGAAACTGAGGGTGCATGAACGGAATTACCCTACTCATGATCTTGAATTGGCTGCGGTAGTTTTTGTGTTAAAGATCTGGAGGCACTATTTGTATGGTTCAAGGTTTGAGGTGTTCAGCGACCATAAGAGTCTGAATTATTTGTTTGATCAGAAGGAGCTAAATATGAGGCAGAGAAGATGGTTGGAATTTTTGAAGGATTATGATTTTAGCCTAAGTTATCATCCAGGAAAGGCAAATATGGTAGCATATGCTTTGAGCAGAAAAGCAATTCATGTGTCGGTTATGATGGTGAAAGAAATGGAACTTATTGAGCAATTCAGAGATTTGAGCATGGTTTGTGAGACTACGGCAGATTGCATGATGTTGGGCAAATTGCAAGTGAACAACGATTTCTTGGATATGATTAGAGAAGGCCAAAAGCTAGATGTGAAGATAGTGGATTTGATGCCTGGAGTGGGAAGTGACTCCGATAGTGAATTTAAGTTGGATAGTGCAGGTGTCTTGAGATTTCGAGGCAGGATTTGTGTGCCGGATAATGACGAGCTGAAGAATTCAATTCTGAGTGAAGGACATCATAGTAGTTTGAGTATTCATCCGGGAGCTACTAAGATGTACCACGATTTAAGGAAGATATTTTGGTGGTCGGGTATGAAAAAGGATATACCTCAATTTGTTTACGCCTGTTTGACGTGTCAGAATTCGAAGGTGGAACATCATAGACCCTCTGGATTTATGCAACCGTTGGAAATTCCGGTTTGGAAGTGGGATTGTATCACTATGGATTTTGTTACAGGATTGTCGAACACGGCAAGAGGATTTGATGTCATTTGGGTAATTGTGGATCAACTTACGAAGTCAACACATTTCGTGCCGATTAATATAAGTTTTCCGTTGGAGAAGTGTTAGATGCCCAATTGTGCTTATTGGAGCTATCAAATATGGACATCTTTCACTTCTTTTTATGCCGAAAACGTATTTATTAAGTCTTGCTTTTGTTAATGTGCATCATTGTGTCAAATGCTTTTGGTCCTTTTGATTTGTGTGTTATTGTGCAGGATTTAAGTGTGAAAGAGCATTATTTGAAGGCACAAGAAAGATGGCAAAGGAATCAAGCAAAGAGCAAAATAAAAGTTGGTTCGCTCAAGCGAGCAATTGGCGAGTGAGTAGCGAGTGTTCGCTACAGCCTCTCCTAGCGAGCACGTAGCGAACAACTCCAGACTTGGGCAGAATGGTTTTCAACATCAATCTTGGTCAACGAGCAAGTGGCGAAGAAGCTCGCTAGGCGAGCCCCCAGCGAGCACCTAGCGAAGCAAAACAGAATGTCCCAGGCACCCTTCGCTGGCTCATTCGCTGCAGCGAGCACCTAGCGAAGCAAAACAGAATGAAACTTGCAGACCTCGCTGGCAGGTTCGCTAGGCGAGGCTGTAGCGAGCGTTCGCCAGCAGCTCGCCTAGCGAGTGAGTAGCGAGCGTGCCCAGAACTGTCACTTACTATAAGTAGCTTGGGCCACATTTTGGAGAACATCTTCTTTTTTCCCTTTTACATTGTTTTGCTGTAAGAAAGGGTTTTGTGACCTAAAAACCTATTTTGGCTTATTTTCTTCATCTCTTAACATAATCAAATAACAACAAGGTAGATCATCATCAAAGTTGGATCATTCGACTTGGATGTTCATCAACCGACTTTAAAACTTCTTTTGCAAGCTACCATGAGAATAGGTAGCTAAGTTCATCTTGTTGTCAAAGATAGATGTAGGTAATCATTGAACTTTGTATTTGTATGGATGATTTTCATTTGTAAACTATTGAATGATTAATGTATGGTGAAAACTTTGTTTTATTCATAATCTTTTGTGTTGGTTAATGATTGAGAAATATTTACCAACTCTTGACCTAGGTTTTCACCCATCTCTTTTCTTGAGCTAGAAATAGTCTTGGATGATTTTGTTCACTTAAAATGTTGAACTTTAAAGTTGTCATTTTGATAGATTGTGTGAGAGATCAAAAATGGATTAAAATGATAAACTTCACAATATGAGTTAGAGATAATCATATTGAGAGGATATTGTGAATGCATTGATCATTTGAAAGAGTTTATTAAATGTTGATCGGAAGTATACATGCAAAGTGATTACCGAAACCTAACTTTGACAATCTTTATTCAAACCGTTAAAACCTAACTTTTATCGCATTTATTCCTTTCATGCAAAATACTTGTTACCTTAAACACAAACCCTTGGATACCATTAAACTATAAATTTAACAACTGTTGAACGACAGCAAAATCTTATATTCTCTGTGGAGACGATAATACAAACCCGACACTTAACCACTGTTCTAACAAAATGGCGCCGTTTCCGGGGAATATAAATTGATATTGCTAGCATCGCAATAGTTGCCGAATTTTTAGTTTTGAAATTTTTACTTGTGCTTGTAATTTGTTTGGTTAGCGTGCAACCCTTGTTTATGCGAGGACAGATTCCTGAGGACCAAATTCTTTTTGATCCTGAGATCGAAAGAACCGCAAGGAGACTGAACAGTAGAGCAAGACGCAGGAGGCAACAAGCCAGGCAAAGACAAAATCAAGGAGAAAGTTCTTCGACTACCACATCACCACCACATTTCACACCAATCATGGCAGAACCACCACCCCCTCCACCAGTTTCTACTCCATGCACAAACAGTCCCAGACATACAGCTCAGTTTGCACGTAATCTCCAGAATAGAAGACAAGCGGAGATGAAAACGGTAATCCTAGCTCTTGTCTATCAAAATCCTTTCACGGGATTAGACCATGAGGATCCGTTTACTCATCTTACAAAATTTTATGAGATTGCGGGTGCAACTGGAGCTACCGAAGCTGACGAAGAGTCATTGTTTAGGAGACTATTCCCTCATTCCTTAATTGGGAAAGCGAAGGAGTGGTATCTTGACCAATCGACAACAGTCATGACCGATTGGAATCTTTTAGAAGAAAAGTTTCTTGAACGGTTCTTTCCACATAACCGGTTCATGGAGGCTAAAACTGCAATTGCGGTATTTTCTCAAGGAGCTAGTGAATCACTCAATGAAGCTTGGGAGCGTTACAAATATATGTTGAGAAAATGCAAGGGACATGGTTTCGATGAGCTCACTCAAATTCATATTTTCCGCAATGAACTCCTTTCAGTTCATAAGACCTTATTGGATGCTACGGCGGGAGGTTCTTTAATGTCAAAAAGCGCCGAAGATGCAACTGCGATCATTGATAAAATGGCACTTAATGATCACCAAGGGAACCACAACCGAGGGGTAGCTCAAAGAAAGCCGGGTGTGCTTGAGTTAGGAACAAATGATGCTATACTTGCACAAAACAAGCTCATATCACAACAAGTGGAACTTTTAACTCAACAAATCAAGGAGCTAAAAGAACCGTCAAAAGCTAAACAAATAGCTTGTTGCAAGCTTTGTAAAGGCGAACATGATACTGGATTTTGTCCGCCTCCCGGATTCGAAGAAGTGAACTACATGGCTAACCAGAGAGATTACCAACAAAGGCAACCACAACAATAACCATACCATCATCCTCAACAACAGCAACAACAAAACTATCAAGGATACCAACCTAGAGGTAACTACCACAATAACCAAGGTTATGGGGGAGGAAACTCTAACCGTCAAAATCCGTATGTACCTCAACAACCGCCGGTTGCGACTTCTAAGCTAGAAGATACATTGACGCAATTCATGCAAATGTCTATGGCAAACCAAAAAAGTAATGATGCGGCTATAAAAAATCTTGAGACTCAAGTTGGTCAACTCGCTAAGCAATTAGCAGAACAACAAGTCGGACCATCTTTCTCGGCAAATACGCAAACAAATCCGAAGGAGCATTGTAAGGCTATAAGGACGAGAAGTGGGAGGGAGTTGATTGACGAGAGTGAAAAAAAAGAGGTAGAGAAAAAAATTGATGATAAACTTGATGGTGAAGTTGGTGAATGGAATGAGGAGGAAGTAGAAAATAAAGAAAAACATGGTGAAGTTGAAAAAGACATAGTGGTTGGAGTTGAAAATAAAAAAAATGGTGAAGTTGAAAATAATGAAAATGATAAAGAAAAAGTGGATGAAGTAAAAAAGAAAAGAGAAAGGAACCCAAGAGCGTCTAGAAGCAAGGAGATGGTGAGCACCACTCCGGTTCAAAATTTGCCTTACCCGCACGCTCCATCTAGGAGAGAAAATGAACGGCATTACGCACGGTTCATGGACATTTTTAAACAATTACAAATCAATATTTCGTTCGCCGAAGCTTTGGAACAAATGCCGAAGTATGCCAAATTCATGAAGGACATACTTACAAAGAAACGGAGGTACACGGAACCGGAAACAATAGTACTCGACGCAAGTTGTAGCGCTATCATCCAACGTACTCTACCAAGAAAGGAAGTTGATCCGGGGAGAGTTACATTGCAGGTTACCATTGGTGACGTTTATGTTGGAAAAGGATTGATTGATTTGGGGTCGAGCATAAATCTTATCCCGTTGTCTATCGTGAAAAAGCTTGGCAATATTGAGATCAAGTCCATCTGAATGACGTTACAATTAGCCGATAAGTCTACTACTCATCCTCATGGAGTAGCTCAAGACGTGTTGGTTAAAGTGGACAAGTTTTTCTTCCCGGTGGATTTTATTGTGATTGATATGGAGGAAGATGATGATGCGCCTTTGATTCTTGGAAGGCCTTTCATGAAAACCGCTCGAATGATGATTGATGTGGATGACGGTTTGATGAAGGTAAGAGTTCAAAACGAAGAGGTCACTTTTGACCTTTTTGAAGCAATGAAGCATTCAAAGGACAAGCATGATAGTTTCCGAGTTGACGTAATTGAGGAAGCTTCCTTTGAAGTTGCAAAGCATGTTAACGACATCACCCCCATGGAGCTAGCCCTTAATGACTCCTTTGAAGTTTTCACTCTTGAAGAAGAGGAAGCTCTAGATGAATGCTTTAGAGAGCTTGATAGTCTTAAGGATTTGCAACCGTGGGAAGTAGAGGAAGAAGTCTTAAAAAAAGAGGTCAATGAAGAAAAGCCGAGCATTGAATTAAAAGATTTACCCAACAATTTGAAATATGCATTTTTGGATGAAGCCGAGGAGAAGCCGGTTATCATTAGCAACCTCTTGTCAAAAAATGAAGAATCTCTTTTAATTGATGTGTTGAATAAAAATCAAGAAGCAATGGGATGGACTCTTTCCGATCTAAAAGGAATTAGTCCTTCTTATTGTATGCACAAGATCTTAATGGAGGAGGATTTCAAGCCGGTAGCTCAACCGCAACGCCGTTTGAATCCAACAATGAAAGAGGTTGTGAGAAAAGAAGTTGTAAAACTTTTGGATGCGGGAATGATCTACCCTATCTCGGATAGCCCTTGGGTAAGTCCGGTGCATGTGGTTCCTAAGAAGGGGGGCATTACCGTTATTCGCAATGAGAACAATGAGTTGATTCCTACTAAGGTAGCAACGGGGTGGAGGATGTGCATAGACTATAGGCGGTTAAATACTGCAACTCGGAAGGACCATTTCCCACTTCCGTTCATGGATCAAATGCTTGAAAGACTCTCGGGACAAGAATTTTATTGTTTTCTTGATGGCTATTCCGGGTACAACCAAATTGCGGTTGACCCAGCCGATCACGAAAAGACGGCTTTTACATGTCCATTTGGAATCTTCGCTTACCGCAAAATGCTCTTTGGGTTATGTAATGCGCCGTCAACTTTCCAAAGGTGTATGCAAGCCATTTTTGCCGACCTTATAGAGAAAACAATGGAGGTTTTTATGGATGACTTTTCGGTGTTTGGGGGATCTTTTGGTTTATGTTTGGAAAATTTGACGACGGTACTTGAAAGGTGTGTAAAAACAAACTTGGTGTTGAATTGGGAGAAATGCCACTTTATGGTGACGGAGGAGATTGTTCTCGGCCACAAGGTCTCGTCAAAAGGACTCGAAGTGGATCGTGCTAAAGTTGAGGTGATAGAGAAGTTGCCTCCTCCGGTGAACTTAAAGGGAATCAGAAGTTTTCTTGGGCATGCCGGTTTCTACCGGCGATTCATCAAAGACTTCTCAAAGGTGGCTAGACCTTTGAGTAATTTTCTTGCCAAAGATCAGGTATTTCTCCTAACTGATGATTGTTTAAAAGCTTTTGAGACATTGAAAGAGAAGTTGGTCACCGCTCCTATCATAGTCGCTCCAAATTGGAATTTGAATTTTGAGCTAATGTGTGATGCGAGTGACTATGCAATTGGAGCGGTGCTTGGCCAACGAAAAGAAAAAAAATTTCATACCATACACTATGCGAGCAAAGTCCTTAATGAGGCACAAGTTAATTATGCCACTACTGAAAAAGAATTGCTCGCAATAGTGTATGCACTTGAGAAATTTCGTTCATATCTCATTGGCTCAAAAGTTATTGTCTTCACCGACCATGCGGCGATTAAATATTTGCTAACCAAGCCGGATTCTAAGCAAAGGCTTATCTGGTGGATCCTTTTGTTGCAAGAATTCGATGTTGAGATTAAAGACAAAAAAGGATCCGAAAATATGGTAGCAGATCATTTATCTCGCCTTGTCAATGATGAGGTGACCGCCTTAGAAAAAGACATCCGAGAAGAGTTTCCTGATGAAAAGATTTTTAAAGTGCAAGTGAGGTCGTGGTTTGCGGATTTTGCAAACCACAAGGCGACCGGTTTTGTGCCGCACGACCTAACTCCTAATCAAAAGAGGAAATTCATCTCGGATGCCAAATACTATGTGTGGGATGATCCTTATTTATTTAAGTTGGGCGGTGATAATTTATTGAGAAGATGTGTTACGGGCGATGAGGCCCAAAGTATTTTATGGCACTGTCACAACTCGCCTTATGGTGGTCATTTCAATGGGGCTAGAACGGCGAATAAAGTCCTTCAATCGGGATTTTATTGGCCTTCTATTTTTAAAGACGCAAATACCCATGCGCAAAATTGTGACAGTTGTCAAAGGAGTGGTGAAATAGGAAAGAAAGACGAAATGCCTCTTCAAAATATTCAAGAGGTAGAATTATTTGATTGTTGGGGCATTGACTTTGTCGGACCATTTCCACCGTCTTTTGGAAATGAGTATTTGTTGGTAGCGGTTGACTATGCGTCGAAGTGGGTTGAGGCGATTGCCTCACCAAGAGCGGATGCTAAAACGGTAATAAGCTTTTTAAAAAGAAATATTTTTTCCCGTTTTGGAACCCCTCGAGTGTTGATTAGTGACGGAGGTTCACACTTTTGCAATGCGCCGCTTGAAAAAGTTTTGCAACATTATGGTGTAACGCATAAAGTGACCACTCCGTACCACCCACAGGCGAATGGTCAAGCCGAGGTCTCGAATAGAGAGATCAAAAGGATTTTGGAAAAAACTGTGTCTAGCTCGAGGAAGGATTGGTCTCAAAAGTTAGACGAAGCTTTATGGGCATATCGCACGGCCTATAAAGCTCCGATTGGGCTAACTCCATTCCAATTGGTTTTTGGTAAAACTTGTCATTTACCGGTTGAGATGGAGCACAAGGCCTTGTGGGCGTTAAAATTTTTAAACTTTGATCAAGAGTTAGCCGGTGACAAGAGAAAAGTGCAACTTCTTGAGTTGGAAGAAATGCGCAATGCCGCATACCACTCAAGTTGGTTGTACAAGGAAAAAGTGAAGGAGTACCACGACAAAAAGCTCCGCAAGAAAGAATTTGCACCGGGGAAGCTTGTGCTTTTGTTTAACTCCAGGTTGAGGTTATTCCCTGGAAAATTAAAATCCAAGTGGTCCGGTCCGTTCCGCGTCAAAGAAGTGAAATCTTTCGGAGCTGTGGTAATTGAGGACATGGATGGGAAAGACAACTGGACTGTGAATGGTCAGCGCCTAAAGATTTACCTCGGCGGGCATGTGCACCGAGGAAGCTGTGTGATTCTCCTTGATGTTCCAGCTTGAACATCATGGACCGTCGAGCTTATCCGACGTTAAACAAGTGCTGGTTGAGAGGCACCTCAACATTGTAAGTTTTTTTTTATGTTTTCTAATGTGTTATGTGGGGACTGATATTGATTTATGCTTGAATTGGGAGCTGCCTGATGTGCTGTATTTTTCCAAATTATGTCATGCTCGCTAGCTTCTCGCTAGGCGAGCACGCAGCGAGCGTTCGCTAGCTTCTCGCTAGGCGAACACACAGCGAGCGTTCGCTAGCTTCTCGCTAAGCGAACCTCGCGAACCAGGCAATTCTGGTTTAAGTGGTGGGTCACTTATTGGGCTCAAAAGTTTGTTAGTTTGTTTTTATTTTGTTTCCCCCGTCCCTTACTCACTCTCACTCTCATTTGCACTCACTTTTACTCTCACATATTCTATTCTTTGCTCTAATCTTGTTCCTAATCACTTGAAAACCTAATTGTGCTTCAGATTATCTACACTACTGCACCAGGTTTGACTTGTTCCTCATCTCTTTGCTTTCTCTGTTTTTATTTTGTTGAATTGAGGGATTTAGGTTATATTGTGCATGTTAGGGTTTGAGAGATTTTGAGTTGCATGTGGATTTAGAACAAACCTTAGATTAGTAAACGTATGGTATCTGGTGTTTAGATTGTTGCAATTTCCGTTAGTGGTTTCTGATACCAGCAGTCGCTGTTCTGCAAATTTCGCAGCCTTCGCTAGCAGTTCGCTAGGCGAGCTTGCAGCGAGCATTCGCTGGCATCTCGCTAAGCGAAGCCGTAGCGAACGTAGCAGACTCTGTTTTGTTTATTCTATGCTGCTTGCTAACGTTTTACTATGTTGTTGTTTCTCTGATGTTATGAATGCAGATGGCCTCAGGTAATTTCGAAAAAAAGCGAAAGGTGGGATCCACCTCTAGGACGGTTCCTATCCAGTTCGACACGGACAAATTTGTGGGGGCAAAGCAAGCTGCCCATTACCAGGCACTGCAAAAGCGAAAGATTTTGCCAGAGAGAAGGTTCGTGATTGACTCTGAGGGAGAATACCGCAACTTTGCAGGGTTAATTGATACAAAAAAATGGGGCATGTTGACGTCCCCTATGGAGAGCTACAGTTTGGAGGTGGTGCGCGAGTTTTATGCGAACGCGCTGCCTGACGATGATGAACCGTTCACCTGGTCTTCAAGGGTGTTCGGCCGTCAGATAGCTTTTGACAGGAACGCCATCAACCGTATTCTTAGAGAACCCCTCCACTTGGGTCCTAATGAACTGGATGCGTATTCAAGGACTCTGAGGTTGCATCCGAAGATTGATGAGATGTCATCTGCTCTCTTACTGCAAGGCAGAACTGTTGAGAGGAATCACTCAGGTGAAGCTATGAGGTTTAAAAGGGAAGACATGACACCTATGGCTCAGTTGATTTTAATGTTGGTTCTGTCCAACATTAAGCCGAAGTCGCACACGTCCACCGTGTCGATCCCAGTGGCACGGCTTGTTCACGCTATTTTAACTAATGTGCAAATTGATGTGGCTCGTCTTATTGCAGGTGAATTGAAGTCTGTCATTGAAAGTGGGCTTAAGTCGGGGGCGCGGGCTAATTGCCCCCTGGCTTTTCCCTGCCTCATTATGGCATTATGTGCACAAACCAGGCTGAAGCTTCCCTCCAGAAGTTTGGTCAAGATACCAGCTGCAATTGATGATAGCTACGTGAATAAGTAGTGTAGGCCAAGAGTTAATAGGAGTGGTTCATCTGCTGATGGTGCCAGGACTACTGATGGTTCTGGTGGTTCATCTCGAGGGTTTGATCCCTTCCAGCGAGCAGTATGCAACTACAATTGGGATTGGATGAACGCGACTCAGCGCGCAATGGTGGACTTACATGATTCGATGCAGGTCTTGCAGATGCAGAACCATGATCCTGCTTCAGAGCAGTCTATTATGACGCGTGAGCAGTTCATGCAGCACGCGAGCTGGCCTGCGGACAGGCCTGTTTTCTCTGAGGGGGCAGGTGCAGATGCTACAGATGATGATGATGAAGAGGTTGAGGGTGAAGAAGATTTTGATGAGGAGGGCACTTCGGAGTATGAGTCTGAGGACGGAGAGGAGTGATGTGATTTGTTTCTGTTTTCTGTTTTAGTGTGTTTTGATTTGTACTTGTACTATTGGGGTGTTTTGTCCCCCACGCACATTGTTATTTCTTTAATTTCTTTAATTTCAGTACTTTTGATTTTCAATTATTTTGGTTCAATAATTTTTTGTGATTGATTTTTTGTCCAAACCTTCTAGATTGGTTGCTCTCTTGAAAGAAGTATCCAATGAAGGTGCATCTGAGCTTGGATGGCGATGATAAAATTAAATAAGTGATGAAAGCTAAGGTACACTGTTACCTTCGGTTAGAATTGTATAATGCTTGCGGAACTTTCACTTCCTTTTGTGATAAAATATTTTCCGATGGCAACTTAATTGATTGAATGATTCACTTAGGACTTTTAAACCACCAATTGTGAGGAAACCTCCATTATGTACTTAAATGCTGGATTCTGATAAATTGTGTTGATTCATTTTATTCATGCGTTGTCTTTTATTATTATGAATTGTGGAAGTAGTTGAAATGATCAAGGCACTTGTTTCTCTCGAGCATAACCATTTCCAAAGATAAAGATACCCGTGAGCAGAGAGAGTATTTGTAACCCAATTTTGAGCCTAAAACAGTTGAATCGTTGCTTGGAATAAAGCGAGTGTCAAAAATCTTTTTCTTGAAACCTTGGAAATTTGGATTAATTGTTCTTCTGATGCAAAAAAGAAAAGAAAAGGGCATTCATTTAGGGGAAAAGAAAAGACAAGTTGGGGAGAACAAATTTGTAAAGAGTAATTGGTCACAACTCTTGTTAAACTAGCAAGCATATATCTATAAAAAAAAAGAGAAGAAGAGAAACACTCATTTTTGTGAATATGGTGTAGAAAAACAAGAAAACAAATGCTTGCTTGGTAGAAAAAGTTTGAAAAACAAAAGGGAGTTGTGAAGGGTTCAAATAAGGAATTGGTGGAACAAAGTTGAAGAGGTGTAAATAATTGTATAGTGAATGTCTCTTGTGCATCGGAAACTTTGTTCAATGGCCTTAGATATGTCCCTTGTTTGTTAACCCGACCAAGCTATAACCAGAAAAGACCTTAGTGATCTTCGTGCTTCCACATTTTCATGTAGAATTGTTAGACATTGTATGAATAGAGTTGATTTTGACATTGTTTATTGGAGAGTGAAAATTCCCCCGCGCTTTCATGTGCGACTTTTTCTTCAATCCTTTTTCAAAGAGGAGAGTTAGGGTGATTCGTTCATGATATCATTGTTGTCATTTGATGAATGTTTAGTATTGCTCAAAAGTTTTAGTTCTGGAGCATTGTTTTGTTTTTAACCGTTGGAAACATGTGTCTGGTCAAGTCACTTGCAATTTGAGCCATATGATCCGATCTCGAAAAAACCTGACTCTTTAAGCAAATCTTCTTGGTTACTCGAGAGGCATACTTTGTTTGAGGGCAAGCATGATTCTAGTTGGGGAGAGTTGTTAGATGCCCAATTATGCTTATTGGAGCTATCAAATATGGACATCTTTCACTTCTTTTTATGCCGAAAACGTATTTATTAAGCCTTGCTTTTGTTAATGTGCATCATTGTGTCAAATGCTTTTGGTCCTTTTGATTTGTGTGTTATTGTGCAGGATTTAAGTGTGAAAGAGCATTATTTGAAGGCACAAGAAAGATGTCAAAGGAATCAAGCAAAGAGCAAAACAAAAGTTGGTTCGCTCAAGCGAGCACTTGGCGAGTGAGTAGCGAGTGTTCGCTACAGCCTCGCCTAGCGAGCACGTATCGAATAGCTCCAAACTTGGGCAGAATGGTTTTCAACATTAATCTTGGTCAGCGAGCAAGTGGCGAAGAAGCTCGCTAGGCGAGCCCCCAGCGAGCACCTAGTGAAGCAAAACAGAATGTCCCAGGCACCCTTCGCTGGCTCATTCACTGCAGCGAGCACCTAGCGAAGCAAAACAGAATGAAACTTGCAGACCTCGCTGGCAGGTTCGCTAGGCGAGGCTGTAGCGAGCGTTCGCCAGCAGCTCGCCTAGCGAGTGAGTAGCGAGCGTGCCTAGAACTGTCACTTACTATAAGTAGCTTGGGCCACCTTTTGGAGAACATCTTCTTTTTTCACTTTTACATTATTTTGCTGTAAGAAAGGGTTTTGTGACCTAAATACCTATTTTGGCTTATTTTCTTCATCTCTTAACATAATCAAACAACAACAAGGTGGATCATCATCAAAGTTGGATCATTCGACTTGGATGTTCATCAACCGACTTTAAAACTTCTTTTGCAAGCTACCATGAGAATGGGTAGCTAAGTTCATCTTGTTGTCAAAGATAGATGTAGGTAATCATTGAACTTTGTATTTGTATGGATGATTTTCATTTGTAAACTATTGAATGATTAATGTATGGTGAAAACTTTGTTTTATTCATAATCTTTTGTGTTGGTTAATGATTGAGAAATATTTACCAACTCTTGACCTAGGTTTTCACCCATCTCTTTTCTTGAGCTAGAAATAGTCTTGGATGATTTTGTTCACTTAAAATGTTGAACTTTAAAGTTGTCATTTTGATAGATTGTGTGAGAGATCAACAATGGATTAAAATGATAAACTTCACAATATGAGTTAGAGATAATCATATTGAGAGGATATTTTGAATGCATTGATCATTTGAAAGAGTTTATTAAATGTTGATCGGAAATATACATGCAAAGTGATTACCAAAACCTAACTTTGACAATCTTTATTCAAACCGTTAAAACCTAACTTTTATCGCATTTATTCCTTTCATGAAAAACACTTGTTACCTTAAACACAAACCCTTGGATACCATTAAACTATAAATTTAACAACTGTTGAACGGCAGCAAAATCTTATATTCCCTGTGGAGACGATAATACAAACCCGACACTTAACCACTATTCTAACAAGAAGCTGGCAGAGATTTATATTTGGGTGATTGTGAAGCTTCATGGTGTGCCGGCGAGTATTGTGTCGGATAGGGATCCGAGGTTCACTTCAGAATTCTGGAAGAGTTTGCAGGAAGCTTTGGGTACTAAGTTGAAGCTGAGTTCAGCTTATCATCCACAAATGGATGGACAGTCAGAGAGGACTATTCAGACGTTGGAGGATTTGTTGAGGGCTTGTGTGTTGGAGAAAGGTGTTGCGTGGGATACTCATTTACCATTGATCGAGTTCACGTACAACAACAATTACCATTATAGTATCAGAATGGCACCTTTTGAGGCTTTATATGGTAGAAGGTGCAGAACTCCTCTGTGTTGACATGAGACAGGTGAGAATGTGGTATTGGGACCAGAGATTATGCAGCAGACTACTGAGACAATTCAGATCATTCATGAGAAAATGAAAGCGTCTCAGGATAGGCAGAAGAGTTATCATGATAACCGAAGAAAAGAGCTGGAATTCAGTGAAGGTGATCATGTGTTCCTGAGAGTTAACCCAGTGACCGGTGTGGGTCGTGCGTTGAAATCCAAGAAGCTAGATCTGAAGTTTATTGGACCGTATCAGATTTTGCAGAGAATTGGTGTTGTGACTTATAGGGTGGCGTTGCCGTCTGAGCTTTTGAATTTGCATGACGTGTTTCATGTGTCGCAACTTTGAAAGTATGTCACGAATCCATCTCATGTGATTCAGAGAGATGAAGTTCAAGTCAGGGAGAATCTTACCGTTGAGACGATGCCGTTGAGAATCGAAGATCGTAAGATGAAGCAACTCCGAGGAAAGGAGATAGCGTTGGTGAAAGTGGTTTGGGGAGGTGTTACAGGTGGCAGTGTGACCTGGGAATTGGAAAGCAGGATGTGGGATGCGTATCCGGAATTGTTTCCATCAGGTAATTTTCTAGGACGAAAATAATTAAAGTGGGGGAAAGTTGTAACACCCATTTTAATTATCTAGTCTTTTTCTGTGTTATTTTATTTTTCGGTGTGCCTTTTTTGTGTGGGGTGTGGTTGAGTGCGATAGTGAGTGCCCTTAAGTATGGAGATTAGTTACTAAACTTTGGACTTTGATATTAATAATGATATTTAGTGATAATAATTTAATGAATAATGGTAATATTATTATTAATATTATTATTATTGTTGTTATTATTATTAATATTATTATTATTTTTAAGGGAATAAGAAATAGTAAGGGGAATTTTTGTGAGTTGGAAAGAAAGGAAGAGGAGAAACATGATCAAGAGGAGAAGAAGAAGAACAAGGTCAAGTGGAAGAAAGGTTGAAGAGAAGAATCAAAGAGGAAGAAGGGAAGCCAAGATTATCAATTCTTCGAGGATTTTCATCAGCTTGATCGAGTTATCGAGGTACGGGGGGAGAAACGAGTCGAAATTGGTATGTTGCATGAATGTTGGGTAGAGGGGATTTTCCCCAATCCCGTAGGAATTGATGATCATGTTTGATTATGTGTTGAAATTCTGAATTGTTACTGGTAAGATAGGTTTGTTGCATCTGGTTGTTTGGATAATTTGGGGTTTTTGGTAGTTTACCATTTTAAGCCAGAAATGTTTTAATCGGTAGAGCTGATGCTTTAGCAGGTGGAATCTAGAATAGATTATGTGGCTAAGTCGTGGAATGTTGAACTAGTGCTGTGGGAACTGGTTTGAGTGAAATTGGGTGATTTCAGAGAGTTTTACGGATTCTGAATAGTGGGGTTTTTGTGAAATCGCAGACATTCGCCAGCACTTTCGCTAGGCGAGTGAATAGCGAACATTCGCTGATGTTTCGCTAGGCGAACTGGGTAGCGAGTGCTTCCAGTAGCCACTGTCTTCCTTCGCTAGCGAGTTCGCTGAGTGAGAGAATAGCGAGCATTCGCTGATGCTTCGCCAGGCGAGTGAGCCAGCGAGCATGACAGTAGTTTGTGTTTTTGTGCTGTTCTGTTCTGTTATCTTATGTTGTGGGACCCTTGTTGGTCATGATTAAAGATAAGACTAGTGTTGAACAGTTATGAGTGTATGTGTGGTGTTGGTATGTGATTTCCGTGTTATTCGTTTAATTAGAATAATTCAATTGGTGTATGTTATTATGTATGAATATGGTGATGTGTGGAATATGTATGTGCGATGTATAAAATGTGATCAGGAGGATCGTGTGCACCTTGTATGCTTGGATTGTTGTTGTGCATTAGTGTCGTGCATATCATGATGTCTTGGTGGGGTTGAATCGTTGCTCGAATGGAGTGTATGTGATTCACCTGTACTCCTGTGTGGAGAATGGTGGGGTTGAATCGTTGCTCGGATGGAGTGTATGTGATTCACCCATACTCTTGTGTGGAGAATGGTGGGATGAATCGTTGCTCGGATGGAGTGTATGCGATTCATCTGTACTCCTATGTGGAGAATGGTGGGATAGATCATTGCCATTGGTGGGTGTATGTGATATATTCGGTGCTCCCTTGTGGAGGGTTGATGGTCTGGTGTCCATCGGTGTTGTTGAGTTGGTACCGCATATCATGGTGTTGAGTTGCATGTTTTTGCATTGTCTTGTGTGATGGGTTGGTGTCGGACAGTAGGTCCTGGTTGGTGTATGTTGAATGATGTTCGTATGATTGCTACCTTTTATTCATGTACATTATTACCGCTATATTTTTTATCATGATTTCTCACCCCTTTTGTTGTTGTTATGGTCTGTGCTTCTTTGGAAGTACAGATAATCCAGGTGCATAGCTAGCTTTGATAGTGGCGAGTCGAGTCGTAGGGATGCTCTGATACGTAACACGGGGCTTTGGGAGTTTATTGTTTTTTTGATGATTTTGTTTTACTTCGTGGTGTATCATGTTTTGTTGGAACTTTGGTGAATATTGTGTATATTTTGGGCGGATGGCCGAATACGATGTATATATGTATATATGATATTTTTCCGCTGTTTACCGTTGAAAACCATTTAATGGAGTATTTTGTTGAGTTTCTATTGTGATATCCCGCTTGGTGTGGTAACTCTGATAATTGCTTGGTTTAATTGCTATTTATTTTATTATTTATTTAATTTTGGGAAGCGGGGTGTTACACCTTTACTCGGTTTTAATGGAGGAATAAGCTACAATCCAATTCTAGCTCGCCGACAGTTAGGGTATCCCTTGAAGGAACCACCCAAAAGTATCTATGTAGAGAAGATCTTCTTCGAAGACAACCAAGAACTTCAAGATCATATTATATCTTCTTGGAAACATCTGCGCAGGAAAGGTCGAGAAAGTCTGGGAAAGCCGAATTGTGTGTCTATGGAGCCTTATCTTCATGGGGTCCAAGAAAGAGCTATCAAATTAAAGATTCCTTATCCTCGCCAAGATCCTCTACCTCCAATAGAGGAACCTGTCCTGATCTTCATGACCGAGGCTGAAACATTGAAGATCGCTTTGAAGGAAGCTCAACATGAAGCAGAAACGTGGAAGAACAAATGGCGTGTGATGGTCAGCGAGTACGGTGAACTTCAAAAACAGCTTCAGTCGAGGAACGAAGAAGCACTTTCCGACAAAAAGAGAAGACTCTACAAGGATTTCTCTTCCTCTGATTCTCCGTCTGCTCGTCGAAGATGTGGATAATACTTCCTTAGGGCTTTATTAGCTTTTATTTAGCTATTTAAGAATATTATTTGTAATCCAGTTTTTCAAATTAATAAATAAAATTTCTTTGGTATTCTGCAATATTTGTAAACATTTGAATTCCATGAAACCTTTCATTCGCATTTTGCATTTTAGCATCATATTTTTTCATTACGTGTGTCTCCCGGTGTCTTATCCTCGGTTCTCTTGCCTGCCAGTTTTGTCATCCTGGGCCCTCCGCATCAGTACAACACTAGAGCCCAAGCTCGAAAAAGGATGGAAGAACAAGCTCAAGAGATCGACTGTGTCATCCATGAACTTGAAGATCTTCGAGGAAGTGTGGGGCAGATTATGGAGACGTTGCAAGCTCTTAATGCAAAGATGGATACTCAGCCTACTATTGTCTCTGAGAGTACTAATGTTGTTACAGATCCTCAACCGGCTGTTATTGTCGAGAATATACCTCCTCATGGTCTTCAACCCAGTTTGGTGCATCCTACCATCGCTCAACCAGTTCGACGAGTTACTCCTTCGAGGTGCAAAACTCCGAGCTTTGACCACCATAAAAGAGCTACACGTTCGAGGAATCGCTTAATGGCTGCTCATCAACATCAGCAGAGTTATATTCAAGGTTATCCGGTTCAGTATGCTCAACAACCCTATGTAGCTACTGTTGTAACTACTGTCAATCAACAGTTTCCTACTTATCAGCCTGCGCAACCGGCTCCGGTCTATCAGCATCTGGTTTATCAACAACCTCCCGGTTATCAGCCTGCACAAACTCCTGTCAAGTGTCAACGAGCGCCCAACGCTCCTGCCAAGAAACAGCCTAAGAAGCAAGCACCTCGTCAGAATGGTCCGAATAGAAGACAATACAAACCCTGTCCTCCGATTCCGATGACTGTCACTGAGTTGTATCCTTTCTTAGTGCAACGAGGTCTGATTATTACCCAAGCTTTGGGTCCACCTCCCAATCCTTTGCCTGCCAACTATAACACCGCCGTTCATTGTTTATTTCATGAGGGTGCGCCTGGTCACAATTTGGAAGGTTGTCATGCGCTCAATAAAATTGTCATAAATTTGTTGGAATAGAAGATATTGTATTTCGGTGATCCTCAACTAGAGATCAAGACTCCTCTCCTGGTTTTCAACATGCCTCAGCCAGTTACTTCTTCTGTGAATCTGCCGAAGCCGGTAGTTATTCAGAAGCCTAGGCCATGTCATTTCAGCATTCCTCAAGATAACATGACCACGATCAACAAAGAATCTGGGAAATTTATTATGAATGAAGATTTTCATACTGGTAATGAAGTCACGGCAGATATAGCTGGGGCAAGCAAGACGAGTCGTTCCAATGAGGCTCCGCCAGAAGAAACCACTACTACGGTGTCAGCCTTAAATACAGAGACTTCATAAACACCTGTTGAAGGACTTGTCATACAGTTCATTTTGTTTATTTATATGAATTATGTTTCTTTGATTAAGCATAATTAGCATGTACGAAGTGGTTGTTTTGAATAATTAATGCAATACATGATTGTCTTGAATAAATCCATTTGTTTCATTCAATATATATATATATATATATATATATATATATATATATATATATATATATATATATATATATATATATATATATATATATATATATATATATATATATATATATATATATATATATATATATATATATATATATATATATATATATATATATATATATATATATATATATATATATATATATATATATATATATATATATATATATATATATATATATATATATATATATATATATATATATATATATTCATAAACTTGTAATGCCAACCTTACCCGATCTCTTGCTCTGATAGAGAATTGGGAGGAGGATGATGAACCAAAAACGTCAAATTTCTTGTCGTACACTTTCGATTGAAACCTGCTGAGGATGTAAGGCATTGTTTCAAATCCCAAAAATAATGGAGATATAAGGACGATAATCCCTCTTTAACCCCTTTGAGCCTTGAAGTATGAGTTTTCTTTGTTTCCAAATTAAAACCCTCACTTTAACTTGGGGCAGGGTAGTTTTTCAATTAAATTGATTAAGCGCTCAGACTCTCAAAAAGGAGGAGCGAACCTTCGAGAACCTATCCTTAACATATTAGGAAGTTAAGTCAATGACTATCCCTCTACTACTAAAAGAGTGGGGCAGTCACAAGTCTTTCAAAAGAGTCACACGACTTATTCAACAAAAATAAAAAATATAGCCCGCTAAGTCAAAACCTGTGAAGGAGACTTAGGCAAAACTAGGGCATCCCGCTGGACTCCAATGTCAAATCCAAAAAATGTTGTCCAGGCAAAAGTTAGGGAATAAAAAAATTATTATAAAAAAAAATAAGGGATTATAATAAAGAATCCCCAATAAAGAATAAAGTTGTGTGATCAACCAAAAAAGACAATAGGTAAGTAACGGCCACGTCCAAAGCTTCAATAAGTTCTCGACCATGTCAAATCCGATTGAGATATGAGTGCTCATATCCAGTTAACTGAATATAGGATTGGAGAACGTCACGAAGAGGGGTGGGTGAAAATAACTTTGAGCCTTTATCCTTTGTTTCTTAAACCGTGAACCAAGCCACGATATAACCATTAAAAGACCTAATTGAAGTATGGATTCTTTTGAAAGCATACTCGACGAGATAATGTTTCCGGACTCCTATGAGCTATGCTCAATGTTGGCATTACAAATCAAATTCATATCCTGACTATGTGATTTCGTTCACGAGTTATAGCGATATCATTTTCAAAATAAAAACAAAATTTTCAAGACAAATATATTGTTGCATTGATAGTTTCAGGATAGCATTTCACGCATGTTGATTTTGCTTGATATCTTAGAAACGTACACATATACATCCACAATGGAACTCGGAGATCCTGCTAAACAGGGGCAGTTGGTTCTCCAATCGCTTATCAATGCGAGCCTGACGTACTTAAGAACTGTTCTTGTAGACTCAGTCGTAACACGGTTGATTCGTGCCAGTTACGTCGAGATTGGACAAATCTCTCCGAGAGTTTGAAAACAGTGGGGCAGTCGAACCCTACGTTCTCTGTAAAATCCTCTCGAGATTACTTTCTCACAGAGCAGGTACTCTGGGGAATGATACTTTTCAAAATGGCGACTACTACAAAGTCCATTAAGATCAACACTAGCTTGTTTCTCAACTTTCTTCATGCACCCGATGGATTTTACTCCTGGCGGTCTTCAATCCTCAGTAAATCTCATCGTTGTAGAATTTACATCTTAACCATTGCCTCAACACAATCCCCAGAGAGACTTTAAACCGACAGTCCCTAGAGAGACTTTAAGCCGACACAGTCCCCAGCGAGACTATAAGTTGACAACCCTTTGACCATGCCGGTAATTTCCAAGACTACAGAGATCATACCAGCATATTTCCAATGATAGTCCCCAGTGAGACTTTAAGCTATCCACACTTTTGGGATCCATCCGATAAATCCCCAGTGACTCTCAAGACTGCAGAGATATCCCGGTACCCTCCAAGTGACATATGATCTGGAAGACCCATTTCTCAGTGGAACCATCTGTTCCTCAGTGAAGTTGCCTTGCCTTCCTCAAGAATATTCCCCAGGAGATTGTCGTATTCTCCCTAAGAAGTCAAGATACTATCCTCGGGAATGTCTGTTGATTTCTTTCGAGTAAGTCCGACGAACTCTCCTCAGGGAAGCTTTGATATCTTTTATCCCCAGTTGGATGTACCTTGTCCCCAGAAAGTTGAGGTATTATTTCTAGGAAGTTGCTACACTATCTCTATGAAACTACCTAGCTCCACATCTTCCCCACTAAGCGGATATTTATTTTATCCCCGGAAGCCTCTGTTCCCAGAATTTTCTTTGGCTGATTATAGTTCGTGATAGCAATCCCTTCCGTGAAGTCATGACATTGTATCCCCATGCAGAGATCAAGGATCCCCAGTTGAAGTCACGGTATTGTACTCTCCAGTGACATCGTATCATATCCCCATGTGGAAGTCATGAAATTTTCTCCCCAGGGAAGTTATAACTTTAAAGCAAGATTGGATTCTACCATCAACTCTTCCTATCCCTTGATAGATGTACTGTTGCAGAGGTCGCTGGGTATTCCCGTTGAGATGTTTATTTCATCTCATTGGTTCCTCTCTTATCTGTTTTGTCAGCATATGCATGAGCCTAAGCATTGCATACTCATTGCATGACATTTTCATACACGTTAACATACACATTAGTATACACTTCGACATGCGCATTAGCATCTACATTGTTTTGCTATCTGTGTCATCCTTGGTCGTTACCGACGAGTAACTGGGCTGGTCCGCTCTCTCCAAGTAGATCGTCACCCCTAAGCATAAAATACCTATTTGTTCCAATTCCCCACAGAGCTCGAACCTCGTGGACGACGGTTATTTTAGTTATCTTTCCGCGTTAAGATAAGATAATCCCCATTTGAGTTCATTTCCTCAATGGAGTCTTGCTTGGCAATTCTTTCTAACTCCGTCCTAGATCGAACTTCAGTCCTGTCGATCGTCGAACCTACCTGGATGTGTATTTATGTTGCACTATCTCTCAAGAAAGCCTTTACAATCCTTTGCAGATATGCGACATTTCTCGCCTGAGAAGCTTATCACTACAATTGTCATGACAGTACAAGCATTACAACAACTGGTATGCAACCGTTCTCATCCGAGAAGCCTATCATTACAACCTTCATTACAATCTTCATTACAATTTACATTACCTATTACCACCTCTACAAGCAGTTTTCACCCGAGAAGCTCATCCCTGCCACTTTTGCAAATGAGCAGTATTTCTCGCCTAAGGAGCTTATCCTATCTTCGTCTTGACTTGCGGCAAATGGCCATCTCCATCGAGCAGTTGGGCTTCCATTTTCCTTTTCATTTTGAAGTGCGGGGAGGTTTTGAACTGAATCATATTCAGGAGAGCATGAATCTTGAAGTATGAAGAAGTTCATTTTATCCTTTAGTAAAAGAAGGAGTTGAATCATATTCAGGAGAGCATGAATCTTGAAGTATGAAGAAGTTTGTTTTATCCTTTAGTAAAAGAAGGAGCTGAATCATATTCAGGAGAGCATGAATCTTGAAGTATGAGGAAGCTCATTTTATCCTTTAGTAAAAGAATGAGCTGAATCATATTCAGGAGAGCATGAATCTTGAAGTATGAGGAAGTTCATTTTATCCTTTAGTAAAAGAAGAATCTGAATCATGTTCGGGGAGCACGGACCTGAGACGTGAAGAAGTTTATTTTACCAATCTATTATCTACAGATAAGCAACAGTCTCTTTATTTGAGAGCTTATCCAATTTGGCATATAAGTCCCTTCCGACGATAAGTGGCAGTTCTCTCTCGAGAAAGCTTATCAGGGCGTTTCCCATCAAAGTCCATTTATTTTGGCATACACCCGGTTTTTTATCCTGTATATTTTCTACGGATTTCTGAAAATTCCGTTTGATCCTGTCACGAGGGAAAGTTTACAGAAGCTCGGATGTTATTCTTTACTCAATGCTCCAGCATTCTATTAATCGATCCTACAGTCGTGCAGATCCAGTTTTACTTTTTATCCTAGAGTATCAGTTGGTCACGCCTGAACCTGTTGAACAATTGCTCTTAGATATTCCATATTGGAGGTCGTCTCGCCAGTGCCATCTCCATTGAGGATCCTGTTCCTACCGTTCCCTTTTTGAAAGTGACAATTGGTCGTGTTCGCACCAGTTGGCCATCACTTTAGAATTCCCCAGTGCGTCATATTCCCCAGTGTGGTTTGTTTGTCGCGTCTGTCCCCTATGTCGTCGTGTTATCTGCATCTTTGCATTTACCATTCCATCATACGCATTGTTAGCATTATCTCTTGTTTTGTTTTGTCCATAGCATTGCATATCACTGCATCTAAGGGCAAAATTTTCGGTTATCTATATTTAAATCCCTCCACCATGATTTCTCGAGCTTATGTCGCTCAAATCATCTGGTGAAGCTATTTAAATAGGGGCAACTGTAATACCCAAAATTTTGCCCTAAGATTTAGTCGAATCATCTCGCATTCCATTGCATTTTTGCATTGCATTTAACCAGTCACTAACAAGTTCATGTAGTTGGTAGATTTTTGCAGGAAATATCATGTGGTGCGCCTTTTGATCCATGAAGGATAAAGTGGTCATTTGGTTGCAGCCGGCCGTCAATTTACGAACTTTGAGCTAGGGTCAGGAAATGTGGGTCGTTTGATTTGGTGGATGTGATTCAGGGCCAAGGGGCAGTCGGGAGCGTTTGATTGAGGAGGATTTGGATCTGTTCGAAATTGAATTAAGTCAAGGTTAGTGGACTGAAGTTGGTCGGGGATGTTGTTCATTGTGAGTTTAATCGCTGGGCTGAACTTATTCTGATAAAGTTGGTCGTTGCCGGAGAGATTAGTCGGAAGTTCGCATCAGAGATGGGATTTAGTCGGATAAATTGGAGAAATTAGGAATTAATAAAAAATATAGAAGTTCATTTCATTTCTCATTTCATTTTAAAACTAATCGTATTTCGTTTTATTTTCATCTTTTTTTGTTAAAACAATTTTATCTTATTTCTTAATGTCATTTGCATTTCATCCTCAGGAAATTTTATTGTATTTTCAATTTTCATTATTTACATTTTTAAAATAATTTTTGTTTTAGTCTAAATACTGTTTCTATTTCATATTTATTTCAAAATTATAAATATCATTTCTCATTTCCATTTTTTTTTCATTTTTAATACTTTTGTTCCATTTTAATTTTAGTTTTTTTTTTCATTTTTATTTGCATGGGATGAATAATTAATTTAAGAATTTTTTATTAATAATAATTTAAATTACAAAAATATAATAAAATTAAAATTACAAAAAAAACATGTAAAATTACATTTTTAAATTCCTAAAAATCCTAAAGCTTCCGATTGTTTCGACTTTTCCCAAGCTTCCGACTTTTTTGAACCTGCAAAAAAATAAGCAAACGAGTTTTATCGGTTAATTTTTTGGCACCCTCAGAGTAGCATCATCATCGGGTGTCGGGAGGGTAACGGATTACTCCGAAACCGGCTCCCGATCCAATTCTCAGCCAAGGGCCAAAGTCGGTAAAATCTATTCTTATCTGAGGCAACGGAGAGAGAGAGAGAGAGAGAGAGAGAGAGAGAGAGAGAGAGAGAGAGAGAGAGAGAGAGAGAGAGAGAGATAAAGAAGTTGGTTTGCGGAAAAGTGCTTATTTGGAAAAGCTGGTTTGGAAAAAGCACTTATTTGAAAAACACTTATCCAAAATTATATTTTCAGCCAACAGCGTAAACAACTTTCCACGAATTTTACGGAATCCACGGATCCAACAAGTTCGTCAAATCAGTTCAAAGAAATCAGCGAACTCAACGGCAACCACATGCTAAAACGTATCAACAAGATTTCCGTAAAGCTTGCGGAATCAACAGCAAAAGCGCCACCCAGCAAGCATAAACATATCCAACGAAAGCCAATCAAACAAAAAACACATCAAATCTGGAACCAACCGAAAATCCACAAGCACAAATCAAAGCCCACAACGAATTGGAAGATGATATAAATATTAAGAGGGATCCGAAGAAACCCTAAGGGAGAAAGACCAAAGCGGCGTAACGGCTCAGGATCAGAAGATCCAAGAAGGATCTTCATCATCATCATCGTCGGGTTCTCAGAGAAGTCATTGGAAGCTTCATCATCATCGAACCAAGAAGAAGAAGAGGGACGGAAGCGACCGAAAGTCAGAGCGGGGAGCTTTCTGCGGCGGCCGCAAAAGCTTCGCTACCACCGGCGGCGAGCTTCAACCGAAATTCTCAGCCTCGTCGGACCTCATCAGCCAACCATCAAGGATATCGCCGACCGGAAAAGGTAGAGAGATCCATGTTTTAGTTTTTCACTCATGTTTGGTGCAGGTCTGAGAATTGTGAGGGAAGATCGGACATGCAAAGTGACGAAAGCAGAAAAGCTCGGTTGGAGCTTCCATGACCGTTCGCGGCGGCTTCAGCTAAGAAGAAAATGAGGAAGACCCTAGAAGAAAATGCCATACAACTCACGTACCCATCTTTTTGTATTCCATATACCGTTTTTATGTTTTTTATTATTTTGTTTTGTTAATCCTTTTATTATATTGTTTTAATAATTGTAATTAGGATAATACTATGGTTAGTTAATTAATTTCCTTTAATACAACTAAAAGCAATTTTCTTTTCTAACATAAAAATAAAAAAAAATTCTTCTTAATTTAAATTTAAATCAAACTCATTTTTAAAATTTAAACATCTTTTTTTTCCATAGTAAAAAATTGAAGTCATTTTCATAATAAAAGTCTAAAACATTTTTTATTGCCACCAAACTAAAACATGTTTTTCGCAAAAAAAACAATAATAATAATAATAATAATAGAAACAATTTCTCTTTGTAAATAAAAGTTTTTCCCTCTTAATAAAAATTTTGATTTTAATTTGGATTAACTTGTTGTTCAATCAAAAATTCAAAAAACTAACTTCTTGACTTATCAGTTTCATTTTCATCTAACCCCCATTAGTTTGTTCGTTGCAGGTCCTCAATATTTTATTTGTTCGTACTATTTTTTTGTTTCATGGATGTAATTTATGCGAGGTCATGATCGCGGTTATTTTTATTTTCGTATTTGTTTTGGGATTTGTAATTTACGTGAGTGATCGTCGCGATGCTTCTTTACCGTTTTTTTTATCTTTCCACACTTTAATTCTGCAGCATAATATTTTGTCTTTTTGCATGATCTTTACCGTTAATCACTTCCGAAGGAATTAGGTCCAGCCGTTTGACTGCCGAGTCAATAGTCCTCTCCTTTGACCATTTCAAAACCTTAATAGCCTAGGCGTCCCGCCGTGGACGACAATGCCCTTTACCCTAGTTTTAGGTCAAAGAGTCGCCGTACTCTGTTTTAGGGTTTCCCGGCGTGGAACATTTAATTTAACCCTAATTTCAATTCAACATTTCAACGTAGAAATAGGAGTTTCAAAACTCCACGTAAGCGTGTCCTTAAGATACGTTTATTCCCCTTGAAACCTTGACCACAGTCAAGAAGTTTCTAACCTCTCTTCCGATGGGAACTACGATTACTCTGATTCCATTCCCTATCCAGGATATATAGGCACAAGATGAGAATCTTGACGAGTAAACGTAGGACTAACCCTTAGGTATTTTAGGTTACTCTATCCCTAAGCTCAATATATACTTCAAGCAAATAATAAAATAAAAATGGCAAAAATAAACAAAAGGTTCCTGTAGAGTACTACAGAAGTTTAGGGTGCTATTACCTTCCCTAAGCTTAACCAACCCCTTACCTAAAGCTCTCCCTGCATTGTGTTTACGATGCAAAAATAAGTTTTCGCTCTTTAGACCTTTTCCTTCGGATAAATCATAGAGCGGTTGTGAATCAAAAATTGTGATTCAAACTAATTAATAGTTTGATATCTTATTTCCACCGCAACAGTACATTCTCACAACATAGAACCTCTTGGCTAAAACCTGTGTTCGACTCTTATTCCGTAAAACATAGTTTTAGTCGAAGTAATTAGATTTCCCCATAAAACTCTATTTTCTATTTTTAACTCTGTTCAGGCGTCGAAATTAGGAGCCAACAATATGTAATTTTTCAAAGTTGGCCTTTTTCGTGGCGTTGGCTGATGTAATTTTTTTTAATTGTAAGAAGTGAAAGTTCAACTCTTTTAGTTCGACGGTGATGGAGACTACATTGATCTCCATAGCTTTTCATTCTCCCTCCTTATGATCTTGTTGCAATGCTTGGTAGATTCTTTTGGCTCCGGTAAGGTCAAAATTTATTGTGGCTGGTTCACCATGATGATTGTGAACTTTAACTTGAGGTGGACTAGGTATGTTACAGCATATGCAATTGTAGACGCTTTTGCAAAGGACCACCCGAAACTCCGATTCAACCATTCTAACATCTTTCCCCTCCTCTATGGTAATCATCAATTTAATGTACCCCTAAGGAAGGTTTTTTGTGACATTGAGTTCCTATAAATCGGATCGCTCATACAACCACATGCTTTCCTCCTTTAAGCCCATCTTCTCAAACAACTATGAGTACATTATGTCAATAGCATTGCCATCATCAATTAGTGTCAGGGACATATCAAAAATTTTCAATAGTGGAATTTATGACCAATAGTAAGATATCATTTGGGATCCCCCTGGGCTTTTCGTTATCCCGCGTACTAAGCATTTGTGTTTCCAGGCCCTTAGTTGAAGTACTTCCGCTTTTCTTGTTGAAGGACATTAAGTCTACAACCTTCCTTTTCATATTCCCCTTAAATGGAGCATTTTCTCTAGGGAACCTCTTGTGATGGTCGTAATATGATGGTGTTTCCCCTTATGTGCATTTTCTTCTTTGTTGCAAACCTCTTACCATTGGTCACATCATCAACTGTCATGATCGAGGACTTTCTCTTTAGAGTATATTTCTGGTCCCTTTTCCTGCCTTTGATTTATTCATACAAATGGCCTCTCTTTAACAAGTCCTTGATTGCATCCTTCAGTTGGATCCAGTCGTTGGTGGTGTGGCGGTGACTTTTGTAGAAACACTAGTACTTTGTTTAATTAGTCTGAGAAGATTTTCTGGTTGAGTATAGATTATTAATCCCGACCTCCCAGAACTTAGTGTTAGTATAATATTTATAGATATTCTCTCTTGAGGTATTGAGGGGAGTGTACTTGTCAAACTGGTCACAGGTCTCGCGGTCCCAAATGGCTGGCTGGAGCTTTCATTCGTTAATGCCTCATTGTCTCCCCTTAAGATAATTTTCTCTTCAATATTAAAAAAAAAAGGTTATACCCTATAAAATAACTCTTTCAAACTGTGGGTATTCGTGAGCCCTAACTTTTTCCTGAAGGAGCTATCCTGCTTTAAACCATTTTCAGAAATCAAGCATATGAGGATCTTGTTGGAACCTCCCACTTATACATCAACTTGTGTGAAGCGATCGATATATGAACCTAAACTCTCCTTCTTACCCTTAGTAATTCCACTGTGGGCGGTTATCCTCATATGTTGCCTTTTCTGGGCTGTAAAGCTGACATTGAAGTTCTCTCATAAGTCAGTCCATGAATTGTTGCTTTTGTCGAGTAGAGATTTGAACATGATCCTAGCTAGTCTGGTTATGGTTAGTGCAAATAGCTTGAGCTTTGCTGCCACATCAATATGGTAGTAACTCAAGAAATCGTCAACATATTACACATGTTCATCTGGATCACATTTTTAGTTGTAACTATTCATCTTCAGAGGTTTTTCTAGCAATTTTGGTATTCAACTATTGATGATACGAGCAGAAAAAGGATTTTTTTTTTGTTTAAAACTATAGGCTTATCCACTTCTTCCTCGGGGGCGTGACTTCCTTGGCCCCCTTCATGATTGGTAAGAGGAGTCTAACATTTCTAAATTCTTCGATTACATGGAGATCTCAGGGTCGTGTTCCGTGAGATGCGGGTGGTTTGGGAATGAAAATATGACTCATTTAGGAAGTGGCTTCTTGCACCTTATTTCCCTTGGATTTGCTTGTGCAGTCTTTCTTCGAGGAGAACTAATATTTCCTCTAATGCCTTTGAGTTCTGCTATCAAACAATGTTGTAAACATTATTTATTAGTTCGTTCGCACCTTGCACGCTGAGGGTGGCCTACAACATTTGGAAACTAGGTAACGTCTATGTTCCTGGTATTACTAGAGGTGCTAGAGGTCTAAGTGTTGGTTTTCCTTGTTGAAATTATGGAGTAGAACCTATGAATGAGGGAGGTTGAGCAAGATATTGATCTGGTGTGGACGGAGTGTTCACGATTACTTGATCTCCACCGCCTAAAGAAGGAGGTTATGGATCTCTTGCAGCTCAAGCAATCGTGGCTGCCTCGCTCACTGCACAGGAGTGATTGGCATTGGAACCTACTATTGTTGGTGGCTCTATATTCAGATCTGAGAAGATGTGTTGATCTAAGATCCGAACAGATCAAGAATCAAATGTTAACGATTTGGATTTGGTAAATTTTAATTTCTATGTTAAGGAAGCTTTGGTTCAGTGAATCAATAAATGAATGTTCAAACATGGACAACGCCAGAATCAGATGTTGATTTCCAAAGACGATGCCACTATTCTGCAAGGGAACCAGAATTGATCGGTGATCATAGGTTGTGATTGCAATGTGAACTTGAGCTTCTAGTGCAGTGAAATAAGGGTTAACCTGTATGTTTAGCACTTGAACACTCAAGTCAGTATGAGAGTAAGAGGAGTGAATAAAGTTTGAATTCAAATTGTACCTAAGAAATAGTGCGCCTCACTCGTATATTGTAGGGCGGTTATAACAGTTTGCTGATCTTTAGGTGTAGAATGTGGAGATTTGTCTGATGTATCTTGGGTTGAGATCACTCTAGACGAGGATAGCATACCTTCTCTGTTAAAGACATGGTGGATCATTATGATCTTCCGAATCGTAATTATTGAGCCTTCTGACCGACGCAGAACATACACAAACATAAATAGCTTTCTATTCTAAAAGCATATATATATATATATATATATATATATATATATATATATATATATATATATATATATATATATATATATATATATATATATATATATATATATATATATATATATATATATATATATATAAAAAATACGTAAAATGCACCATTTTATTAGCTCGACTTACACATGTTTTAGTGTCAATTTTTTTTAAGTGTTATGCTGATACTGTGTGCTTATTTCAAGTACGTAGCAATTAGAGGCCTATGCACGACTAAACGGTGAAAAATGGCGAAAACGGGAAGAAAATGCAAGTTTTATGCTGTCATGACGGTCGTCAACCCCCAGGGGGAGTCAATCTGTCAACAAAGTGAGAAAGAAAAGTTTAAGCCATGTGACGGCTGGCCCGTCAGCAAGAAGACACATGTCACAGTTATGACGGACGGAAACGTTAGCAGCGTGATGCGTGTCATTACGTTGATCCCTGGTTTTTTCGTCCATGCTTCAGGATTCATTTTTTCCACATCCATCACTTTCTTCACTACTCACGCACAATTTTAGACCGTTCTGAGCGAAAATGTATCTATATATAGGAGCTTTATGCATTGTTTTAGGCATCCAAGCTTTGTAATAGCTAGAAATTTATTTTGTAAAATAATTTACATCTTACATTGAGGTGTATTTGCAACATTAGTTTTAAGAGCTTGGATATTTATTTTCTGCAATTTGTGGCTGCTATTTTCTCTTCCATTGTTGTTGGTTTCATTTCTGTACCGAAATTGGAGCATTCTATTTTATTCAAGCTCATTTTCTATCCAGTTTCTACATTTTATTGCTTTTCTTTTACTATCTTTATGCTTAATTTCATGCTTATTGCTTTCAATATAAACATGAACAATACATGCTTTAATTTTATCGTTTTTAACATGTCAGCCTAAATAAACTGAATCTGAAATGTGAGAATCGTTACATCAACGGTACTCTAATAAATCATATGAATAATAACTAAAACAAGGATTACTTTTAAGTCTCAAAAGTCAGTTTTTAACGCTGAAAATTTACTGCAAAAGTAGAAATGGGTGATATCAATTTCAACTCAAAAGAGTGTAATTTTCCTTTAGAAAATTCAAAATTTAATTTAAAATACATTGAAATGACTTTTCTATTTAATTTAGCAAAATCTAATTTTTAAAAAGGTGATATTAAAATTATAAGCGGACACACGAAAACGGACGTTTATACGCTTAAAATTCGATACCGATCACGCAAAAGCAGACCGTACCTTTAAATTACTTTTCTACTAAAAATAACTTTTCAAAGTAAAAATTAATTATTTTTCAAAAGGGATTATGCAGTGTAACATTGTAAACGCAAAAGCAGACAGATAGATTACATAATCAAAAATCGGGTATCCGTTACGTGAAAGCGGACGGTACCTTCAACTTAATTCATTTTCTACGAGAATATATTTCTTTTTTATCTTTATGAAATACGATTTTGTGAGTGTCAACGATCGACGAGAATCTCATTCCGATCTCTCGTTATAATTAATTTTCAAAACCTACTTAATTTCCAATTCTAAGTACAAAACTCATCTGCATCCCCTTAGAGCATCTCCAATGGTGCAACCCACTTTTGAGTTTTTTGTGGGACCCATTAAACCACATCATCTTGAAACAACTCGTTCAATTTTCACTCCAATGGTGCAACTCTAAAGAACCCATATTAGATCCCACATCTTTACTTTATATATTAATATTTTATTTCTATTAAAGTTTATTTGATTTAAAATAATTATTTAAATTATTTAAATTTAAATTAATAAAATAAATAAAGTTAAAACTAAACATAAAATTTAAAATTAAAATTAAAATTAATCTCAAATACATGACGTAATTAAAAACAATAAAAAAAAATAACATAACAAAATTACTCAAATTTAATTTTCATCATCCTCATGTCCAAAACGTTCCCAAATATGTTCGATTAGATCTCCTTGAAGTTGGCGATGAACTTGTTTTTCACGAAGACTTGCTCTTCTTTGTAGTCTTGTTGCAATATTCGAATGGGGACCGTTAAATATTTCAGTTGTTGAGTACATGTCATCTACATTATCATAAGAGTAATCAAAATCACCTTCATATGTGTGTCGTTCATCTTCAACAATCATGTTGTGCAAAATGATGCAAGCATATATGGTATGCTTGAGGGTTTTCATATGCCAGCCACGCACCGGGCCACGTATAATTGCAAATCGAGATTGGAGCACTCCAAATGCCCGCTTCACATCCTTTCTAGCTGATTCTTGATGTTGAGCAAATAGTTTTCTCTTTTCTTCCTGCGGCATTAAAATGGTCTTGACAAATGTAGCCCACTCAGGATATATACCATCCGCTAAGTAATACCCCATATTATATGATGTTCCGTTGGTTGTGTAGTTCACAGTGGGAGCATGTCCTTCCAAAATATCGTTAAACACATTGGATTGGTTTAGCACATTAACGTCATTGTTTGAGCCTGCAATACCAAAAAATGCATGCCAAATCCATAGGTCTTGTGATGCCACTGCTTCAAGCATGATTGTGGGCTTACCATGATCACCTTGACAAAATTGTCCTTTCCATGCAACATGATAATTTTTCCATTCCCAGTGCATACAATCAATAGAACCTAACATACTTGGAAAACCACATGACTCTCCCATTTGTAAAAGATGTTCAACATCTGTGTTGTTAGGCTTTCTCAAATACTCTGCCCCAAATACAACATTCATGCCCCGAATGAATCTTTCTAAGCACTCAACTGAAGTGCTTTCACCGATTCAAACATATTCATCTACACTGTCAGCGGGAGACCCATATGCCAACATACAAATAGCAGATGTGCATTTTTGCAATGGTGAAACACCCATTTTACCAGTTTCATCGACCCTCATTTGGAAATATTCATCATAATTTCCAAGGGCGGCTACAATTCAAAGAAACACATGCCTATGCATTCTAAACCTTCTTCGGAATTGAACATCTGTGTAAACTGGATTTTCCGAGAAGTAGTCATTGAATAAATGATCGTGCCCTTCTTCACGACTTCGATCTATCATTGTTCTTCTCTTTAGCCTAGAGGAACTTCCAGATTGATGTTCCTTCTCGAGCATTGACTTTATTAGATCTTCATCAGTGTTGTCCATAAATTCTTCTTCAATCATGTCCCAAAATAGATCATCTGAATTGTCTGAATTGTCTGAATCCATTAAAGTGAGTGAAGAATGAAAGAAGAATGAGAGAAGAATGAGAAAATAATGAGAAGAGTGGTCATTTATATAGTGATATATGAATAACGGCTAGTTTGAATAACAACATAATATTTATTATAAATTAAATTGGTACTAATGACCATTTTACATAGGTGTTGATACATAACAAGTACTACAATTTGTCATCATGACTAAATTTCATTTTTTTTCAACTTATTACAATATTTTTCATGAATATCTCGTTGACTATCAGTCATCGTAGAAGTGTCTTTCGAGAGTAATCGCATTGCCTTAAACTCCATCTCGTCCTCCTTACATTGAGCTAGTCTTTCCATTGCTTCTACTCTTTTATTCCATGTATCTTGCACAACATTAAAAGGTGATTCAGATGCTTTTTCCTTTGCCTTACTCTTTCTTTTTACTGCTTGTTGTCCCATTGGACGCTCTATTGGTGATGATGAGTTAAACTCATAACTTGAAGGTGTCGCGAGGTCAGACGATGATGAGTGTGCCTGACTAGCAGAATTCTTTGTTCTTTTTGAAGAAATTTTTGTTGATGCTCCCATCCATTTAGGTTCATCCTTTAACAATCTCCATGCATACTCAAGATTGAATGGTGTACCTTCATCCTGAGCAAAAAAAGCATATGCAGCGGCCAAGATATCTTTCTTTGATGTCCCACTTTTCTTTCCATTAACAGCTTGTTTGTAACACCCAACAAATTTTTGAACCAAGCCATTTATTCGATTTTATCGAGATTTTAATTGCCCACGTAGCTTTTCCCGCGACTTCCCACGATACTCATTATAATTGTTAGTGATTCTTAAACAAAAACTCTCAGCCTTTTGATCAACATCCACAATTGGATCTTTTGAAACATTGAGCCATGATTGGATAAGAAGTATATCTTCATTCCTTGAAAATACCTCTCGAGGTTTTTTTTTAACGGGACAACTTTCTTCTTTTTCAATACCGACTTGAGCTGAAAATGGTGGAACTTGACTTTCGGACATAAACACAATTAGTGGTTGTGTTTCTGGTTCATGACGAAAAAATTCCATAGACTGTTGAACATAGGGCGGAGTTTGGTGATGGAAAAAATGCGGCGGAGTGTTTCCGGTTGGTGTCGGAAAAAATGCGGCGGAGTTTGTTGGCATCGATGAGAATCGAGGATTTTGAGGATTAGAATTTTGATAATTTTGCATGAAATTGAACATAGATTGTTGATAATTAAATTGATTAGGATCCATTTGGCCTAAACAATATTAATTTTGAAGTAAAAAAGATGAAAATTTGGGTAAAATGAATGATAATGTGAATAAATTGTAAGAGAAAAATAAATTTAAAGTAAAGTGATGAAATTTTGAGAGAGAAATTAAAATCTTAAGAGAAAATAAAAGTAAGATAGAAAGTTTGTGTAAATTTTTTTAAATTGGGTGTATTTATAATAAACTAAAAGTGTTAAAAGAAAAGAAAAAAATAACCGTTGCAACATTAAATTATATTAATATTTTATGAAAAAGTGTTGTTACACTACATTCTCACGGTACGTCAACCAGACCAACTCCAACGGTTACGTAATGATAAAAAAACCTAGGCTACATGTAAAAACATTGAAAAATCCACCCATTAGAGGTATTCTTAAATAAGGAATTAGTGGCAAAGAATGGTACTTGTCACTTGATCTCCCATGAATTCTGACATCTTTTATATTAAAACTGACAAAACCATACACTTGCTGACAAAACCATACATCTTTTATAACATTTCGTGTCGCCTTGTTCGTTATTGTCGGATCCTAACCTTTTCTATTAAGTGTGAATTTCACACAAACTAAAGAGTTTATAATGCATCAACTTCTCAGAAATTAAAAATGCACATATGTTGTCCTTATTAAACAATCATTATTAGATTTATCTATAGCAACGCTCTATTCTACCTTCCTAAAAAATTGATATAAATTGGGACCACAACAATTTTCTTTTGAATGTGTTTCCGTAGAAATGCAATGTGCATGATTTTTCTTAGACGTGTTTCAATGCAATGTGTATGATTTTTCTTAGATGTGTTTCTATTTTTGATTGGCTAAGAAAAATAATATTTGTATTATCCTTTGAAATCAACGATCTATGTTGTCTCTAAAACGGTATTGATTAACTCTAATCGAGACATATAGGTTGTCCTCTTCTACCTTTGGTTGTCTATTTTCTTTTTTTTCGACAATTTACTATGATTCTTTTATTTATTCTCTATTTATCAAATAGATACATATGAGTGATATGTTAATGAGATATATTACTATTTTTTAAAATAAAAAATATTATAAACTTATCATTTGAATTTAAATCTTTTATAAATTGAGACTATATACAATTTTAATTGATTGATTAAATTAAAATCTCTTTATTACTAAATTAAAAACGTTTGGAAAACTAAGGCTTGAATTTGAAGGAAAAGAAATCAGGGAAATAAAAAAAATTAAATAAAAATTATATTTTTTAAAACTATTATTGTAAATAATTCTTATTATTTATTTATTTATTTTTATAAACTAATTTTCAAAGTATTATAAAAATATATATTAAATTTTAAATTATATATTTATGAAGACATCTCAAGCCTCATCAATCTAAAACTCAAAGTTCTTGTGTGATGCTGAAGTCAAAGATAATGATAGCAAGACTTGAAGCTTCAGAGTTGCGAAAGAGAAAAAGTGTAAAACTTCGTCTGATCATACCCGTTTGAGTGATCAGAGTCTTGTAAAGGCAAAAGGGTATATCTTGAATAACTAAGGCAAAATCACACACATGCTAAAACCTTTGAGAAGTCTCTCCTGATTTGTTAAAACTGCCTAAAATGTTTTTAAGTCCTAACTAATTGATTAGGGAACTATTTGATCAATTAAAAACACTATTTATAAAGGATGATTAGCCCTTGTGCTATAATGGATTATTTCCATTTGTAACGTTTATAATTGATTGTAACAAATCTCTTAATGATTGGCAACTACTAGAAATCAAAATATTTCATTTTGGAGTCTAATAATCAATTAGGCTAATCGATTATGTCACTTATTTCGCCCATGGATAATTTTCAAATTTAAACTTGATTTTTCACTATAAATAGAGAGATGTTCTACCATTTCAAATAACTCAAAAAACGATCATTGGTCCTACTTTCTCACTCTCTCATCTTTTTCAATAAATCTCATTTTTCTCACTTAAATTTTGTCTTAGTACTTTGAGAGTATTTTTGTGCTTAGTGAGGATATTTATTCTGAGTGAAGGGTGTGTTTGTAATTTATCCAACAGTATATTATCTCTTGAGTAAAGTATCTTTTGTAAGAAGTTGTTTGGTTGTGAGTTAAACCAGTAAAAGCTCTTGTTTGATTTAGGGATTGTCTTATGAAGTCTATGTGTTCGTGAGTTTCTCCTGCTGCAAAAGATCTCATTTAGTTCGTGAAGATCAGCCAGTAAAATATCCATAAAGGTTCTTGAGCTCAACTTGGTGTAAAAGCTCTATTGGTTCAAGATCGTCCCATATAAAATATCTTCTTAGTTCAAGATCTACCCGTGTAAAATCTTATATTGGTTTGAGATTATTCTGTGTAAAATATCATCTTAGTTCGATATCAACTCGTGTAAAATCACATATTGGTTTGAGATCATTCCGTGTAAAATATCATCTTAGTTCGATATCAACTCGTGTAAAATCACATATTGGTTTGAGATCAGCTCGGGTAAAATCTCAGCTCGGTTTGGAGATCAACCTATGTAAAACCCGGTTCACTTTGGAGGATAGCCAGTATAAAATTCCATCTTGGATTAGAGACTAGCCCATACAAAATCAGTGTTTGGTTCAGATTATAGTCAATCAAAACTCCAAGTTTGGTTGGAAGTTAGTCATTAAACTTTAAATCCTTCTAAAAGGAGGATTGAAGGCATATCCTATTAAAAGCTCTCAAGATAATAGAAGCTCTCAAGAAGAATTCTTTGAGAGGTGATTATTCACTTTCATTTAGACAAAACCTCTATAACTTGCTAGTGTCTTTCTATTTCCTTTATCTCTTTTACTTCTCAATTATTTTCTTTCCTCTAGTTTCCTGTTTGTTTCTTTATTTCGCTGCTTATTTCTTTGTTTCTTTTAGAGACTATTTTAAACTCTAATTTTATCAAAGATTTTGTTTTTAATAAAAAATTTTCAAATATTCACAATTCACCCCCTCCCCTCTTGTATTTGGAGTCACTTGTTAAACATAAACTGGGTACAAAAACCACACTGACACGCCTTCAAAATTATATCCCCCCAAATCAAGCCTTACTTAAGAGTTTGGAAATCCTTTTTCATATCAAGCATAGAGACCACCAACAATAACTGTGTTTGCAACTTACCAAGGGTGTTCTCACTTTCGGAAATATTGTAAAGAACCCCATTTAATGTTGATAAGCTGATATCGAATAGTATAAACTCTCTAAAAATTCTATCATAAAATTCTTTGAGCACGCCTCTAACTTGGAGAAGAATGTTAAAAAAAATTCTAACCCATAGAGTAAGACTAAGGAGCTCTTTCATCAACCTACTTGACATATGCTCTATGTCTCATGAACTAGTTACATGACACATCGGTGCTAACCTTATAGAATTCACCAAGATATATTCATTCTTCCATGACAATTGCAGATGACTAAAGACGAATGAGAGGGGTGGAATGCATTTTTGCAACACGATATTTTTCTTTAAAAGGGAAAATGTTTCTAGTTGTTAGGTTCCAAAGTTTTATCATATTAGATACATCTTTTTTAGCATTGAAGTAAGAATAAGGTAAGGAATTACCAAAGGTTTTTTCCCTCCTTAATTGTAATGTATATTTTATATCTTTTCTTTGATTTTTCTATGAATCCCTTAAGGATAAGTGACTAGTTTTCCTAGGTTAAGCTTCTTTAGATTAATTTTCCCAAATTTTTGTGAACCATGTTATGCATTTAGATATGCTTTTTGTAATGATCAAACCTTTTATGTAATTCACATGATGTTTGTGTTTAATGCTTTTTGTTTGTTTGTTTAAGAACACCGTTCAATGGTTTCTACATTTCTAAACTTTTTGTTCAAAAGATTTAGTTTAAAAGGTTCAAGGAACCAGGAGTAAAAGCAGAAAATATAAAGACGGAAAACATAAAGTAAAGACTGAAATGTAAATGGAGCCTTGTTGGGATTGGAGCTCATCAATTGATAACACATGCATTCTTTTAATCAAGCTAAACACAATGCAATCATTCGTCTAAAATTCCCACGTATCACCCACGATAGAGGTCAACTCTAACGCAACGTCGAGAGAACAACCGTGTTGTCTCATTGGTTATGTATCACGCAACAAAAACACAACACAGAGCATTAAGAACTGATACTCACGCAAATGTTAAGCCTAAATCTATGTCTAGAATTTAGGACCTAACAGGTAATCATCCTAGATCCAGATCTGAAGAGTACATGTCTATAGCAGTTCAAATCAAAGATAAACAGGTAAACAAAGACGACACCCATATCAGATAAACGATTGTTTCATATAAAACACAATGATCAGAATACGTACATACGCTTAACCCTTTTTACATGTATTCATCTAATCTATCAAATGTAGGTGAACAATATTATCACGCACTCGCACAATATCGTATTGATCCTACTCATGCTACCCATGCTACTTAATCAACACAATACAATAGAAGATACAATGAATATCAACTTACAAAACCATGTCAAAAGCTTGTTCATTGATAGATGAAAATCTTATATCAAAGATGTGAAAAGGTTGTGTCAAGACCCACAAAAGAAATCAAAGACATTCAATCCATAGAGAATCAAAACTAGTTCACAAACATATATTAGATGAAATACATAAGGTATCAAAAGATTACATTCAAACTCCAACAAGAGATCAAAGATCTTACTTCCTCCCTCTTAGGGTTTTGTATTTCTCTCTCTAAAATAAACTTGAAATGAAGAGAGATAAGTTCTGATGTAGAAATATTACATCATAACCTAAAAAGAAATAAAATAACTTAAATAGTACATTCAGGATCTGTCATGTTCGCCTAGCGAACAGATCCTTCGCCTAGCGAACAGAAAATTAGGCACCTGAGGTGCCTCTGAACAGTTAAACCGCCCTTGAGAAATTTCTAAAAGTTTGTCGCGCGAACAATCCTTCACCTAGCAAAGCCTTCGTTGTGAACTTCGTCTAGCGAGTTTATGGCCCTTTTGCCTCTGTCTCGAGTCTGGGAGTGTTCGCTGGCTGGTCGCTATCTCTTCGCCTAGTGACTTTTACGATGTTTTTCTGCTGTCTTGATTTCCTTGCCCAATTTCTTGTGTCTTACTATTCACTTGTTTTGTGCCTAATTCCTGCACAATAACACACAAATCAAAACAACCAAGGCATTTTCCAACAATGAAGCATATCATCTAAAACATGAGTGATTCTAATCACTTTCACCTACAAAAAGAATGAAAGATGCCAACATTTGATAGAGAAAATAAGCAAAGTTTGGCATCTAACAACTACCAAATGTTTATTTTGGAGTGGCTCTTGCCCCTCTATTCCCAGACTGGTTTATCTGTGGGGATTCCATAAAGATTCTTTGCCAACAGTCAAAACCAAAGGCTCATCGGGTGGTTGCGACTAAGCATACTTTAGACAATTTTAAAGGTCCTCTTCATATCGGTATTGAAGATGTTCACATCGAATATGAAATATATGAAGGTGTGGAATAGGAGTTTTTGAACTAATTTCCGCTATTTGATCTTTTATCATCTTACTTGTATTATTTTGCTTGAATTTCAGCTGTTAAAGTTGCCCCAAAAAAGAAGAAGCAAATCGAAGAACAAACAGAGGAAAGCACTCCAATTTCTAAGGTAAATTTATTACTTAATTTTCCTTGACTGCAAAGTCTTCTGTTGTCTGATGCCTCAAATTTTTCCCAGAGTTCCTGAAGGCCTCTCTTTACTCCCAAGAAATAAAAGACAAGGGGGACTTCCCACCAAATCATCATCAAGTCAGACGAGGAGGACCAATCTCCTCCTGAAGAACAAACTTTGAAGAGGAGGAGGAAGCAAACTAAATTAACTAAAGCCTTCAACCAACCAAAACCAAAAGTTGGTAAACTCTCAATAACGACAACTCCCAATAGTCACGCAGCGCAAGATGAAAGCGACAATTCTAGTCCTAGGGCTGATGAGTCCAAGGTAAAAACTTCTTCTATAACTTTGCAGCGCTTCTTTATCATTAAATCTTCTAATTTTTAATTTTTCTTTACAGGTTACTATCGACACCAGGGGTAATCCCATGATTAAACAGATTATCCCCACAACCAGCACTGAACCAAGCTACCATCCAACAACTCCATCTGGGGCTTTTACGAGAGGCTCGACAAGAGGTTCTGAGGAGGGAATCCATTTTACCGACACTCTCAAAAAGACACCAGATGTTCTTGTGGTGGAGTCTCCCCATGTCAAAGCATATGCTCAAAAGAAGGACCCTGTCGAGAAAGAGGTTGTTGACATTTCTGGGGATACCGTGATACCTGATATAGAGCAACCTGCTGAGGGTGATTTCGAAGGAAAGATAAGCGAGGATGGCAACCCCGTCGAAGAGGAAGAAGAAAATGAAGAGGATGGTGATGAGGAAGAAGAAGAAGAAGAAGAAGAAGACAAAGTGGAAAGAAAAGAAGAAGAAAGGGAAGAAGAGGAAGGGAGCAAACTGCATTTGATGCAGAGATTAGAGTAGAGGCTTTAGAAGTCCACGTGAACCAAGACAAGCAGTCTAAGGATCCTTCCCCCAACACTTCTACTAGCACTCAATCAACCAGTTTTTCCCATGAAGAACTGGAATCTCTGAAATTTCAGCGGCCACTGGAGTATTTGAAGATTATGCTTAATTCTGAATACCGCTTTGGCGACAAAATTACTACTACTTCGACTACCTCAGGAAACACCTTGACTGGGAAAATTGATGGTGACTTGCTGGCGTAAATAAAAGAAAAAGTATTTGCAACAGACTTATTCCAAATCCTGGAGCAAGACATTTCTACCAGTTTTACCCTTAAGAAACTCCTGAAACAAATTAATGTCTTGGAGGTTTCTCCTGAAGTAGCTGATACCATTATGGAGCTAAGCACAATGATCGACCTAGTTACCGCTGATCTCAACTGCCTCAGAGACTTCTCAAGCAACCTTTCCAAGAAAAACAACAGCCAAAAAGCTACATGGGAGGCTTTCTATGCATCCACTAAAAAAGTTTCAACGCTTGAGAAACTCTCAGAGCAAAATAAGAAAGAGATTGAGAGGTGTGACAAAAGCATTGCAGAATGGGAAAGACAGACTATCATTCTACAAGACAAAATTTCTCAAGCTAAACAACACAAAACTAATCTGCTCAGCTCTGTCGAAGATGAGGTAGCGAAAGAGATCCAGGTTGGTCTTCAACACCTCGAGACAGCTCAGCAACTTGGGAAAGATATCGAAGCTCTCTCCACCAACAAGACTCTCTATAAATGCCGCCTGCTCCTTCAGAAGTTGAAGTATGAAAAAATGAAAAGCTCTCTTCCATTCTAGATTTGCTTTGTAGTGTTTTCTTTCTTAGCAGATTATAACTTTTAGGCCTTTATGGCATTTTTGTAATGGATAAAGCCTATTTTGGAAATTTTATTTACCATTTTAGCTTCATTTTTCTCGCATTGTTAATCTCTGGTGATCTTTATTTCTTGAAGTGCAGGCTTATATTTTTTCAAATATTTCTCATTTATCTTCAAGATTCTTTTATCTTTATCTAATTCCTCGATTTCATATGCACCGTTAGAAAAAAAAACCTGTATAACTTAAAAAGGTCCTTCCCATTTAGGGGACCATTTACCCAAGGATCTATCTTTTCGATCCATATGCAAAATTACTTTCCAAACCAATTATTTTGGCGAAAATGTTTTGACCTTAACTTTTTTGTTATACTATTTCTTAACTATTTTCTTCTATCTTCTTAACAATTCTAAAGCATTAAGCTTCTCGTCATCTAAATCTACAAATTCGTTCAACATCATGTTCCAATAGGCTTCTGATGAAATCTCATGGTTCCTTTGGATCCTTGTTGACTGTAAGTAGATTTCCACTAGCAACACTACATCATGGCCAAACGTTAGTCAAAATAGAGTTGCGTTGGTTGATTCCTTGGGAGAAGTTCGACATGCCCATAGCACTTGATCTAAAGTCTTGTGTCAATTTATGGGCTTCTTCCCCACATGTTTCTTAATCAGCACTATCACTATCTTATTTTCTGCTTCGACTTGGCCATTAGCCTGAGCATAATAAGGCGTGGAAGTCAATAATTTGAAACTCATTTCCTTAGCAAATCCTTGCATCTTTCGACTACTAAAAACTTATCCTTGATCTGTTGTGATGGTTTTTGGGATTCCAAATCTATAGATAATGTGTTGTTTGATGAATTCAATTACATCTTCTTGGTCAACATTTGGCAAAGGTATGGCTTCGACCCATTTTGTAAAATAATCGATACCTACCAAAATGTACCTCTGATTTTTGGATGATGTTGATCGGATTTCCCCGACCAAATCCAAAGCCCAGCCTCTAAAGGGTCGTGGTTTAACTATAGAATGCAATTCACTAGCGGGAACATGTTGTATACCTGCATGTACTTGGCACTCATGGCACCCTTTAGCAAACACGAAAAAATCTTTCAAACTGGTGGGCCAGTACATGCCTTGTCGAAACAGCAACCATTTCATTTTGTGGCCAACCTGATGTGCTCCACATGCCCCTCTATGGAAAGTCGAAAGGGCTAAGTAATCCTCTTATTCACTAAGGCATTTAAGCAAAACTCCCTCGGGAGTCATTTTAAACAACTTGTTTCCCAAAAGAACGTAACTCAAAGCGCGATACCTGAATTTCCTATCTGCGGATGTTTTTGGATTTTGCAGATACTCCACTATTGGTTTCCTATAATCTCCATCCAACAAGCTATCTATTTTGAATATTTCGAAATTCTCCTTGTCACCGCATCCAAGCTTCGTTGTTTCTAAATCTGATGGGGACAGACTGGCTAACACAATCCTTCCTCTAACTTCGACTGCATCTTGAAGTTTCTCTTTCAAAATTTTATACCCAGAAGCAATATGGGCCAAATCATTAGCCACTTTATTCTTCACTCGAGGTATGTGTCGAATGCTGACTGTTTCAAATCTTTTAAGTAATCGATTGGCTATTACGAAGTACATAATGAGATTTTCTTTGACGCATTTGTACTCTTTTTTAATCTTCTTTATGACCAACTCTGAATCTCCCATAATTTCGACTCGAGTTGCCCCCAATTCCAACAAAACTTCAAGTCCGGCTATTAAAGCCTCATATTCAGCCTCATTATTCGAACAGATACCTTCGACTTTATACTTGAATTTTGTTGGAATTTTATCAGGAGAAATGATCAAAACTCCTACACCGGTCCCATTTCTATGACTAGAGTTGTCGAAATATAATCTCCAAGGCTCGAGTTCGAGATAGGTTATATTACTTTCATTTATTAAGTGGTTGACTATGAAGTCTGCTACCACTTGACCTTTCATAGCCTTTAAGGGCATATATGCTAAGGAATATTCAGTCAAAGCTAACGTCCATTTACCAATTCGACTATGTAAAATTGGTTTGGATAACATATGTTTAATGAATCAAAATGAGACGAAACATAAACATCAACTGGTTTTATATAATGCTTCAACTTTGTACAAGAGAAATACAAGCATAAACACAATTTTTCAACTATGTTATACCTAGTTTTTGCATCATTTAAAACTCTACTAAGGTAGTAAGTGGCTCTTTCGACACCATTTTCGTCCTCTTTAGCCAACATGCTCCCTAAAATTTTACCCAACGCAGATATATACAACCTCATGCTTTTATTCCTACAAGATGGCGAAAGAATCGGAGGATGACTCAAGTAGTATTTTATTTTTTCAAAAGCTTCTTGATTTGTCTTCCCCCATTTGATCCCTTCTTTGTTGATTCGAAGTATAGGTGAGAAAGCTTGTGCCTTACCGCTGATATTCGATATAAACCTCCTCAAGAAGTTAATCTTGCCCAACAGCGACTGCAATTCCTTCGTTGTTGATGGCGCTTTCGCTTCCATTATGGCTTTGGTCTTATTCTGGTTTATTTCGATTCCTTTCTTGTGGACCATAAAGCCTAAGAAGTCTCCCACCTGCACACATAAAGCACATTTAAGGGGATTCATTTTCAAATCGTTTCTTCTCATTCTTTCGAAAGATTGTCGAAGATGATTGATATGGCTCTTCCCCTAAACAGACTTAATGACAATATCATCAATGTATATTTGCATAAAAGTCTCTATATAATCATGGAAGATTGCATTCATAGCCCTCTCATACGTTGCCCCAGTATTCTTTAAACCAAAAGGCATCACTACCCATCCGTAGGTGCCTAAGGCTCCAGGGCATCGAAAGGCTGTCTTCGAGACATCCTCTTCAGCAATAAATGTTTGATTATATCCATAATAACCATCAAGCATACTAAGGTATTCATGGCCTACGGCAGAATCGACTAGCATTTCCGCCACAAGCATCGAATATTCGTCTTTTGGAGTTGCAGCATTTAAATCTCTAAAACCTATGCACACTCTTAAAGACTCATTCTTTTTAATAACAGGTATAGTATTTGCTAACCATTTGACATACTTGGTTGTGCGAATGAAGTTACATCGGGGAAGCCTTTCAACCGCTTCTTTGATCTTCGATAGGACTTCCGGTGCAAACCATCTTTGGTTTTGCTTGATAGGCTTCTTTCTAAGCTTTATTGGCAACTTTAATTCGACCAAATCCCTTCTCAAACCAGACATATCATTGTAATCCCACGTGAAACAGTCTTTAAACTTCTTTAATAGTTAGATTACTTTGACCATGAGTTGTGCGCTGACGTTTGCACTTATATACGTTGGCCTCCTTGTTTCACCCTCTCCCAGGTCGATCTCTTGAAGTGGATCTTGCGCCAGCATCTTAGTGTTGGATGCCAACGGATCCTTTTCGAAACCTAAAGGCTCATCATCATAAATTGCACCAAGCCTTTGTTGTTCTTCTTGAACCTTATCAGGAGGCTCTAGATCGAAGTTGTTACCAGGACCTTCTTGGTGCAAATTTTGATTGGCTTCCACAGCCACGTTTTCCATTTCAGCCTCTAAGTCTGTTTGTAACTTACTTTCGACTATGTAAGTCGAAATCCTCTTTAGTACTTCCAATTCAGTCATCATCACCGAATTCGCTTTCCCAACCTGTTGGGGTTATCCCAGATACATCAGGATATGGCAAGCTGTCATCTCCTACCACTTCCCTGTCCCATCGAAAACCCTGAACAGGATGCAGATACAACAAATAGTACACCTCGTTGTCTAGGGTGAAATCAAAATTGGCCAGATTACAAAGAGAATTATTGGTCAAGTGTTTGTCGAAGCTACGTCTGTCGACATGGTTGATTGGAGCTTTGAAATAGCCTTGATCAGCTTCGATATTTTTGACGATACCATCTGGTCTCCATATAGTGATTATCTGGTGCATGGAAGATGGCACATCCCCAACTCCATGTATCCATTCTCGACCCAGCAGCAAGTTGTAGTTTTCCTTCGTCTTGACGACTATAAACATAGTAGGCCTTGTAACAGTCCCTACCATCAAATCAACTTGTATCACACCCAAAGTGGTGCCCACCTTTCCTTCATAATTGGAGAGTACCATATTATGAGGCTTGGTGTCCGTGTCATATTTTTCGGTTCTTCTTAACATGAAGGGTGGGATTAAATTCATTGTGGCGCCACAGTCCACTAAAATCTTGTTAACTGCGACATTCTCCACCTTTCATATGACGAATAGAGGCTTAAGATGACTTTTTATTGCCTCGTCTGATCGTTCAAAGAATGCGTTCTGCTCTTCGACACACCCATTGTTCATGACATAGTAGCACACTAGTTTGTGTTCCGCCATTTCTACTTCCGTGTATATATCTAGATCTTCGACCTCAATAATTTGGTCGAATTCCCTAGGTAGAACTGATACCATGTTTACTATGATATCTAACGAATCCTCTGACCTAGAGTCAAAGTTATCTGTAAGCATTTAATCTTCTTCTCGATCGTGCCTCTCCTTAGCCTCCTTCCTCTGGGTAGAAAATAGTTTCCTTACTACAGGCAGTTTGTTAAAAGGCTTTAGTTATTCATCTTTTTCTTTCACAGAAGACAGGTTAGTACTGGTCTCAGGCTTAGCTTCAGCCTCTCTTTGGGCCTTCCTCCTACATTGTTCTCTTCTCTATTGAGATCGAGACATTGTATTCTTTCACTTGTAATTTTATGAGACATAGGCCATTTTCTTCAAAGCTTCAAACTCCTTATGGTAGGCTATCGATGAGCCTTTGTCGATGTCGAATTTCTGCCATTTTTTCTGTCCGGCTGTTTTCCCTCAGATGGCCTTATCCAACTCCCTTTGGAAGTTTCTGCTGCGGGTTTGAATGTGGATGGCCTAACCCCAGGCACCCTTGGCCTAGTTTCGTTCTGCCTATAAGTAGATCTTTGTGGGTTTAAACCTCGTTGGTCATAAGAGGCTCCTCGTTCACACCTCTCTTTGGCTTTTCTGACACCCTCTATGTTACATGCTGCTCTTTTGTCGAACACGGCACTGCACCTGGGGCACAGCATTACCTCAAACTTTTTATTTTGGCACCTATGAAGGAAGTCAATAAGGTTTTCTTCCTTATTCAGGTAGGCCACTTTATTGTATTCCTCTTGTCGACCTCCATTGGAGTTTCCTGCGAAACCTCTATTATGTTAATGTTCAATCGACACCATCAGTGATGTCTAACTTGTAGAACTGCATCTAAAGGTCATCAGTAGCCTTATCCATTTGAATGAAATTGTCAGCAGTTTCCTTTATTACTATCATTCGATTAGAGTCTTCATCCAACCCTTTAGAAAAATCATCAGAGACTTCGTTGTTGGAACCATCAGTAGTCTCTTGGGTGAAACCTTTAGCTGCTTCCTGAACAAAATCCGTCAAAAAATTTTGACAAAGTTCTTCAGTGACTCGAACCAGAATAGCCTTATTAAGGAAATCCTTAGTGGCTTCTTTCATGTTTACAGCACCGTCGAGATCCTGAGTAACCCCGACCATGTTAACCTTTTTAGGCTCAATATAGTGTGCGTCAGCAATTTGTTGAGGCTCGACATCCATCTTTGTCTAGATTTTAAGCTTCTCTCCAAATTTCAATCTCCCCTACAGGATAGCATTTTGCACAAGATCCCTGAAAAGAAAACATTGAGAGGTTTTATGACCCCAAAAATTAAGGTATTTGCAACATCCTCTTTTCTTTCTTTGATCTAAAGGGGATATCTTAGCACCAGGAGGTACTATCATTTGCCCATCTTTAACTAGTAAATCGAAGATTTCATCACTCTTTGTGACATCGAATGTATAAGTTCTCTTAGGGAACCTATCATTCTTATCTGAATCAGTAGGGTTTTTTCCAATTGAAGGTATTAACACCTTGCAAGAATAGGGTGAACCCTCTTTTAATCCGGCGAGATCTATTTCATTTTTGTCGAAACTTATAGACTCGTGGCATGGCCCTTCGTCGAAATCGGCTATCCTTTTACTCTTATTTTCTCTCACTTTCTCTTCTCTCAAACGTTCCAACTGTCAAACTCTATCGGCCAACTGGGCCATATCCCTTAGGTACTGAGTGTCTAATTTCTTTTTGATGGAATAATCTAGGCCACCAACAGCCATTTCGACTAACTCATGCTCTGGTATTTGCGTGAAATACCTTGCCTTGAGGAGTCGAAATCTATTTAGATAATCATCAATTGGCTCAGTAAAATTTCGTTTTATGTTAGTCAATTCCTTCAGACTAATCTTCGTCTATCCCATATAAAATTGTTCATGAAATAGACGTTCTAACTAAGCCCAAGTGTGAATTGAATTTGAGGGTAAATTTATGAACCAGGTAAAAGCATTTTTTGTAAGAGAACTTGGGAAGTACTTGACCCTAAGATTCTCATCGTTCGAAATGTCTCTCGCTTCTATCAGGTCCCTAGCCACGTGTTCAACAGTAGACTTAGTAGTATCCCCTGAAAACTTAGTAAACTTGGGAACTTTTATTCTGGGGGGCAAGTCTACCTGGAGGATATATTCCGAAAATGGTGACGTGTAATTTGTCCATCGAAGGCCAATATTTACTCTGTTACATGCCATGATTCCTTCGACCATGGCAGCCAAGTTATTGTCTGCTACTAGATTGTTACGTCAAATCTGTTGTACGACATTCTCAGCATTCTGGTTCCTATTTACCAAAAATACCTTTGGTTCTTCCTCTCTAGGAACTTGTGGTTGATTCTTAAGAGGTTTCATTCTAGGTTGTTCGACCATTCACTAGTTATTTTGATTAGTCTGGGCCTGGTTTTGTGGAATTTGATTGATGATGTTGTCTTTATCGAAGACTACTCCTTGGTTTTCTCTAAAATACTCCCTCGGTGTTGTCGAGGTGGATTTGGTACACCCAAGAATTCTGCCATGCGCGTCATTTGTGCTGCCAATTGTTGATTGGCTTATGTAGTGTTCCGGATGAGGGGCTGAAAGATTTCCCTTATAGTTTGATACAACATCTGAACCATTTTATGGTTGCTTTCATCCATTTATTATCTCAAATAAGATGCAGAATTAGTCGTCAAACCTGGCATCTGGGCTGAATACCCTATACATAAATCCTGGCTATTTTGACCCATATTTACCCCAGTACCGGATCCCTGTAATGGGGAAATCATTATAGGTTCTGTATATAAAGGAGGGGCATTTTATAAATGTGTCATCAACAAAGTTGCCATGCCATAGGGCGGGTCTCGCGGAAAAGGCATTAAAAATCCCAGGGGAGAAATGCCTTTACACGTCGACGTCCCTATTGGTGGTAGGGTCTGAGGAGGACCCCTTGGCCCAATGTAAGTCAAAATAGGTTGCGTATGGGAAATCAAATGTGTGGACCTCAAACTTCCCATAGACGGTATTGCCTCTGAAACAGATGCTGAGACCGTTGGTCCCCCTGTCGAAACTCCTATGGGTTGTTCTACATTGTCGCTTGGGACATCCTGAGGATTATTTGGATGGTTTAGATTCGTCTCCATTTTCCTCCTATATCTCCTTTTTGGTCTATCTTCGTTAACAGTGGCTACCTTACCACTTCTCAATAACATGCAACGAAGTTTTTTTTTTCCGTAAGAAAACTTTTTTACCACAAACTAATAAAGTTTTTCCAAAGAGAATTTTTCCTAAAAAATGATTTTTGTAACCGCTTAGCACTGTCACACTGGGCGTTCCAATTTGTTAATTGTGAAAATTGGCAAACAACCACCGGTCTAACAAATCAAAAGAGATATGTGTTACTTGAAGGATCGACCACACAAATCCTAGGACATGTGCTAATTGCTCTTTTAAGTGAAGTGGATGAGAATTATAAACACTTCGACAAGTTCCATGGTTAGACAACTTATTTCAAGTATGAATGAATTTAAATAACGGTAAGAGGAAGTAAAGTGTTGATATATGACAAGGATAATAACTTGCATAAAGAAAAACAAACTTTTAAGTAAAAGAAGTGTTAAATTGCATTGAAATAAAAACTGGTGTTTAACCAACGTACGTTCTCACGACTCGTTTCTCTCAATCGCTTAGATACTTAGAGTAACTAGAGATTTTGTACACAATTGGACACACCATATCTTAATACTAAGACCTGTTATTTATAACCATCGAACATAACCACTATTAACGGCTAACAAGTAAGATCAAGACAAGTGTCACTATGAATGCCTTCGAACCACCAGAATGCTCCATGTGTCTTTCTCAAAACGCACTTTTCCTCTTTTATTTGAATTTAAATGAACTCTCATCGTAGACTCCCCCGAACAACGCTTTGGTTGAATTGGGTCTTCCAACTATTGAGGAATATCTCTAGTCCAAAACATAGAACCTTCTGGAAAACAAAACATCTTCGACTCTTATTCCATAAAACAAAGTTTTAGTCGAAGTAACTAAATTTCCCAGAAATATCTATTTGTTGTTTTTAAATCTATTCAGGTGTCGAAATTAGGAGCCAACAGCTGCATAGTTGGCCAATAATATCCTGTTCGAGGGGCTTTTCGCGCCAAGGATCTTCCTCCTAATTGTTGTGCATTAATCCCGTCGTGAATCTGTTGGAGAATGTCGGGGACCTTATTTTCCTCAACAAACTTTAAGAGGGGGACGAAGAATCCTCGTTGGTAGAGCTTGTATGAGTAGGCCATTTGCTTAGTTATGCTGGCCTCTTTGCCATCTTCGGGCAGCTTCCCTGTGGTGATATAATCGTACATCGAAGCCATCCATTAGTTGTTGTTGCCAATGGCATTGATGTTGAGCAGTCCTGTTGGCTTTTCGATGCTTGGATGGGGAAGCGTCTCTTGTATGACAGACTTGTTGCCATCTTTCCTCCTTGTGCTGGCCTATTTTGACAGGACGTTCGTCCAAGCGTTTCGTTTACAGGGGATGTGTTGGGTCGAACTTGGTCATTTTCTCTTGTACTAGTGTCAGGTATTCGACGAGATGGTCGTTTTTTCTTGGTATTCCCCCCGTACCTGGGAGTCCGTGAAGATTTTTGTTTCCTTAGCGCCCAGGTCCTCAGCCAGTAGTAATCCTGCGAGGAACACCCCGTATTCAGCTTAATTGTTCGAGGTTAAGAAGGACAAGACCAACGAAACTTTGATTAGGATCCCCTCTTTGTTTTCGAGGATGAAGCCCGCCCCGCTGCCCGTGGAGCTAGAAGCTCCATCAACGAAAATGGTCCACCTGTGTGATCCGCTAGGTGGGGGTGCTGGGGCGTCATTTCCTCCACGAAGTCGACCAGGACTTGTGCCTTAAGGGCCTTCCTACTCTTGTAGTGGATGTGGAATTCTAACAGATCTAGACCATTTAAGCATCCTATCGGCTGTATCTGGTCGGCTGAGCAGTTGCCTTATGGGTTGGTCTGTCCAAACCACGGTTGTGTGGGGGCAGAATGTAATGCCTTAATCTCCTCGCAGCATTGATGAGGGTCAGGGTGACCTTTTTGATCTGCCGATATTTGAGCTATATCCCTTGTAAGGCCTTTCTTGTGAAGTATATTGACTTCTTCCCGTCAAGGGTTTCTCAAATGAAGGCAGCACTAATGGCTTTATTGGTGACTGAGAGATACAGGTAGAGTATTTCCCTGTTGTCTGGTCGTGACAAAAATGGTGGTTCAGACAGGGCTTGCTTAAGATGGCGCAGTGCCTGCTCGCATTCCTCTGTCCATTAAATGTTGCCTCTTTTCCTAGGAGCTTGAAGGGCAGAGCATGTTGGGTAGACTTGGCCACGAAGTGAGATGACGGGGTAAGCATCATGTTGAGGGATTGTATGGACTTCTTCGAATTTGGCATGGGGAACTCCGAAAATGATCGACATTTGTCGGGGTTGGCCTCGATCCCCCTCTCAGTGAGGTAGAAGTCAAGGAAATTCCCTGCTCGCACACCGAAGGTGCATTTTTCTGGGTTAAATTGCATTTTGTACTTCCTTGCATGGTGGAAGAATTTTTACACGTGGAGCGTCTGATCAGACTCCTCTTGGGATTTCACGATCATGACGTCCATATATACTTTGAGCATATCTCTAATTTGTGATTGGAAGACATTGTTCATCATTCACTGGTACGTGGCCCCAGCATTTTTTAGACCGAAGGACATTATGTTGTAGTAATAGTTGCCCAACGAGGTCATGAAAGTGGTGTACCTCTTGTCCTTTTCTGCCATGGGAATTTGGTTATATCCCAAGTATGCATCCATGAAGGATAAGAGTTTGAAACCGGCAGAATTTTCTACTAACTTATCAATGTTAGGCAAAGGATAAGCGTCTTTCGGGCAAGCCCGATTGAGATCGGTGTAGTCAATGCACAGCTTCCACTTTCCATTAAGTTTTTTAACTAATACAATATTGGACAGCCAGGTTATATACCTGGATTTCGAAATGAATTTCGCCTCTAAGAGGTCTTTTACAAGCTTTTATGCCGCTTATTTCTTCTCGTTGGATTGTTTGCATCTGCAATGTGCTACTACTCGAGCTGATGGGTCGATGGTGAGCTGATGGCAAGCAATCTCATGATCGAGGTCAGGCATGTCTGTGGCGCTCCAGGAAAACAAATCTGCGTTATCTCTTAGGCATATCTTCAGTTGCTCTTTCACCTCTTTGGACAGTCCTGCACCTATCCTGACTTCTCTGTTGGGGTTGTTCCCGAAGGTGATCACTTCGAAGTCCCCGTCTGGTGTCAGGCACATGAAAGTTCCAGTAGGGGAGCTACCCGTCGATGCTGGAGTGTCTCCACTGTTGTCTTATTCGCCCTCTTTTAAGATTCATTTGTCAAGGTCAATGGTGTGGACCTAGAGTGTTGGCTTCTGAAATTCCGGAAAGCACACGATGGATGTTATCACGGGTGTTATAACATCCACTGTAACATAGACTATTGGAATAATTAAAAGGCTATAAAGAGAAGCAGTAAATCACACAGTAATTGTTCACCCAGTTCAGTGTCAACAACACTTACATCTGGGGGATACCAAGCCAGGGAGGAAATTCACTATTAGCATAATTAATTCAGATTCAAACAACCCAGTTTTCACTCCTCACTTAAAACTACCCAATGACACTTTTGCCTAGAGACACTCTAGACCTGAGTATACCCACTCACTCCCCCTCAATCACCATAGTGATACAAATAGGCAATTACAGAAGAGATATGAAGACTCATTTCAAACACACCTTGATCTTGCTTCACAGCTTTGATCAAGTGACACACACTCTTACTTAACATCTTTGAGTGGCACAATGAACACACTTGTTCATACACAATAAACCAGAGCAATCATACAACCTACAATTTCTTGGCACACAAGGAATCCTAAGACTCCTAGACTCACGTGAAGAACACGGTTCTTCATTCATAAACACACTCTATGATCTCTCACTAGATGCTTTCTCCTCTGTTTGTTGTCATGTTGGAATGATCCTTCTCCTATTTATAATAGCAGACCTGCTTTGGGCCTTGGTGCAGAAATTAGGTTTACCCAAACCTCTCTTCTAAAATGTTTCCTGAATTCCAGCTTGAGCTTCTATATAGTTTCCTAAATTCTAGCCTGAGCTTCCTCATTCTGAATACCAAAAAAACAAACTATGTGCGTCTGATGTCATACGATCAGTGTCATGACATTCAGTATGACATCCAACTCAATTTACTACTTACCTTGCATATTGTGTGTCACACCATTAGTTATGACATCCATACACACTCTAATGTTTTGCCACAAAATGCAGCCAATCAGAAGCACTTACAGCTTCTTTTCGGGCTGCTCTCTTTGCTAGAAAGTTCTTCGTCTCTTGCTCGTTTGACGGCTCGTGTGTTGTGTCAATCAAACTTTGCCCCCTGGTAACTACCTCAAAACATCGTCTTGCAGCTTCAATGTCTCCATACAAGGTGGCGACGTGTCCCTTCTCGGTGTAATATTTCATCTTGAGATGAACTGTAGACGGAACGACGATCAGCTCAGCAAAGTTTGGCCTCCCCAGAATGCACTGGTACAAAGAGGGACAGTCGATGACTAAGAATTATTTCTTAATCGTTTTGGAGGCCTCTTCCTCCCCGAAGGTGACTAAGATTTCCACATATCCCCAAGGCCTAGCAGTAGCCCCATTGAATCCCTGCAAGTTTGAGCCCACGTAGGGGGACAAGTTCTTCTGATCGAGCTTAAGGGCGCAGAACAAGCTAGTGTACATAATGTCTACCGAACTCCCCTGGTCGACAAGGATTCGGAAGACATCTATTTTGGTCAATCTGGCTCTTATGAGTAGAGGGATGTGTGTGTTAGAGAAGCCTCCAGGGAGCTCTTCACGATAAAAGGTGATGGGTTGAGAGTGTCCTCAGAACTTCTCAAGTGTTGACAGTCGGTCTGGGTAGCAATCGATCAGCTGACCAAATTTCCTCTTGATTGATCCTATCGTGAGCTCACTATACCTGCCACAAGAGATGACCATCACGTAGGGGAAGGACTCCCAGGAACTGTGTGTGGCAAAATATGGAGGGTCCTATAGATAGTCGGGGACAAAAAAGTTTTATGGCCGTGAAACAAACATGGCAACTTGCGGGGGAAGACTAGAAGGCAAAGCTCTTGTTTCTATCTTCTTATACTCAGACGTCTCTTATCGGGGGGCTTCTCCCTTCTTCTTGTACTACTTCAAATTACCCTCTTTGATGAGGATCTCGATGGAGTTCTTCAGATGGACACAAATCTTCGGTCATGTGCCATGACTGCGATGAAAATGGCAATACTTACTTCAGTCGATGTTACCCTATGATGTTATCAGTTTAGGGAATCGTACCCCTCCTTGTTTGAATTCGGTGTTGAGACATTCAGAAAGGATACACTTGCAAGGAGTAGTCAGTAGGGTATACTTAGTAAAGCGACCAACAGGTCCTTTATGATCGCGAGGATGGTCATCTCGTTGCATGTCTCTGTCGCATTAGGGAGCTTCTACCTCGTCCTTCTTCGACGTTCTGGAATTCTCTTGGTCCCTGGAATCTCATTCTTTGTACGCGGCTTCTTTTTCCTCGTACTAAATGTAATATTGTGCCTTGCGGAGGAGTTCGGCCAGAGAACAAGGCAGTTCGATCCCCACTACTTTTCGGAAATCACTCTTTGGTCTTAGTCCCTTCTCTAGAAGGTACTTTTTCATGTGATCAGTCGTGTGGATCTCGACTGCTTCCTTGTTAAACCTCTTGATGTAGTCGTGGAGAGGCTCATCTTTGCCTTGTATTATGCCTTCGATCGTGGCTTCCAACTTTGCGTGATGCCTGGAAATAGTGAAATGTCGGGAAAATTGTTCTTTCAAGCTCCTCCATGAGGTGATCGAGCCCCGAGGAAGATTCTTATACCAAGCCATCACCCCATTTCTAAAGGTGACGGGGAACAGTCTGTATTTGATCGCTTCAGTCACGTTGTAGAAATGTAGCATGGCCTTAATGTTCTCTATATGATCGCCCGAATTTGTGGTACCATCATAGAGAGCCAGAGGGGGAGGCTTCTCCAGCCCGCGAGGAATGCGGGTGTCCATAATCTCTTGGGATAGAGATCCATAGAAATCGTCCTTATCGCTCGTGCTTCACGACCTGCTAAGAGAATAACTACGTCTATATCTCCTGCTATGTCGAGGGAGAGTGCATGTGCCAACTACAATGCTCATCGTGACGCTTTTCTGAAGGCATGTACTTCTTGGGTGTTGGAGAATGTTTGGACCTCTGATGATGGAATCTTGATGGATGTCATTGTTATGGTAAGAGGCCATAATGATGAAGGTTTAGAAAGAAAAAATCTTTGGTCTTTGGTTTGAAAAGATTGGGTATCTTGGTTCAAAAAAGAAGGGGAAGCTGGGTTCCCACAAGTTGGGAAGCTGGGTTCCCCCAACGCAGAACAAAGGTTTCCCATGTGGCCGAAATATCTAGTCGGCTAATGGGAGATTTCTAGGTGGAAGATCTAGCGTGTGATCTTTGACCTAGTCCAACTGTCCCCAAGAATTTCGGAGGGGCAGTTGGTCACGTGAACTGTCAAGTGCGTGAGGGGGATGTCCCTAACGGCTATATTCTCCAACGGCTATGTTGTGCCCAACGATCATATTGTGTTCAACGGCTATGCTGTGCCCAACAGTTATATTGTGCCCAACGGTCATACTGTCTTAATTTCCTTATTGGGCATTGCCTAAAGCTGGAATGGATTGGGCCTTGCCCAACTGTGGACCATGTGTCAGTCCAGTCCAGAACATAAACTTTTACAAGTATTTGCACAACCAATCCAATTAAGCTACGTGTACCCCCTATTTATATTGTGACGTTCATTTTTCAAATAACAAGTATAATTTATTTAGTCTTGTAATAATTAAAATAATTCATGTGGAGACGATTTAAATTTACTGACTTCATGTAATTTTTGTCTACACAATTTATACTACTTGTCTTTTTAGTCCAACAATGGTGACCCAAACTGCTTAACTAGCCAGCCAAACTGCTAAACTTCAAGAGTAAACTGGGAATAATTATAAGACTACTTCAACAACAATAAAGAATATGAAGATTCAGATAGTTCAAATAGCCTAGTAGCCCTCACAACAACCTATAAAGAAAGATCTCAAGTATTATAGTCACAAAATTGGTAGTGAATAACAGAATAAATATTGTCACCGCAAAAGGTCAAAAAGTTGTGAGTAATTGCCTCTCGAATAAATAAATGAGAAGGAAACATACCTCGTTCTCATATAATGGGATATATAAATTTGTGACTCTTCTGAAAAGAAAAGAAAAAACTTTGAGGCAAACCAAATATACATAAAAGAGACAAGTTACCAAAGCCTGATATAAGACTTTCTTATCCTCAGATATAGAAGAAATTGAAAGATGAGAAGATTTTCATCAAGTTTCTCGAAATATTCAAAAGACTATTGAAATTGTAGTCATCAATGGTATTGTTTTAGTTTTGATTGGTTGTAAATTTGTGTGTATAATGCTTTATCTCATTTATCATGTGTTTGTATTTTATCAATTATATAAATTTATTTGCATCGTTATGGCTTTCTTTTTGTTATTCATTTGTAATAATATCTTGTATTTATGTTTATTCACTTTGGCTATATTTAGTCTTGTACCTTTGAGAAACCTCTTTATTCATTAGATTAGTTGTTGTGTCCATGTTTTTGTCTCCTTTTTCAACCTAGCAATTGGTTATATATTAATATATTAATTATTGCTTTAGTCACAAGTTATAACACTTGAATCAAGTTTGTAAGGATGTATGACTCAAATCATGCAATGTGTGACTCGAATCACGAAGTCTCATAAAAGTTCAGATTTGGCTCGGGCTCATTTGAGTCGAATCAAAGAAGAGTGTGATTCAAATCATAGCTCCATTTGACTTCAATCCTGAGGTGCACATGATTCAAAGCATGGCCTTTTTTCCATCCTTTTATTCATGTTGATTGTTTCTTTGATTTGAATCATTACTTTATTATTTGATAAAAAAATCAATTTCCTTAGCTATTTTTAGATAGAGTAACATCTAGTGAGAGAGTGTCTACCTCTTGCACCAATTTTTATCTTTCTCCTTTTTATCATCTAGTGAGAGTGTGACACCATGAGTGAAGAACTCAGAAAAAATGTGAGGAATCACCTCTCTTGGATTATTATTATTATTAATTCTTAGTAAAGAACAAGAAACCTGGAGAAAATGAGAAGGTTAATCAACCAAGTAGTAGAATTGATCCATCTTGGAATAACACCAAGAACCTCGAAACCCATTTTCTTTAAGAACCTGGAGAGAACCTAGTGTGTGTTCTCCATTCACCTACACTGTTGCTTTCGCGAAAATAAGGTGCCGGCACAACAGAAGAGTCTCCACCTTTCGTTATTTATCCCTCGGAGCGGGAAAGGAAACGATCGGAAAAACCTAACGAAGAAAGGGTAAGACAAGGTCGTCGCAACCATTGTCTGGGTTCGGGAGTCGGTTACGCAAGGGGAAGGTATTAGCACCCCTCACGTTCGTCGTACTCGACGGGATCCACGCTTGTTGTGTTTACTTGGACGAGTTGGTTTATCTATCTACCTATCAAGGTTGGCTTAAAAAGAAAAGAAAAATGACTCGGCAAAGCGTCGCACTTTATGCCTACGTATTCTCATCAGAGAACGAGAAATCATAGTCAACGTAGTTCGACCTACGACGGGTTATGGGGAAGGTGGCTTGCCAATACATCAGTATTGTGCCTACGTACTCTCAACAGAGATGAGAGGTCATAGCTTACGTAGTTCGGGACACTGCGGTTTGTTTTCTGTCTTTTACGGAAGAAGTGTTTTTTTATTGTGTTTGCAATTTCAATCGCACTAAAGACTATGACCTGAGAGTGAATGTGTCGCATGTCACCCAAAGGGTACCATACTAAACATCCAGACTGCGGAAAAGAAACTCTCCCACAGTCCTTTCTCGGATAGCTTAAGGCTCGTAACGTACGAAAGAAATCATTCATGATTACTGTATCTTAAACTGTTTTGAGATGAGAAGAGAACAGGCTCAACTAGGAGGGAGACTATCAAGTCCTACTGTTGTCATGCCAAGGATTCATCCTATGGTTGAGGTTTGAAACAGGGAACTCCTAGAAGTTATCATGCATAGGTTTCAACCTAAAGTTCTATCATCACTTCCTTATCAAAGAAAATGAGAGTCCTAAGGGATCATGTCAATGGGATAAAAAAACAGATAAAGCATCAGCTTAAACAGTAAATAGTAATACGGTAAAATGCATGCAATGCAAGTGAGGGAGGAAATGTGTGTGGGGCGTCAGCCTCCACAAGCTCATCTCAACCTCAAGCCAGAATGAATAACAGTAATCATACTGAAAAGATAACATGCTATCAAGCAAGAACAGTAAACTGCAATCATACAGAGGAAATGAAATAAAATGCCATCAGGCAAAACAAACCACATGGGCAAGGGAGCAGGGCTCTACCGAATACCCGCAAGCAAAGCCATACAGTAACAATACAAGCAGAGGGAGCAACTCAACCTCTAGTGCAATCATGCTCCTAGATTAAAGCTATTCTAGATATGGACTTATTCTAATGCATCAAGCAAGTCAAACAAGGCACATCAATACAGAAAAGAAACAAACAAGAAAGCAGATCAACTCCTCTCTCAACTCCAAGCTTCAGCTCTTCTAACAGCAACTCAGTCTTCAGACCTCCATTACTCTTGACAGATATCCATTTGCTTCTCCAGGTTTCAACCCTTCCACATAAGTTTCAACTTATCTTCTTCTTCAAGTTTCAGCTCCTTAATCAGTTCCACCTTCAGGCTTCATTCTTAACCACAAGTATCAACTTGATTCCTTCAGGATCTCTAAGCTTCAAAGTAGGTATCAACTCATCCTTTGCTCTTCAAGCTTCAGCTCTTCGGTTAATCTCAATTGCTTAGAAGTGTCAACTTCATCCTTCAATCTTTACTGGATCTTCATTGGGTCTTCAAGTATCAACTTGATCTTCATGCTCTTCAAGCTTCAGCTACAATGGAAATGCTCAAGGAATCATCCTCTTCCATACTCTGAAATGAAGTCTTCATCTTCACTCTCAAGCCCAACATCTCTCAAGATACCCAAAACAGGAGAAATCACTTAACTGGATAAGCTAGGATCTTAAACTGCTTATTGACCACCAAAGGTGACCTATAAGGGTTTAACATCAAAGGAATGGTTCCCTCAAAGGTTCTACTTCCCAGGTACCATCACTTATCCCTCCAAAGGAGGGAGGTTAATACCCTGGAAGGACCTTGAATCATGGGGAGGAATGGAGGTGAAAGATACCATCCATGTTTAGGAAAGAACTTAACTAGGTCTAAACTCTTCCTAATTCCTAACCCTAAGACAACAACAAAACAAACAAGACTACAAGCTCTCAAGCTCCTTAATCAAACTCAAGTCTTCTACTATTCTCCTCCATGCTCCTCAAAGCAAGACCAAGCCCACCAAGCCAAGCAAAAACCCACAAAGCAAAGCAAACAAAATACAAGCCCACAAGGGCAACACAAACAACCATCAACTACAAAAATCTATTAAAAATAGTATACTATTATATTAAAATCTAATATAATTTCTAGGGGATCCTATATACCTACCCTTAATACCCTATATGTCCCAATATCTAACTTGACCTAGAAACCCAAAATCCTAGTGTTATTGTGGACCTATGTTAAGGATTGACCTAATTCTATACAACCTAAAGTCATCTAACCAAAACTAATCAAATATTAATCACAAAATTATGGAATAAATCCAGAGGGGAGCTAAAGTCCTAATCTAACTATCTTAAAAAGAATGGCCTAAAAATTAAAAGGGAACTAGCTAAACAAAATTCTACAAATCTATGCATCAACATAAAAGGAATTACAATGCTATTAAAAGAGAAAATACACAAAAAAATATTAAAAATGCATGAAATGCAAATATTTTGATTTTATAATTTTATAGACATTATCATGAAATGGGAGAAAAAATCCCCAGGTAAAAATCATCATTTTTCTATTTATTATGATTTTTCAAAGGTTAAAATAAAATGGAGAAAAAGAAATTAAAATGAGAAATGCTTGGTGTAGATAGCAACTATGTTCAGTACAATATCCAGATGGGCTCAAAATCGGGGTGCAAACAACAATACACGCTAGGCCCAGTTTTCATCAGAAAATCAATTAACAAAATATAAAGAAAAAGAAAAATGAACGGTGCAAAGAGTAACAAAAATCAGTTCAAATATCCAATGGGCCAAGACCTGGGGTGCGAATATCAATTACCAACTAAAGCCCAATACCCCAAGTTTAATGAAACGCTTCGTTTTGGTCATCCTCAGAATTCCCTCTCCAAACGAAATTAAATCTCAGTCGTGGGATCTCCACTCAGTCAATGAGTTTTCGCCTCATCCAACGGCCATCTCATCATCTTCTTCCTCCAGCTAGGGTTCAAAGGAGGAAGCCATGGAAACAGAGCTTCAAGCTCAATCTTCACCAATTCGTATCACCTCAATTCTCCATGAAAAACTAAAGTTCAAAGCCCTAATTCATCCAGAATTCCATGCTGATTACAACCATGGCCTTAAAATCCATTGAATCACCCTAAATCTCCAAACCCGATCCAAGATCAAAGATATGCTCAAACTTCAGTTCTAACAATTCTTGAAATTAATTACCTCAGAATGATCACCACCTCACACTGGTAAATTCTTGATATCAACGTCATGCTATAGCTCACTATATCTCATGTTCTTGATCCAAACAAAAATGGTATCATCAACTAAAACTTCACCAATTGATCTCAAACTTCCCAGAATCCATCACCTAATTGTCTCTAACCGTTCTATCCTAACCATTCTGCCTAATTATGCTTAAATCATGGTGTAGAAGAAAAGTTACTAACCTGTCAAATCTTGATTAACAGATAGGGTAAACCTTCACTTCAAGCTCTCAAACTCTTCAGAATCAATCCTTGAATGATGATCTTGCTACTGTTTGCAAAAGATTGGACCAAGAAAACCTGAATCTCCAAAACCGATTATGACTTGCAACCTTCAAAATCCAAAAGCTATCTCCTCAATTCTCCATGGTTTTGCTCTCAATTTGGTATGCACAGCTTCAGTGTGATCAATGGAATGTGTTTGGATTGAAAGAAGCAATGGAAATGGATCAGAATGTGGAATTTGATTTCAACTTGCAATGGAAGCAATTGAAATGGATATCTCACTCTTCTCTCTAATCTCTCACCAACCTTGCATCTGAGCAAGTTCTAAATCATATATAGAATGGTTTAGACTCATCTAGAACCTTCTGGAACCATCCAATGAGAAATTGGGATTCTCATGTCATGAGTTTATGATTTCATCTTATCTCATGCATCATCTCATGCCAAGCCTCTTGTAGCAACTCATTATGACTTGAAATTCTCCTTAGATGAGATATGGGATGTGTTAAGATACTTAGCAAGCTTGTACATTGCCTTTCCTAGTGTTTTGCCTTTGTACCTTAAGATGCAAGCAACCATTTTCCAAAGCAAGTCCATGATCTAGGCCTCAATTCTAAAAAGTGGCTGAACCATTGTTTCTAAAATGCTTTTTAGAGTCAAAATGACCTATTACATGCCATGGTTTGGATGTGTAACTTGGAAATTTCAATTTCCAACTTCAACTTATTTAACTTATGCCTCCATTTTATGTCATTTTTATCACTTTTTGCTACAAGCCTTTTCAACATCTCATAACCTCCTTACTATCCTTAAAACATCATTCTAAGAAAGTTTGATGTTGAAGATTTTTCCATTTGAAGCTTGGAAATAGGAGTTATGGCCTTATGCTTGAAATGACCTATAATCTCCAAATGACCAAAATGCCCTTGACTTGTCAAAGCCATAACTTGAGTTCTACAAATCCTATCACGGACTTCTAGTACTATCTAGAAAGCTAAGAAGATTAGGAACAACATTCATGTTGACCAAAATTTCATAGGAATCATCCTTCTTGGGCAAAAGTTGGATGCAAGTTGGGTGACTTTCAAGGACCCAAATTCACATACCTCAGATGACCTGTAACTTGTCAAAGTCATAACTTGAGCTCTACAAATCCTATCAAGGACTTATAGTACTCAAATTAAAGCTAAGAACAAGATCTACAACATTAATGTTGGGGGTAAGATGAGATGACAATCACATCTTGAGCTAAACTGCCTTGAAGATAAGGGTCAAACTAGGGGATTTTACACTATCAAGCCTTAGAAACCCTAGCTTGAAACTTCTCAAACTCCTCAATCATGATGATTTGACCTTGGAATCATCCTTATAGCATCTCAATGCATCAATCCATGATCACATGGTTCTTGGATTAGGTCTCAACCCTCTCCAAATCATCAGTTGACCTAGGGTTGACCCAATCAAACCCTAATTACACCACTCATGGCTGAGTCTTCTTATTTTTGTACAATGGCCTCTCTAGGCTTTATGATGGCTTTCAAGACATCTCATAAGCTCTCTCAAAGCTTCAAGTCCATCCTCATAGCTTCAGAATCATCTGAGGAGCTCCCACAACTCTCGAGTTAGGAGGCACACAACATTGGTTTCAACCAATCTTTCTGAGGATCTCTTAACTTCTCTGACAAAGATATCAACATTTGAACATTTGAACAACCTTCTTGGCTAGCTTCAAAGTCTTGATTGGTACTCTTGATTGGTACTCATACCTCTTGATGAACACAGGCTAGGTAAATAAATGTTGGTCAAATTTTGGGGTGCAACAGCTGCCCCTATTCAAACGGCTTGAACCTGACTGGGTGAGGAGCGAACGGCTCTCAGCCAATCAAGGTGCGAGACGGTTGAATACCAACAACCCGAAAATTGGCCAACTGCACAAGTACACGGTACTCTGGTGGGAACAAATCTTCGAAAACTGAAATACTAGCTGCACGACAACTAGCTGGAGAATTGGTCACACGGTAACCGGTAATACATGGTCGATCATGCCATCAGGCATCAGGACTCTTCGGGACTCATCAGGTCAACCTTCAGGTTGATCACGTTAAATCATGCCGTCAGGCATTCAAAGAAAACTTTCGGGCATCAGCCAGACTTCATCAGCAAGTTGGGAATAGAATTCTTGGTCAATCATGAACCAATTGGGAATATCCAAACCTCTGCCATCAGGCACTCCGCATCAGCTGAGAGAACTGCTTCATTAGCAGCTGGACCTCAATCATCAAGTCTTCAGGGGAAGTTTCAACTTCGCTGTTCAGAAACCTACTGGGGATAACGCATCTCCGCTGGGGATTCTGGAGAACTATCAAGTAACTCTGCTTCGGGGATCCAGAAATCATTCTGGATGAATCAACTCTGCTGAGGACTTCAAGAATCATCTTGGACACATAACTCCGCTAGGGACTTCAAGAATCATCCTGAACCGGGGACTATGCTGGAGTTTTCAGGAATCATCCTGAGCGAACACTCTGTCGGGGACTCTAAGCATCAGCTTGAGCAACCAACTCTGGAGACTGCACTGGGGATCTTAAGAATCATCTTAAGCAAACCACCTCGCTAGGGCATTCAAGAATCATCTTGATCTGAAGACTTCGTTGGGGGCTTCGAGAATCATCTTGAGCAAGCGACTTCGTTGGGGAGAATTTCAGGAATCATCCTGAGCAATCAATTCTGCGGCGGAACACCTGCAAAACAAGAATGGTAACAACCTAGATCATGTTTATTATGCATATGCTTCGGCAATGGCACAATGCTCCACACGGTGGAAATGCTATGCGTTTATGATAAATGTTATGCAAGCATGCACAATGATGCGATCCCGTCAGCAAAATAAATGTTGAAGGGAGAATCCTCCTGTCAAGGAGAAAGAACCACTCAGATAGGGGGAGGAATCATCCTGCCAAGGAGAACAAGGTCACACCAATCTCAATTGGACTCCGCAGGGGACACAACTTCAGTTGACTGCTGCGGGGGAACGAAGCTCTACGAGAACCTGGACTTGCTGAAGGAAAGCGATATCAATCGCAAGAATAAACTGCACGGCCTTCACGGCTACTTCCCTGGGAATAACGACTCCGGCGGGGAAATGCAGCATCAGCTACTCAACACTCCACTGGGGAAAACCATTCATGGCCCGAGCGGCTTCCAAGGATTCGGCTCTCTTGGGGATCTGCAAACTCGACCGAGGAAGAAGAAATCATTCTGCTTACCAGGGAGAGTACGACTCTATGGGGAATCTCAATTCCGCTGGAGAATTCAGTTTGGGACCATCAGTTGCTGCACACTTCGGTATGACTCAGCTGAGGAGATGACGTTCCTTCAGGATGCATCTGATTGGGGAGAGAATCTTCTCTGCCTGGGGAGACATATCAATGCTCACGATCTCGTTTTCAGACTCTGCGGGGAGAGGCTGCTGAACTTTGCGGGAGGAGGAGGAATCATCCTGCTTGGGGATACGCACGGCGCACTGCCTGGAATATGCTACACCTGTAACAACATAAACAAACAGACAAGATACCCTTCTCAAAGGGACCTATCAAGGTTATCATCTCGTGACAATGTTCAAGTAATTCATTGTTTCAACAATCAGTGGCCTAGGCCTGTAAGTTTATGTATGTGCATTTTATCAAAAACATCGGCGTTCTTTTCCGCAAACAAAACAGGTAAACGCTAAACAGGCAAACAGAATTGCTGAATAGTATACATTTTATTGATAACGATCCCCTGAATGGGTAAAAATGTTTTACAACAGATGCAAGCTCCTGGAATGAGGAAGCCGCGTAAAAATAAATCATAAATATACATCAGTATATACAAATATCGGCAACGAGGCGTAGACGAACACCATGAGTTGATTCCTCTATGACCCACTCGACTTCGATACTTCTTCGACGCTTCAGCTTCCGAAGAGATTGATTCAGATAAACGGCCCTCAGGTCTTCCAAACCACTAAACAAAGAAAGTCTACACGCGGAACGCAGTCATTTGCTTTTTCAAATCCCTAACTTTTGCGTGAACCGCCCTTTGCGGGTTTTCAGTTCACCGGGATACCCTTTTTTGCCAAAGTCGCCCATCCGGGTTTTCGACTTTGCGGGTGTACATTTTTTCAATTTATATCCCTAATTTTTGCCCGAACCTTTTTCCTTTTTTATGGTTCGCCGGGATGCCCCATTTTTTCCTAGACTCTCTTTTTACTGTCCAGCGGGTCGCTTTCAAGCAAAGTATTTTTTAACTGCGTCCGCGTTCACCGGGGATGCAAAATCTTCACCATCCATCATGGATAACAACAAAGCTCCCCCCGAGAAGACCTTGATGACGACGTACGGACCTTCGTAATAGGGAGTCCACTTGCCCCAGTGATCGGAGTATGGAGGAAGAATCTTCTTCAGGACGAGATCACCCGTCTGAAAGCTCCTAGGACGCACCTTCTTATCCTAAGCTTTCTTCATTCGGCTTTGGTACAGACGACCATGCACAATCGATGCTAACCACTTCTCGTCCATCAGGCTGAGTTGGTTCAGTCGGTTCGTAATCCATTCTGCCTCGTCGAGTTTCACATCAACCAAAACTCGCAAAGAAGGGATCTCCACTTCTAACGGTAGGACTGCTTCCATACCGTACACCAAGGAGAAAGGAGTTGCCCCGGTTGATGTACGTACCGTCGTACGATAACCGTATAGTGCAAATGGCAGCATCTCGTGCCATTCTTTGTAGGTCACAACCATCTTCTGAACAATCTTCTTTATGTTCTTATTGGCCGCTTCAACAGCGCCATTCATCTTCGGCCGATAAGGAGATGAGTTGTGGTATTCAATCTTGAAACTCTGGCACAGCTCCTTCATCATCTTGTTATTCAGATTCGAACCATTATCAGTAATGATCCGCTCGGGAATTCCGTAACAACAGATGATGTCCCTCTTTATGAATTTAGCCACCACCTGCTTGGTCACATTAGCATATGAGGCTGCCTCCACCCACTTGGTGAAGTAGTCGATAGCTACTAGAATAAAGCGATGACCGTTAGATGCAGTGGGCTCGATCTTGCCTATCATGTCGATGCCCCACATGGAGAACGGCCACGGGGAGGACATGACATTTAACGGGCACGGCGGCACATGAACTTTATCAGCATAAATCTGGCATTTATGACATCTCTTCGTGAATTTAAAGCAGTCCGACTCCATCGTCAGCCAGTAATATCCTGCTCTCAGGATCTTTCTCGTCATAGCATGCCCGCCGGCGTGCATACCAAATGTGCCTTCATGGACTTCTTCCATGAGCATACTCGCCTCTTTCTCATCTACACATCTGAGTAGCACGAGATCGTGGTTTCTCTTATACAACACTTCATCAGGATTGAGATAAAAATTTCCAGATAGCCTCCTCAGAGTCTTCTTATCCTGGGTTGACGCACCCGCGGGATACTCCTTAGTCATAAGGAAAGTCTGGATGTCATGGAACCACGGCTTGCCGTCGGCGGCTTCCTCGATTGCAAAGACAAATGCAGGTCTATCAAGACGAGAAAGGACAATTCTTGGAGCTTCATTCCAAAAATTGACTTTATACATCGAAGCTAACGTGGCTAAGGCATCAGCCATCTGATTCTCTGCTCTGGGCACATGATGGAGTTCCACTCGATCAAAGAACGGAAGTAGCCTTCTGGCATAATTCATGTACGGCACCAAATTCGATTGACGAGTCTCCTACTCCCCTTTAATTTGGTTGATCACAAGCGCCGAGTCACCATATACGTCTAGGTTCTTGATTCTCAAATCAATCGCCTCTTCTAGAACCATGATGCATGCTTCGTACTCCGCTTCATTATTGGTGACTGGAAACGTCAATCTCGCAGTGAACGGGATGTAGGATCCGTGGGGAGTCGTGATGATCACCCCAATGCCACTTCCGTAAGAGTTAACCGCCCCGTCAAATATCAATTTCCACTGGGATTTCCTATCTGGCCCCTCGTCAGGCAGCGGTTCATCACAATCTTTCGCTTTGAGAAACATGATATCCTCATCAGGGAATTCAAATTTCATCGGCTGGTAATCCTCGATCGGCTGTTCGGCAAGGTAATCAGACAATACGCTTCCCTTGATGGCCTTCTGGGATACGTACTGAATATCATATTCCGTTAACACCATTTGCCATCTGGCAATCCTGCCCGAAAGAGCCTGTTTCTCGAAGACGTACTTGATCGGATCCATCTTCGAAATTAGCATAGTGGTGTGGTTGAGCATGTACTGTCGTAAACGCTTGGCATCCCAGGCTAGTGCACAACACGTCTTCTCCAGCATCGAGTAGCGAGATTCACAGTCAGTGAACTTTTTACTCAAGTAGTAAATGGCATGCTCCTTTCTGCCCGTCTCGTCGTGCTAATCGAGAACACACCCCATACTATTCTCAAGAACTGTCAAGTACATGATTAGCGGCCGTCCAGCCACTGGGGGTATCAAGATTGGAGGTTCCTGAAGATACTGCTTTATCTTGTTGAATGCCTTCTGGCAATCCTCATTCCAGGTAATCGCCTGATCTTTCTTTAAAAGCTTGAACATCGGTTCACACGTGGCCATGAGCTGAGAGATAAACCTTGCAATATAGTTTATTCTGCCCAAGAAACCACAAACTTCTTTTTCTGTTTTTGGCACTGGCATTTCTTGTATCGCTTTTATCTTCGCAGGATCAACCTCGATGCCTCTTTCACTCACAATAAACCCCAGTAACTTTCCGGACCGTACTCCGAAAGTACGTTTGTTAGGATTCAGCCTCAACCTGAACTTCCTAAGCCTCTCAAAAAGCTTCAGCAAATTGATCAGATGTCCCTCCTCCGTTTGGGACTTCGCAATCATGTCATCAACATAGACTTCCATCTCATGATGAATCATGTCATGAAACAAAGTTACCATAGCTCGTTGGTAAGTGGCCCCTGCGTTCTTCAGACCGAAAGGCATTACCTTGTAGCAAAATGTTCCCCAAGGAGTGATAAACGTCGTCTTCTCCATATCCTCCGGCGCCATCTTGATCTGGTTGTAACCGGAGAAGCCATCCATGAACGAAAACACGGAGAACTGGGCTGTGTTGTCGACCAACACATCGATATGAGGCAGCGGGAAATCATCCTTAGGGCTCGCCCTATTCAAATCCCGATAATCGACGCACATTCGTACCTTACCGTCCTTCTTCGATACAGGCACTATGTTGGCGACCCACGGAGGGTAAGTGGTGACCGCTAAGAATCCAGCATCAAGCTGCTTTTGCACTTCTTCCTTGATCTTAACGGCCATATCTGGTCTTGTCCTCCTAAGCTTCTGCTTAACGGGAGGACAATCTTCTCGCAGCGGCAAGTGGTGGACCACGATGTCCGTGTCAAGTCCGGGCATATCTTCGTATGACCAAGCAAAGACGTCACTATACTCTCTTAGCATCTCGACTAATCTCTGCTTGACATCATTCTGCAATGCAGCCCCTATCCTGACGTTTCTGACGAGTTCTTCAGAACCCAGATTCACGATCTCAATTTCCTCTTCGTGAGGCAGAATAATTTTGTCCTCTTGTTTCAACAAGCGGGCCAACTCTTTAGGAAGGTCTTCGTCTTCATCAATCTCTTCTTCGGCTTGATAGATCGGGCAATCGAAGTCGAAGTGAGCCGTAGAAGGTCCAGAGTCGATGTCATCTGTTATGTGGATCCTGCAATAACAAGGGTTAAGTTTAAAACAAGTATGTGCAGGTTAGCACAAACCCCATTGCCATTTTATTGTTTTTCAAAACAAATATAAAACTGGAATAACAGAGATCACAATATTTGAATACGAAGAAAACGCCTTTGATTTATTAACAAAATGCATGTACATAATCCAACAAGGCCCTGACAATAAAACCTCTATGCCCCGGGTAAGACATAGGGTTGTACAATGATTGGAAAAAGTAAATCATTACTCTTCGCTTGTCATATGGATGATATCCTTGACGGACCATTTGGTAAGGCCCTCGCCTGGCTTGCTTGGCTGAATCCAAGAGTCGAGGTCATAATCGCTATCTCCGCTGTCTTCAGACGCCACGTTGATGCTTTCGAAAATCATTCTGCCACTGGTAAACTGGATCGGCCCTTTACCTCGAGATGCACTGCTAGAAGAAGAAGAAGCTTCAGCTCCAGGAGAATATCCCAACCCAAACTTATCCTGCTTGTTAGGTATCTCCAGAATTCGCCCCCAGCCTGGGGTGGATCCGGCTTGGACAACGGCCCGAGCTTCCTTGAATGAGGAGAGAGTCATCTCTGGCTTTTCTGTGACTACAGGAGCTACGTCCTTCACTTTGACGGCTTCGAACGCTTGGCATAGAGTCTCATGGATTTCGCCATCCATCTCCACATACTTAAAGGATGACAAATGGCTCACCATTATGTCTTCCTCACCACACACGGTTACGATGCTACCCCCGACAGCATACTTGAGCTTCTGGTGCAACGTGGAGGTTACGGCACCAGCAGCATGGATCCACGGCCGGCCCAAGAGACAACTGTAGGCAGGCATGATGTCCATAATATAAAAGATCGCGTCGAACGTTTCCGGCCCGACTTGGATCGGCAGGGTCACCTCCCCCGAAAACATGTCGTTTAGTTCCGTCGAACGCCTTCATAACCAGATCACTGGGTGTGCAAATTACTCCACGAGTATCCAACTTCATCAATGCCTTCTTCGGAAGAACATTAAGCGACGAACCCGTGTCCACCAACACGTGCGACATAATTGTGCCCCTACACTCTATCGAGATGTGCATAGCGCTGTTGTGATTCCTCCCCTTCGGCGTCAGCTCCAGGTCCATGAAACCTAGCCCATTTCCAGCATTTACGTGGGCTACAACCTCTTCTAGCTGATTTACCGATATTTCTTGCGGTACATAGGCGGCGTTCAACACCTTCAGCAGCGCATTGCGGTGTGCTTCAGAACACAGCAACAAGTTCAGAATGGAAATCTTCGAGGGCGTCTGATGGAGATGATCCACAATCTTGTAGTCACTCTTTTTAATCAACCGCATAAACTCCTCAGCATCTTTAACAAGCAAGTCTTTTTCTACCCCACACGAGGCCTCTTCAACGACTTTACTTTTACCCTTATCGGCCGCATCAGCTCTGACCGCTTTATCCGCCACGACCTCTGGTGGTGCAAACACTCTTCCGCTGCGAGTGATACCACTGATTCCCGCAAGGTTCTCCCCAGTCGACCCAAACGGTTCTAGCTCCAACTTCTGGCCGTTGCAATAGACTTCAGCCCCATAATGCCTTGGGACAGCGTTAGTGCTTTCGAAGGGTATCGGCCCAGCTTTGGTAATGGTAATCGTGGGCGGTCGGGGCGCAGAAATGGTTATCGGCCAGCGAGGGATGGTGATGGTGGTGACTTCATCGGCCTGCTTCAGCACTACCTCTCCTGATCCACTTTCAGCCCTCCGGCTAAACTGCAGAATCCCTTCAGTCATCAGACTTTGAATTCCTTCGACCAACTGTTCACATCCATCAGAACGTGTGGCACAGTCCATGCATAACTCTCCGCAACCTGGAAAGAACCCTCTTTTCAGCAACTTAGCTTTAACGAAGCTAAGCGGCATCCTCAGATCTCTGACATCAGTCAACAAATATGCACTCTCGTCTTCGATAATGGTGTTCACTCCGCCTCCCCTATGATTCGGCATAGGATTCTTCGTGACATTTGGCACATTATCGGAGAAGTTGATGATCTTGGCATCCACCATGTCCTGCACCTTATGCTTGAAGGCTTTGCAGTTCTCTATTGTGTGGCCTGGCGCCCCTGAGTGAAAATCACAAGTGGCATTCGCGTCGTACCCTGGCGAAGGTGCCCCTGTCAAGGGAGCCAGCGTCCTCTTCTGGATCAACTGCAGCTGAAGCAAAGTCTGCAAGAGTTGTGCGTACGATATGGGCGGTGTCTCGAAGTGACGGTTCGCCAAAGGTGCTCGATTCTGATACTTCTTGTATCCCTGTTGATTCGGTTGCTGCTGCGGAGCTGCCGGGATATTTATACTAGCCACCTGCTGGTGAGGGCCTTTGCCCTTTCTTCGAGCGTTGGTCACAGCGCTCGCTTCTCCTTCCCGTCTTTTGCCAGCATAAGGTTTCTTCCCGCCTCCCCCAGCTGAGGATGGCTCACCTTGAATTTTCCCGATCTTGATCCCGTTTTCGACGTGCTCACCCGTGATAATGAGATCTGAGAACGTCCCAGACATACCGCTGACTAACTTCTCATAATAAACCCCTGGGAGGGTAGCCACGAACATCTGCACAAGCTCGCGTTCAACCATCGGCGGCTGAACTCTAGCTGCCAACTCACGCCACCGCTGGGCGTACTCCTTAAACCCTTCATTGTTCCTCTGCGACAGATTCTGCAACTGAACTCAGTTTGGGGCCAAGTCGCTATTGTATTGGTAGTGGTGCACAAATGCTTCAGCAAGATCCTTCCATGTGTGCACACTAGTGGGCTCCAGACCCATGTACCACTCGAGGGATGGCCCGGAAAGACTGTCTTGGAAGAAGTGCATCAGCAGCTTCTCGTCTTCGGAATGAGCAGACATCTTCCTGTAGTACGATCTCAGGTGGACACGAGGGCAAGTGGTGCCCTTATATTTTTCGAAGTCAGGTACCTTGAACTTAGGAGGCACCTTGAGATCAGCAATTAGTCCCAACTTGGACATATCAACGCTCAGAGTATTCTGATTCTCGATATCTCTCATCTTATCTTCAAGTGCCTTGAATCTAAGCCGTGCTTCAGCATTCAGCTCCCCTTCAGCACCTTTCTGAGAGAACACATTGTCCTGACGATCCTCTAGCCATGGTTGAGGCACAAACAGATTCCCGACGCCTGCATTGTCGTTGCCCGATCCGACATTGACATTAGCTCCCAGACTCCCATTACCGACGCCCGTCGTATTGAGTCCGATGTTGGCCATCACATTGCCGTTGGAACTGCCATTTCCCCCGGTCACGGGGACACCATTCTGCGGAGTTTCAACTGGTGGAGGAGTAGGCACAGTCCCCCCGTGGAGTACGTCGTTGCTATCAACCCTGGAAATCAAAGGCTGAACCAAAGTTCTGAGCTGCTCCTGGACATTAGCGACCGCTTGCATGAGCTCCATGAAGCGATCCATTCTTTCGCGGAGTTCCTGAACCTCAGTTTGCACTTGCTCCATGATCCTGATTTGATTAGCTCTAGTCGGATAGTGGTGAATCGGTCTCTGATCAATCCTGGAACCACCTGGAACAACCTGAAACGACCTGCGACAACCCCTGAAACAACCTGCGACCACCCCTGAAACAACCTGGAAAACACATAAGGGTTAGGAAAACAACAAAATGCTCGTCATGCAAATGCTTCATGCAAATGCATGTGTGTGTCTGTGCGTTGGGGAGACCTCCCCCGATCCTAGTGCCTGAGTGCCAGTGCTGATAATAATAAGAAGTCCAAGTCCAATCATGGAAATAACAATCTCATATATAAAGAAAGCCCATCAAGGCAGTACACAACATCAGCGAGTACAAGATGAATCAACAGCGTGACCTCAGCCAACAAGCCTGGTGATGGTCAGCATACAGCAATGATCAAAACAAAAGGAATGCAAAAAGTCAAGTACGGCCACGGGCGCGATACTCTTCTAACAACTCCTTCGTTTCTGGATGATCAGGCAGAGTGAGCAACCCTTCGACGAGTAATTCCCTCTGCACAATGGTATACTGAAATCCTTCGACCGAACCTTCCCATGCTCCTTCGCTGAAGCATTCTTCTAACTTCCTTTTCTTGGACTCAAACGTCAGTTTGCGCTCCTTCAGGTTAGCGAGAGCTCTGTTAAGCTGGCCTTCGGCGGCGTATCTGCGAGCGGTTTCTTCATCAAACCTATTCTTCATATCCTTCACTTGGGCTTCCAGCTTGGAGATCTGTAGCATCAGCTTATCCTCCCGTTCTTTCCTGGTGGCCAGGGAAGCCTTCCAGTGTTGGTTGAACTTGGATATCCTCCGATATGCTTCGTCCAAGTGTTGCTTCTTCGTAGCCAGTACATCGTTGACAGCTTTGAAGTCTTGACCCATGCGCTCATGCTCGGCTATCTGCTTAGTCAGGTTTGTACCTAGCTGGTTCACCAGCTCTGTCTGCCTCTTGAAGGAATGAACGGCTTCGTTCCTCTCGCTTCAGAGCTGAGTCAACTCTTTCTCCAGTTCCTCATTTGCCCGCTTCAATTCATCTCGCTCAGCTAACACCTGATTATGTTGCTGAATGGGCACAGTAGTAGGCTCTTCAATCATTGGAGGGCTCTCTGGCTTGGCATGAGGAAACGGCATCCCTATAGCGTCTGCTCTGGCTTTGACCCAAGTCACATACGAAGGGTAGGCTTGATTGTTGCTTCTCCCCAGCAATGGTTTTCCTCGCTTACTGATGCCATTCCAGGCGCGCTGAAGCTTGGATAACAGATCCCCCTCTAGAAGACCAGTGAGGTACAGAGATTCCTGTACCTCTTCATCCTTCGGCGGAGCCCTCAAAGCATACGCGAACTGTCGGACCAGCAACGACGGATTGTAGTTTATGCAGCCCTTCCTGCCTATCAAAGGCACGTTTGGAAACCCGCTGCAGCTGAAGATCACCTCAGAACCTAGCCTGTCTCTGTCGAACCAGTCAATATCCTCTGCAAATAAACTCATCAGACGTTCGGACCACTCAGCTGTGGCTGCAAACGAGACAAAAGGACCCCTCTTGGGCAGATGACTATCAAGCCACTTATAAAGCAAGGGTACACAGCATGAGACATTCTTGCCCCTTCTGTTCTCGTTTTTGTAGTGGACGGAATGGTAGACATCTCCTATCAAGGTAGGGACTGGATTCCCTGATGCGAAGATATGAAATGCGTCGAAGTCTACAAAATCGGGCATATTGGGGAACAGAATAATGCCATATATGCACAAGGCGAGGATGGCATTGAAAGCGACCCAACATCCGTCCTTGGCGCACTGCTGAGCCTTTCCCACTAGAAACTGCAAGGAGAACCCGGGAACCTTGTTCCAACTAGTCAACACCAACTCGGAGGCATCCAGATGAAGAGAAGGAGCTAAACCAGCCAGATCAGGCTCAGCATCCATATGAACAAAAGGCATCTGCCTCTTGATAGGCACACCTAACAAATCAGCATATTCCTCCAGCATAGGTGCGAGAACAAAATCCTGAAAAGTGAAACATCTCAACGGAGGGTCGTAGAACTGCAGCAGAGCGTGCAACCCATTCAACTCGAACACAGAAGGTTTACGAACCAAGCTGAGCAATTTGCCGTAAGATTTTCTGAACTCATCTCTCACAGAATCATCTGCTAAAGCTATCAAACCAGTCAACTTAACCACATCAGGGGCAGGGAACTTGTAAGCCACGGTCTTCCTCAGAGAACCCATAACAATACAATAGGAGGCAAGAAATCCTGGATCGGGGAAAACGGTACCTGCAACAAGGACACACGTTAATGAAATGCAAATGAGTATGCAAACTAATGCAAAATGCAATCATGCAATAGGAGATCAAGGCAACTGTGTTGTGGAGATTCTGTATCAACAAAACCATAACACTGCTCTATCAAGAACAACCACTGATAAGAAGAAAACCCTGGTGTAGGACCACAAATCTGCTCTGTCAAGAAAAACCATCTGATAGGGCCATATACATAGGACCATAATTCTGCTCTGTCAAGAACAAATGTCTGATAATAAGGACCTCTGATACAGGACCAAGAAACTGCTCTATCAAGAACAAACATACATCTGCTGATGAGATCTTCAAACCCCAATCATAAATCTGCTCTGTCAAGAACAAACAACTGATGACCAAACTCTGCTCTATCAAGAACAAACATCTGATAATGAGATCCTCAGACCCCAATCATAAACCTGCTCTGTCAAGAACAAATACACATCTGATGATAAGATCCTCTAATCAAAACTTGCTCTATCAAGAACAAATACACATCTGATGATAAGATCCTCTGATCAAAACCTGCTCTATCAAGAACAAATACACATCTGATGATAAGATCCTCTGATCAAAACCTGTTCTATCAAGAACAAATACACATCTGATGATAAGATCCTCTGATCAAAACCTGCTCTATCAAGAACAAATACACATCTGATGATAAGATCCTCTGATCCCAACAAAACTGATCCACTATCAAGAAAACCAGGTGGTCTGAAGGTCAAAGTTTCCTGCAATAAACCCAACCCTGCTCACAGGTATGAACCTAAACTGACTCAAGTTCGGCATCCTATGCGTTCATCAGCGTCACATACATTCAAGAGGGGTGATACGATACCCAGAAGGTGTGGCATCACCAGCTCATGAAGCGGCCTCACTCGGCTGAATCACAAATGATCGGTCCCTAGAGTCGACAATCCACCAAACCAGCAACCGTCTCAACCCAAAGGGTTGAAAGAGAAGCCAATCGGGAGAACCTCGTCTGAGCGTGGATTTCATGAGACACTAGTGCCTGCAAGGCAAGCACGCGCCCACTAATTTCCACAACTAATTCTATGGTGCACTCAAGCCTGGGTCTGGCTTCTCACTCATCAGAATGCCCCTCCCACAACAGCACAGATAATCATATCATACTGAAAAATAAAGATGCGGGAAATAAAGTGCAATAAATAAACACAACCCAACAAGTAATCATACAAGCGCTAGGATTGAATCTCATGGGGAACCGGAGAACCAGATATTCTGGGTTCGATCCCCAGCAGAGTCGCCAGCTGTCGCTTTCGCGAAAATAAGGTGCCGACACAACAGAAGAGTCGCCACCTTTCGTTATTTATCCCTCGGAGCGGGAAAGGAAACGATCGGAAAAACCTAACGAAGAAAGGGTAAGACAAGGTCGTCGCAACCATTGTCTGGGTTCGGGAGTCGGTTACGCAAGGGGAAGGTATTAGCACCCCTCACGTCCGTCGTACTCAACGGGATCCATACTTTTTGTGTTTACTTGGACGAGTTGGTTTATCTATCTACCTATCAAGGTTGGCTTAAAAAGAAAAGAAAAATGACTCGGCAAAGCGTCGCACTTTATGCCTACGTATTCTCATCAGAGAACCAGAAATCAGAGTCAACGTAGTTCGACCTACGACGGGTTACGGGGATGGTGGCTCGCCAATACATCAGTATTGTGCCTACGTACTCTCAACAGAGATGAGAGATCAGAGCTTACGTAGTTCGGGACACTACGGTTTGTTTTCTGTCTTTTACGGAAGAAGTGTTTTTTTTATTGTGTTTGCAATTTCAATCGCACTAAAGACTATGACCTGAGAGTGAATGCGTCGCATGTCACCCAAAGGGTTCCATACTAAACATCCAGACTGCGGAAAAGAAACTCTCCCACAGTCCTTTCTCGGATAGCTTAAGGCTCGTAACGTATGAAAGAAATCATTCATGATTACTGTATCTTAAACTGTTTTGAGATGAGAAGAGAACAGGCTCAACTAGGAGGGAGACTACCAAGTCCTACTGTTGTCATGCCAAGGATTCATCCTATGGTTGAGGTTTGAAACAGGGAACTCCTAGAAGTTATCATGCATAGGTTTCAACCTAAAGTTCTATCATCACTTCCTTATCAAAGAAAATGAGAGTCCTAAGGGATCACGTCAATGGGATAAAAAAACAGATAAAGCATCAGCTTAAACAGTAAATAGTAATACGGTAAAATGCATCCAATGCAAGTGAGGGAGGAAATGTGTGTGGGGCGTCAGCCTCCACAAGCTCATCTCAACCTCAAGCCAGAATGAATAACAGTAATCATACTGAAAAGATAACATGCTATCAAGCAAGAACAGTAAACTGCAATCATACAGAGGAAATGAAATAAAATGCCATCAGGCAAAACAAACCACATGGGCAAGGGAGCAGGGCTCTACCGAATACCCGCAAGCAAAGCCATACAGTAACAATACAAGCAGAGGGAGCAACTCAACCTCTAGTGCAATCATGCTCCTAGATTAAAGCTATTCTAGATATGGACTTATTCTAATGCATCAAGCAAGTCAAACAAGGCACATCAATACAGAAAAGAAACAAACAAGAAAGCAGATCAACTCCTCTCTCAACTCCAAGCTTCAGCTCTTCTAACAGCAACTCAGTCTTCAGACCTCCATTACTCTTGACAGATATCCATTTGCTTCTCCAGGTTTCAACCCTTCCACATAAGTTTCAACTTATCTTCTTCTTCAAGCTTCAGCTCCTTAATCAGTTCCACCTTCAGGCTTCATTCTTAACCACAAGTATCAACTTGATTCCTTCAGGATCTCCAAGCTTCAAAGTAGGTATCAACTCATCCTTTGCTCTTCAAGCTTCAGCTCTTCAGTTAATCTCAATTGCTTAGAAGTGTCAACTTCATCCTTCAATCTTTACTGGATCTTCATTGGGTCTTCAAGTATCAACTTGATCTTCATGCTCTTCAAGCTTCAGCTACAATGGAAATGCTCAAGGAATCATCCTCTTCCATACTCTGCAATGAAGTCTTCATCTTCACTCTCAAGCCCAACATCTCTCAAGATACCCAAAACAGGAGAAATCACTTAATTGGATAAGCTAGGATCTTAAACTGCTTATTGACCACCAAAGGTGACCTATAAGGGTTTAACATCAAAGGAATGGTTCCCTCAAAGGTTCTACTTCCCAGGTACCATCACTTACCCCTCCAAAGGAGGGAGGTGAATACCCTGGAAGGACCTTGAATCATGGGGAGGAATGGAGGTGAAAGATACCATCCATGTTTAGGAAAGAACTTAACTAGGTCTAAACTCTTCCTAATTCCTAACCCTAAGACAACAACAAAACAAACAAGACTACAAGCTCTCAAGCTCCTTAATCAAACTCAAGTCTTCTACTATGCTCCTCCATGCTCCTCAAAGCAAGACCAAGCCCACCAAGACAAGCAAAAACCCACAAAGCAAAGCAAACAAAATACAAGCCCACAAGGGCAACACAAACAACCATCAACTACAAAAATCTATTAAAAATAGTATACTATTATATTAAAATCTAATATAATTTCTAGGGGATCCTATATACCTACCCTTAATACCCTATATGTCCCAATATCTAACTTGACCTAGAAACCCAAAATCCTAGTGTTATTGTGGACCTATGTTAAGGATTGACCTAACTCTATACAACCTAAAGTCATCTAACCAAAACTAATCAAAAATTAATAAAAAAATTATGGAATAAATCCAGAGGGGAGCTAAAGTCCTAATCTAACTATCCTAAAAAGAATGGCCTAAAAATTAAAAGGGAACTAGCTAAACAAAATTCTACAAATCTATGCATCAACATAAAAGGAATTACAATGCTATTAAAAGAGAAAATACACAAAAAATATTAAAAATGCATGAATGCAAATATTTTGATTTTATAATTTTCTAGACATTAGCATGAAATGGGAGAAAAAATCCCCAAGTAAAAATCATCATTTTTCTATTTATTATGATTTTTCAAAGGTTAAAATAAAATGGAGAAAAAGAAATTAAAATGAGAAATGCTTGGTGCAGATAGCAACTATGTTCAGTACAATATCCAGATGGGCTCAAAATCGGGGTGCAAACAACAATACGCGCTAGGCCCAGTTTTCATCAGAAAATAAATTAACAAAATATAAAGAAAAAGAAAAATGAACGGTGCAAAGAGTAACAAAAATCAGTTCAAATATCCAATGGGCCAAGACCTGGGGTGCGAATATCAATTACCAACTAAAGCCCAATACCCCAAGTTTAATGAAACGCTTCGTTTTGGTCATCCTCAGAATTCCCTCTCCAAACGAAATTAAATCTCAGTCGTGGGATCTCCACTCAGTCAATGAGTCTTCGCCTCATCCAACGGCCATCTCATCATCTTCTTCCTCCAGCTAGGGTTCAAAGGAGGAAGCCATGGAAACAGAGCTTCAAGCTCAATCTTCACCAATTCGTATCACCTCAATTCTCCATGAAAAACTAAAGTTCAAAGCCCTAATTCATCCAGAATTCCATGTTGATTACAACCATGGCCTTAAAATCCATTGAATCACCCTAAATCTCCAAACCCGATCCAAGATCAAAGATATGCTCAAACTTCAGTTCTAACAATTCTTGAAATTAATTACCTCAGAATGATCACCACCTCACACTGGTTAATTCTTGATATCAAAGTCATGCTATAGCTCACTATATCTCATGTTCTTGATCCAAACAAAAATGGTATCATCAACTGAAACTTCACCAATTGATCTCAAACTTCCCAGAATCCATCACCTAATTGTCTCTAACCGTTCTATCCTAACCATTCTGCCTAATTATGCTTAAATCATGGTGTAGAAGAAAAGTTACTAACCTGTCAAATCTTGATTAACAGATAGGGTAAACCTTCACTTCAAGCTCTCAAACTCTTCAGAATCAATCCTTGAATGATGATCTTGCTACTGTTTGCAAAAGATTGGACCAAGAAAGCCTGAATCTCCAAAACCGATTATTACTTGCAACCTTCAAAATCCAAAATCTATCTCCTCAATTCTCCATGGTTTTGCTCTCAATTTGGTATGCACAACTTCAGTGTGATCAATGGAATGTGTTTGGATTGAAAGAAGCAATGGAAATGGATCAGAATGTGGAATTTGATTTCAACTTGCAATGGAAGCAATTGAAATGGATATCTCACTCTTCTCTCTAATCTCTCACCAACCTTGCATCTGAGCAAGTTCTAAATCATATATAGAATGGTTTAGACTCATCTAGAACCTTCTGGAACCATCCAATGAGAAATTGGGATTCTCATGTCATGAGTTTATGATTTCATCTTATCTCATGCATCATCTCATGCCAAGCCTCTTGCAGCAACTCATTCTGACCTGAAATTCTCCTTAGATGAGATATGGGATGTGTTAAGATACTTAGCAAGCTTGTACATTGCCTTTCCTAGTGTTTTGCCTTTGTACCTTAAGATGCAAGCAACCATTTTCCAAAGCAAGTCCATGATCTAGGCCTCAATTCAAAAAAGTGGCTGAACCATTGTTTCTAAAATGCTTTTTAGAGTTAAAATGACCTATTATATGCCATGGTTTGGATGTGTAACTTGGAAATTTCAATTTCCAACTTCAACTTATTTAACTTATGCCTCCATTTTAGGTCATTTTTATCACTTTTTGCTACAAGCCTTTTCAACATCTCATGACCTCCATACTAGACTTAAAACATCATTCTAAGAAAGTTTGATGTTGAAGATTTTTCCATTTGAAGCTTGGAAATAGGAGTTATGGCCTTATGCTTGAAATGACCTATAATCTCCAAATGACCAAAATGCCCTTGACTTGTCAAAGCCATAACTTGAGTTCTACAAATCCTATAAAGGACTTCTAGTACTCTCTAGAAATATAAGAAGATGAGGAACAACATTCATGTTTACCAAAAGTTCATAGGAATCATCCTTCTTGGGCAAAAGTTGGATGCAAGTTGGGTGACTTTCAAGGACCCAGATTCACATACCTCAGATGACCTGTAACTTGTCAAAGTCATAACTTGAGCTCTACAAATACTATCAAGGACTTCTAGTACTCAAATTAAAGCTAAGAACATTCTCTACAACATTCATGTTGGGGGTAAGATGAGATAACAATCACATCTTGAGCTAAACTGCCTTGAAGATAAGGGTCAAACTAGGGGATTTTACACTATCAAGCCTTAGAAACCCTAGCTTGAAACTTCTCAAACTCCTCAATCATGATGAGTTGACCTTGGAATCATCCTTATATCATCTCAATGCATCAATCCATGATCACTTGGTTCTTGGATTAGGTCTCAACCCTCTCCAAATCATCAGTTGACCTAGGGTTGACCCAGTCAAACCCTAATTACACCACTCATGGCTGAGTCTTCTTATTTTTGTACAATGGCCTCTCTAGGATTTATGATGGCTTTCAAGACATCTCATAAGCTCTCTTAAAGCTTCAAGTCCATCCTCATAGCTTCAGAATCATCTGAGGAGCTCCCATAACTCTCGAGTTAGGAGGCACAAAACCTTGGTTTCAACCAATCTTTCTGAGGATCTCTTAACTTCTCTGACAAAGATATCAACCTTTGAACATTTGAACAACCTTCTTGTCTAGCTTCAAAGTCTTGATTGGTACTCTTTATTGGTACTCATACCTCTTGATGAACACAAGCTAGGTAAATAAATGTTGGTCAAATTTTGGGGTGCAACATACACATATTTCCTTGTTGATACCTTGTGATTATCCTCCTAGAATCTAGATCATATGAGTTAGTCATGTGTTTGAGATTGTTCAAATGATATTCATCATCTTCAACCTTTGTCAAGAACCATAGTTATGGACCTTCAACTCTAAATATTGAGTATAGGAGGTATACCAAAGGTACATTAGGGAATTTAACGTTTTTCCTTGAAATTTTTTTTGTGTATCAGGTGTACTAATTGTTCCTTGGGTATGTATTTTGGTTGTGCCTTGTTCACAAAGAGAGAAAAGTGTCTATATACTACATTGAAGACTTTAGTGACACCGTGTGAAAGTTGTTGCGGAACAAAATTGGTAGTTATCTAATTAATCAAGGCTAATGGCAATCGCTCAGACAAGTCTTTGTAATATTTGAGGTAAGAATGTTGCAGAAAGGAAGCTTAGATTAGGTTATTATGGATACAAAGATTATTGGATCAAGATTATTGAGGATCTTGTGTGTAGCAGTTCAGTATCTGCGACAACAGAAGGAATTGTCATTTAATTCATGTGTAATAGTTTGTTGTATCAAAATACTTATATATTAACTCTTGAAAATAGTGGTAGACTTGATTATTTTTTTCCAATGGTTTCAAATCATTAAAGAGTGGACCAGGCATAGCAAGGACGATTTTTGAACCACTATATATCTCTGTGTACCTCTTTCTTCCATGTCTCTCTTTCATTTTTGTCATTCATCATATAATAGTTGGATTATAGCATAATTTATATGTCATTTATATTAGATCTCTTTTTTAGTGATTTATTGTATAAGCATAGGTCTGTGTTGCATCAAACCTATCAAATCATGCTTAAGTTGATTATAATAAATTACATGTCAAAGTCGAGACATTAAATTGCTTGAATTATCCTAGTTGACTTAAGTCCTTATTTGGTCATACTCTTAGCGATAATGTTGAAATACATTGGTATGAATTCATATTGAAGCCATTCTATTTTATTTTAGCTTCTGCATATTAAACTTTTTCTGTATTAAAAGTTTAAGAATAGTTTTTAAGAGAGGATCGGTCTATTAACCCCCCCCCCCCCCCCCCCCTCCTGGACCTTTTTTTACTTATATTATCAACTGACAAGTAGCCTCAGAGCTGGTCTTTTGATCAAGTCTAAGCAACTTCAAAATTGGAGAATATAAAGTCCTTTTTTATCCTAAAATTTATTTTATTTTTTTTTGAAGTCTTCTCATCTAAGTGTAAATCAAACATATTTCAATTGATATAATAATAATTGATTCATCATAGGTCAATCAATGTGAATTGATATCAAGTAGTTCTCTACTATAATTTTATTTAATCACTAACAGAATTAAGAGATTCTCAAAGTTTGATTTATCTAGAATTAAACTAAGCAAATTTTTTCAGATGTGTGCATGAATGACCAATAATATAGCATAATTTTTCTCTTTTTTGTTGGAAGATTACTCATAAAAGCTAATGATATACAGTTTATGTGATAATTATTTTGAATAACTGATTGATTGAGAAAACAAAAGAAGAAGTGTCTATATTGACCTACTCTTCCAAAGTCGTTGTGAAAGAAGATGATAAAAAATTTATGAATATTGACAATGTTCTGTTAGAACACAGATTGGGTCTTAATAATATCTCTATGTTTTGATGATAACTATTATGAAATTTTGTAATTAAGAATTATATACTCTAAAATTTGCTTAAGAATGTTTGCTGCAGATATTAAAGTAAATATCACTCCAGAAGAAAATAAGAAATGAACATAAGAAATATGCAAGGCTCTGAAGCGTCAGATGCACCCATTAGAAGATTCTGAATGTTGCCTCCAGAAGGATCTGAAGCAAAAGCTCCAGAAGAATCTGAAGCAAGTCAGAAGCATCTGAACCAATGAAGAATTCTGTATGAAGATTTTTCAAGCATAGTTAATTCAGAAGACTCTGAAAGTACTAACGCTGCCAGTACTGAGGATCTGTCTCAAAACTCTGCTCTGAACTTATACACGCTAAAAGCACACTTGCTGCAAAGACTCTGATTCAGCAAAGCTCTGACCAACATCAGAAGGCTCTGATAAAATTAGACTCTAATGATTCTTGCTGAAAATTGTTGAACAAGAATTCAAAGATTATGTCCATTGGAATATTCAAACGACTCTTTCCTTATTTATGCTAGACACAAGAACATAGACAAAAAGGATTTCTCTGTGCTTTCTTCTTCTAGGAAAGGTCACTTGATGTGAAGACAAAAAGGCTCAGACCTTTTGGTACACACTTCTCAACGTGAAATACTCTTGGATCACTGTACCTATAAAAGCAAGTTTTCACTCATCTTCTTCAGTTGACAAATCACTTGAAAAGAATTCATTATCAAAGCTCTCATACAAACTCATATATTCTTTCTAGAATTAATTTCTTTATTCTTAATCTTAAGTGAAAAATCACAGTTGTGATAAAGCTTTATTAGAAGCATTTTAACACTTGTATTTGTTATTACATTTGATTGTAAGAAAACCTTAAGAAGATCCAGTTAGGATCAGTAGTTCTTGAGAAGACTTTGAACAGTTGTTCTTAGTGCTTACTATTGTAATCAGTTGATTAAATAGTGGATTAAGTCCTTGTTTGAGAAAGACAAATCACTCTAGAAAGGGTGGACTGGAGTAGTTGAGTTCAACAAACCAGGATAAAAATACTTGAGTTTTACTTCTAACTTTTTATCTTCATACTTATTCAACCCCCCTTCTAAGTATTTTCTCACCTTCAATTGGCATCAGAGCTCCGGTTCTGTGTGTGCTACCACTTCACAGTGACAGAAAAGATCCAGTGAGAAAAACTTTGATATATATTTGGTTGTTACTATGGCTGATAATTCAATGTCTAACATTAACAACAAATATGAAGAAAGGGACAGAATCATCACTAAACCCCCTATGTTTGATGGGGAGAAATTTGATTATTGGAAAGACAGGATTGAAAGTTTTTTCCTTGGTTATGATGTTGATTTATGGGATTTGGTCATAGATGGATATGTTCATCCCATTGATGGGAATGGCAAGAAAGTAGATAGAAAATCTATGACAGAAGCCCAAAAGAAGGAATTTAGAAATCACCACAAGGCTAGAACAATATTGTTAAATGCAATATCTCACACTGAGTATGAAAAGATCACAAATAGAGAAACTGCATTTGACATGTTTGAGTCCTTAAAGATGACTCATGAGGGAAACTCTCAAGTCAAGGAAACAAAGGCTCTGGCTCTAATCCAGAAGTATGAAGCCTTCAAGATGGAAGAAGCTGAATCTGTTGAAGCTATGTTCTCCAGATTTCAAATACTTACAACTGGACTAAAGGTTCTGGATAAAGGATACTCTACTGCTGATCATGTGAAAAAGATCATCAGAAGCTTACCTACCAGATGGAGACCTATGGTGACTGCGCTGAAAATAGCTAAAGATCTGAACAAGATCTCCTTGGAAGAACTAATCAGTTCACTAAGGAGTCATGAAATTGAACTTGAGGAAGATGAACCTCAAAAGAAAGGTAAATCAATTGCTTTAAAATCTAATAAATCTGCTAAAGCATTGCAGGTGATAGAGGAAAGCTCTGAAGAATCCTCATCTGAAGATGAAGATGAACTATCCATGCTGTCTAGAAGAATAAACAAACTCTGGAAGCATAAAGGAAAGAAGTTCATAAACTTCAGGAAGCCTGACCAAAGAAAAGAATCTTCTGGACACAGAAGATCTGGAAAAAAGGAGGTTGTCTGTTATGAATGTAAAGAACCTGGGCATTACAAAAATGAATGTCCAAAGCTGTTGAAAGAAAAGGCTAAAAGAAAATCTGATAAGAAGAAGAAGGTTCTAATGGCCACCTAGGATGATTCAGGTACATCTGAATCTGAGTCAGAAGAGGAATGTGCCAATGTAGCATTGATGGCAGACATAGAAGATCAGGAGGAAGGAACTTCAGGATCTGAATCTGACTCTGAATCTGACTCTGACGCTGAAGAGGTAATGGCTAAGCTCACCAAAGATGAACTTATCAAAGTATTATCAGAAGTTCTGGAAAGCTATAACAATATTAAGCTCAAATACAAGAAGCGTCAAAGCAATCTTGTATCTGAGAATAATATTCTCAAATCAGAAGTAGTTGAGCTAAATGAAAAGAACTTAAGATTGAAAAATGATTCTGAATTAGCTCAACAAGACTCTGATTCTGAAATTGAGTCTGAATGCAAACACAAGTATTTTTATCCTGGTTCGTTGAACTCAACTACTCCAGTCCACCCTTTTCAAGAGTGATTTGCCTTTCTCAACAAGGACTTAATCCACTATTCAAATCAACTGATTACAAATAGCAACACCTAAGAACAACTGTTCTTGGTCTTCTTAAGAGCTACTGATCTAACCTAGATCCTCTTAAGGAAAACTTCCTTTACAAATTAATGTAATACAATGAAAGAGTAAGAAATGCTTCTATGAAAGCTATAAACACAACTGTGTTATTTCTCTAAGTTTAGAACAATGTATGAACAGTGAAGAATATGAGAGCTTGTGAGTTTTTTCGCGTCAAAGAAGATTTTCAATATTCGTCTTAATTCAGCACTTGAAGAATGAGCTATGATGTCCTTTATATAGCCACTTGAATATTTGAGAGAATATTTTACCGTTGGAGAAGATATTTCCAATATCAAAATAGTACTGTCCTTTGTACTATTACAGCAGAGAGACGGCGCACAAATAGTGGGTGTAGCAATTGTCTGCTGAGCTGTGATTATACCATATATGGAATGTACCAGAGGAATAATATTCTTGCAGAGAATTTTGTCTATCCCAATTAAGGAAAGATTTGCTGGCATATTCCAACGGATATATTAAAATAATCTTCTTCAAATAATTCTTCAGATAGTTCAGATCAACAATCAATATCAGAGTCTTCAGTCTTCAGAATCTTCTGGAAACTTCAGAGCCTAATATGTTCTTCAGATGTTGATGAATCAGAGTCTGGTGCAGCTGTGTGCTTGAAGCGTAACATGCTCTTAGATCAGAGTCTTCACTCAGATCAGAGTCTTCTCACTCAGAGTCTCTTTTCATTCAGATTCTTGATGATATATGCAGCGTGTTGTATCTTCAGAATCTTGATGACTAAGCTCTTATACTTCAGATTCTTCTAATCTTTAGATGCTCTTGAGCCATTTAGAATTCATTGTTCACATCAAATTTGCTCTTTAAGATTAAAATCTTTTGTGCCTGCAGAAAACAGTTTAGAACAAATTTAGAGAGCATAATTCTTGTATACAAATTATCATTAATGTTATCATCAAAACATAGAGGTATTACTAAGACACAATCTGTGCTCTTACAATCTCCCCCTTTTTGATGATGACAAAACATGAGCAATTTGTTCAATAAAAATGAATTAAAATTACTCCCCCTGAGATTTACAATCTCCCCCTGAGATGAATACTCTAATGGAATTAGATACTTCCCTTTCTGGTTGAGTATATTTCAAATTCAGAGCCTGATTACATTTCAGATTCAGAGCCTGATTGCATTTTGGGTTCAGAGCCTGATTAACATCCTGATTGAAGCCTGGTTGACAAATCCTGGTTGACATATGTTTGACTTCTAGAGTCAAAGCTCGATGCCATATTAAAGCTTGATGTCAAAGCTTGATGTCATATTAAAGCTTGATGCCAGATGAACAACTTCAGAACACTTGGTTGTTTATCTTGCCATTTCCTGTCTTGAGTTATCTTTTAGATCATAGTACTCAAGGTTAAATATCAGAGTCTGGTCTTTAGATATCAGAGTCTGGTTTACTCAGATTTAGCTATTTTTGATCAGGTTCTGAAAAGATAGATCTCAGGAAAAACTTCAATGAAATTTGTCAGAGTCTGGTTAGATAAATTTGTCAGAGTCTGGTTCGATTCAAAGAATGTTAGTAACATGTCTGACTTAGTTCAGATAATTGCTTATAGATTTGAACAATCAGATTCTATTTTGTTTCTCCCCCTTTTTGTCATAATCAAAAAGAATTTTAAAAGACAGTAAAGATGCAGAAGAAACACATATCCAGATAAGCAAAAAGATCATTGTCATTAAGATAACATCCAGATTCAGATAGAAGCAAACAAAACATATCAGAAGACAATCAAAAACAAAACAAAACATGAAAAAACTTGTGCAAAAACATCAAGAAGGTTTAGCAGATGAGGCTTGTTGAGAAGCAATGAGGTGCAGCAGTGCTGTAATCCTTTCTGAGTTTTCATCTTGCTTAGCCATCCAAGTTTTTATTTCTTCATTTGTTTTCTTTTGATCAACCATGAAGTCCTTTAGTTCTTTGACATCCTTCTGAAGATCTGGAGATACTGAAATAGAAGATTCTGGAGCAGTGGATTCTGAAACAATCTGAGCAACATCAGGTGCAGGAATTTCTGGAGGTGGAGGAGCTTCTAGAAGAAGAATAGGAGGAGGGTTTCTCTTAATCCGTTTCTGATAAGCAGCAAGCCTTACCTTTGACAATCTAAGACATTGAGTTCTGATTTTCAAAGCCTCCCTATTCAGTCTGTAAAGATATTTCTTCCAAACAGCATTAGCAGCCTCTTTGTCCATAGTAGTCATGCACACATCCATAATGTCAGCAAAGTCTGAGACATTATCCTTTTCAAAATCTCTTAACATAGTATAAACACTTGATCCCAATTCTGCTTCATCAGGGATTCTGGGTTGGGTTGGTTGTGTTTGTGGTGTTTGTTTAGAAGGTTGAGGTTGTGAGGATGGATGTTCAGATGTTTGTGGTTCAGATGTTTGTTGGTTGATTGGTTCAGATGTTGGTTGGGTGGTTTGTTCAGATGTTGGTTGGGTGGTTTGTGGTTCAGATGTTGGTTGTGGAGTGTTTTGGATTTCAATGGGTTGTGGAGTGAGAGTTTGAGTTGGGGAGTTTTGTGGAGAGGGTGGATGTTCAGAGGTGGGAGATTTAAAAAGTTGTTTCCAAACACTCTCAGTACGAGGTTGTTTGAGATCATTCAAGCATTCATTAATGAAACCAGATGATTCATCATCAGATGATGTATCAGATTGGTTAGATTTTTCAGAAGTTGAAGATAAAATGATAGAACGGTTTAGAGGTGTGATATCTAATATCTCATTAGGATTAATGATATTTTCAGGATGATCAGAGTGTTCAGGGTGAACATCCTCTGGAATGGTAGATTCTGGGATGGTGTTTTGAGGTTGTGGTGTTGCTTGTTGGGTTTGTTTGGATTGTGGTGTTTGAATGATTGTTGGTTGTGGTGTATGAGTCTCAGATGGTCTAGATCTTTTAAATATGAGGGGTGAGTCAGATGGTGTGGGGGTAGCCGAATGATGAACAGGATTAGAATCAGTGTTAAATACCTGTTTCAGAGTATCTCTTATCTCTTCAAAAGTTGCTGCAGGAGGATCTTGTTGAACCTTCTTCAGCTTCTTTCTTTTCTTCTTCTTCTCAGCATCTGAATGCTTTCTTTTCTTCTGATGACCTTCTTTATCAGCTTTTCTCTTACGTCTTCTTTCCCTTGTTAAATCTGGAAGAACTTGGCCTTCCTTCTGAACAAGATTGGCAGGAATCTCAACACCATCTCTGATGCAGCAAGCAACATACTCAGCAATAAGCTCTCTGGGTTCATCTGAGGTGAATAGAGGAAAGTCCTCTACAGGAATCCTTCTCCCCCTAACTTCTTCAGAATTGGTTTTCCTTGGTTTCTCAGATAAATCTTCAACCAGTTTCATCCTTCTCAGAGTTAAACCATTTATTTCAGAGCCAATGATAAAATTCAGATCTTCTGTCAACCCAGCCTCTTGCAGATGCGCCACAAGTTGGTTTTCTATCAGAATATCTGAAATCAGTCTTCCCATAGGAATCCATGTTCTGACTCTTCCAGTTTTATCTCTGGCAGTTTCCCTTGTTTCCTTGACGTGAGACACCAGATGATTAAACAACAGATATGGAAGATCAATCTGAATGTTTTGATGTAAACAATACATGAAGTAAAGTTGTTCAGCATTAACATAATCAGATGAGTTTGAGGAGGGTCTGTGAAAAATGGTGTTCAAGAAAATCTTAGCCCAAATCTTGTAAGTGGGTTTCAAAAACTTAACCTTCTTACAAGGTTCACCAGTAGTGCAGATTTCTTGACAAACATCTTTCAGGTCTTCACGCGCAGAAGACAGAGAGGTTACTCCATCAGTTGCCTTGAAACCTATGAGTTTCCTGATCAGATTTTCAGTGATAACAATCTTCTTACCCAGCACAGAAGAATGAACGAACTTTGGAGTAGCGAATGCATGGATCCAAAACTCCTTCACTAACTTTGGATACACAGGACCCATAAGCCTATCAAAGTAACCGTCCCAGCCTTGTGCTTTGATTGAAGGAATCAGATCAAACCCATTGTCAGCAAGATCTTCCAAATCCACAAAACTTTCACATAGCACTTCTAGTGAATCAACAGGAGTCAGGAGAGTGCGTACTGGTTCAATGATAGTGGTGGAATCTTTGGTAGTAACTGCTTTTGAAGTGGATGCCATTGTTGATGATGATGAAGGAGATGACGGTTTCTGGGTTCTTTTAGGGTTTGCGAAGAGAGAGAACAACAAGCAAAAACGCATATGTGTTTGAGAATGTGAAAAGTGTGAATGTGTTAAGAGAGTGGTTTATATAGAGAAATAAGACACGCATGGGAAACACAACAGACATACATAGGACACATACGCACGTTTGCATTAAATGAAAAGTAATCATTTTTAATTATGATATGACATTTGGGGGAAAATCAAGACAGATTGAGATTTTCAAAGCAATACCTTAAACGTCATAATCAGTAGGTGTACTCCATCTTTTCAGATTCTGAGTGACACGTGTTTGCTTGCATGTGATTCTGTAACTCTTAAGAAATGAAACGTTTTCAACTTTCAGATCCTCTGAGATGGTCAGTACAGAGTTTCACAAAAAAAATCACAGATAAAATAAACAAGCAAAACAGATGAAATACTTCAGAGTGTTAAACACTTAGCATCTGAGAAGTTGACTCTGAGAAATATTACTCTGGACAAAAATCCATACAAATATTTTTCAGAATAAACTTAAACCTATCTTCAGCAAGGGGTTTTGTGAAAATATCTGCCCATTGATGATCTGTATCAACAAAGGCTAAATTTATTACACCCTTCTGAACATAGTCTCTGATGAAATGATGTTTAATCTCTATATGTTTAGCCTTAGAGTGTAAAATTGGATTTTTGGATAAACATATAGCTGAAGTATTGTCACAGAAGATAGAAAGATTACTCTCATAGATTTGATAATCTTCTAGTTGACTCTTCATCCAGAGCATCTGAGTGGAACACCCAGCAGCAGCAATGTATTCTGCCTCTGTGGTTGATAGTGCAATTGTTGGTTGCTTCTTGCTGTACCACGAGATCAGATGACTTCCAAGAAACTGACAGCTTCCAGAAGTACTTTTGCGCTCAACTCTATCTCCAGCATAGTCAGCATCACAGAATCCAACTAGTGAATATTTGTCAGATCTTCTGTAACACAAACCAACATTAGCAGTACCTTTCAGATACCTTAGAATCCTCTTAACAGCAGTTAAGTGTGATTCTCTAGGATCTGATTGGAATCTAGCACATAAACAAACACTAAACAGAATGTCTGGTCTAGAAGCAGTCAAATAAAGAAGAGATCCTATCATACCTCTGTAGAGTTTCTGATCTACCTTCTTACTTACCTCTTCCTTACCTAGAGTGCTTGTAGGATGCATTGGAGTCTTTGCCATTTTGCTATCCAGCATGTTAAACTTCTTCAGAAGCTCTTTAACATACTTAGTCTGATGTATGTAGGTGCACTCTGGAGTCTGATTTACTTGGATTCCCAGAAAGAATTTCAGTTCTCCCATCATGCTCATCTCAAATTCTTCCTGCATACATTTAGCAAACTCCTTTCCAAGCATAATATTTGTTGATCCAAAAATAATATCATCTACATAAATTTGACAAATCAACAAATCTTTCTTAATGGTTTTACAAAATAGTGTGGTATCCACTTTTCCTCTGATGAAATTTTTCTTCAGAAGAAAATTACTCAACCTCTCATACCAAGCTCTGGGAGCTTGTTTTAGTCCATAAAGAGATTTTTTCAGTTTGTAAACATGATCTGGAAAATTTTCATTTTCAAAACCAGGAGGTTGGTGGACATACACTTCCTCTTCTATAATTCCATTAAGAAAAGCACTTTTAACATCCATCTGATAAAGAGTGATGTTATGTTGTGCAGCAAATGAAATAAGCAAGCGTATAGACTCTAACCTTGCAACAGGAGCATATGTTTCTGTGTAGTCTATGCCTTCTTGTTGACTGTAGCCTTGAGCAACCAGTCTTGCTTTATTCCTTTCAACTTCTCCTTTTTCATTCAGTTTATTTCTGAAAACCCATTTTGTTCCAATGACATTGAAACCTTTAGGTCTTTGAACCAGATCCCAGACTTCATTCCTTGTGAATTGATTCAGCTCCTCTTGCATAGCTAAAATCCATTCATTATCTTCCAGAGCCTCATCAACAGATGATGGTTCTATAATTGACACTAAGCCACAGAAGGAAGATTCAGAAGTTCTGAGAAATGCTCTTGTCCTTATTGGATCATCTTTCTTTCCAATTATCACATCCTCTGGATGAGAAGCTTTCATTCTGGAAGAAGATCCTCTGACTGTTGGTCTTTCAGAAATATGCAGATTGTCAAGTTGGGAAGTTAGAGGCGTAGCATCTGGGTTTTCTTCAGAGTCTTTGTCTTTAGTCTTGTTTGCCTCTGAGCCTTCAGAGTCTGTGAGAATAACTTCTCTATCTGCAAAACTTTCAACTTGCTTTGGCTTTTCAGAGCCAAGCTTATCATCAAATCTAACATGAATAGATTCTTCCACAATCTGTGTTTCAGTATTAAATACTCTGTAGCCTTTAGAGCGTTCAGAATAACCAAGCATGAAACACTTCTGTGCTTTGGAATCAAACTTGTTCAGATGATCTTTAGTGTTAAGCATATAACAAACACATCCAAATGGATGAAAATAAGCAATGTTGGGCTTTCTGTTTCTCCACAATTCATAGGGAGTCTTTTCCAGAAGAGGTCTTACAGACACTCTGTTCTGAATATAACATGCTGTATTTATTGCTTCTGCCCAAAAATATTTTGCCAGATTTGTCTCGTTGATCATGGTTCTGGCCATTTCTTGCAATGTTCTATTTTTCCTCTCTACAACTCCATTTTGTTGTGGAGTTCTAGGACAGGAGAAATCATGTGCAATTCCTTTTTCAGAAAAATATTTTTCAAAATATTTGTTTTCAAATTCGCCACCATGATCACTTCTGACTTTAATAATTTTGCATTCTTTTTCAGTCTGGACTTGATTGCAGAAGTCAATGAACACAGAATGAGACTCATCCTTGTGTTTTAGAAACTTTACCCATGTCCATCTGCTGTAGTCATCTACAATGACTAACCCATACTTCTTGCCTCTGATGGATGCAGTTTTCACTGGTCCAAACAGATCAATGTGAAGTAATTCCAATGGTCTAGAGGTGGAAACAACATTTTTTGGTTTAAAATGAGATTTTGAAAATTTACCCTTTTGACATGCGCCACACAGAGCATCTGAATTGAACTTCAGATTAGGGAGTCCTCTGACCAGATTGAGTTTATTAATCTGAGATATACGTCTCATATTAATATGTCCCAATCTTCTATGCCAGACCCATTGCTCATCATTCACAGATAAAAGGCATTTTACATTTTGAACTTTAAGTTCTGAAAGGTTGATTTTGTAAATGTTGTTTTTCCTCTTTCCACTGAACAGGATTGAACCATTCTTTTGACATACAGCTTTGCAACATTTTTGATTAAAGATGATATCATAACCATTGTCACTTAATTGGCTTATGGACAATAGATTATGTTTCAATCCTTCAACTAACAGAACATTAGAAATAGAGGGTAGGTTACCATTACCTATTGAACCAGAGCCAATGATCTTGCCCCTCTGGTTCCCTCCAAATTTCACGTCCCCTCCAGATCTAAGTTCCAGGCTTTGGAACATAGACCTTTCGCCCGTCATATGTCGTGAGCATCCAGAGTCCAGGTACCATGATTGGTGTCTGGATTTTGCTGCTAAGGATATCTGCAACAGGTATTATTTGACTTTTAGGTACCCAGATCTTCTTGGGTCCTTTGGGGTTAGATGTTCTGTGGTTTTGCCTAAACTTCTGTTTTTCAACATAGTGTTTATTCTGGCTAACCCTTGGCTTAAACACATAAGTACTCTTTTCAGAGCTTGTATGTTTAATATCATTCAGATGACCAAACTTGAAATGAGAATACAGAGGAGTCTTCTTGATGAAGAGTTTATCAACAGACTTTGGATTGCTTCCAGAGGAGGATTCACATCCAATGCCTCTTCTGTTGTTCCCACTAACACCATAGATCATAGAAGCCATTTTGCTTCTGTCTATGCTTTTAGTGAGAAATCTTCTAAAACTGGAGTCATATTTTTCTAAAATATTTTCACTAGACTCTGTTTCAGTATCAGATTCTTGTTGAGTTGTTTCTAAATCATTTTTGAGTTTTAAATTTATTTCTTTCTGCTTAACAAGTTCTGTTCTCAGAAGATTAATCTCAGATTCAAGATTGCTTTTCAGCTTCTTGTATTTGAGTTTAATCTTGCTGTAGCTTTCCAACATGTCAGATAAACTTTCAACAAGTTCAGCTCTGGAGAGTTCAGAAAATACCTCTTCAGAGTCAGAGTCTGATTCTGACTCAGATTCAGATGATGACGTTCCTTCATCTTGATCATCTGTGTTGGCCATCAGCGCAACATTTGCACATTCTTCCTCAGATTCAGAAGATGATTCAGATTCATCTGAGTCATCCCATGTAGCCATCAGAACCTTTTCCTTTTTGTCAAACTTCCTTTTGGGTTTTTCCTTTTGAAGTTTGGGACATTCACTCTTGTAGTGTCCAGGTTCTTTACATTCAAAGCAAGTGATCTCTTTCTTGCCCGATCTTTTGTGTCCAGAAGATTCTCTCTTTTGATCAGATCTTCTGAAGTTGTTGAACTTTTTCCCTTTGTGCTTCCAGAGTTTGTTGATCCTTCTGGACAGCATAGATAGTTCATCTTCTTCTTCAGAAGAAGATTCCTCAGAGCTTTCTTCATTAACCTGCAAGGCTTTAACAGATTTGTTAGATTTAAAAGCTAAGGATTTACCTTTATCTTTCTTCTGGGGTTCATCTTCCTCCAGCTCAATCTCATGACTTCTCAAAGAACTGATGAGTTCTTCTAATGAGATTTTGTTCAGATCCTTGGCCAGCTTCAATGCAGTCACCATGGGTCTCCATCTGGTAGGAAGACTTCTGATGATCTTCTTGACATGATCAGATGTTGAGTAGCCCTTGTCCAGAACTTTCAACCCAGCTGTTAGAATCTGAAATCTGGAAAACATAGTCTCAATGTTCTCAGATTCTTCCATTTTGAACGCTTCATACTTCTGTATCAGCGCCAGAGCCTTTGTTTCTTTCACCTGAGTGTTTCCCTCATGAGTCATTTTGAGAGACTCAAACATATCATGAGCAGTGTCTCTGTTGGTAATCTTCTCGTACTCTGTATGAGAGATTGCATTCAGAAGTATGGTTCTGGCTTTGTGATGATTCTTGAATTCTTTCTTCTGCTCCTCAGTCATTGATTTTCTATCAATCTTTTTGCCATCCTTAGTAGGATGTTCATACCCATCAATGACTAAGTCCCAGAGATCAGCATCATACCCCAAGAAAAAACTTTCAAGTCTATCCTTCCAATAATCAAATTTTTCTCCATCAAACATTGGAGGTTTGGTGCTGATTCTGTCTCCTTCATATTTGTTGCTTGATGTAGGAATATCACCCATATTAGCAACCAAATAAATAACAGAGTATTTTTCTCACTGGATCTATATCTGTCACGGTTAAGCGAATGCACACTCAGAACCGGAGCTCTGATGCCAACTGAAGGTGAGAAAATACTTAGAAGGGGGGGGGGGTTGAATAAGTATGACAGAAAATAATCAAAGATAAAAACACAAGTATTTTTATCCTGGTTCGTTGAACTCAACTACTCCAGTCCACCCTTTTCAAGAGTGATTTGCCTTTCTCAACAAGGACTTAATCCACTATTCAAATCAACTGATTACAAATAGCAACACCTAAGAACAACTGTTCTTGGTCTTCTTAAGAGCTACTGATCTAACCTAGATCCTCTTAAGGAAAACTTCCTTTACAAATTAATGTAATACAATGAAAGAGTAAGAAATGCTTCTATGAAAGCTATAAACACAACTGTGTTATTTCTCTAAGTTTAGAACAATGTATGAACAGTGAAGAATATGAGAGCTTGTGAGTTTTTTCGCGTCAAAGAAGATTTTCAATATTCGTCTTAATTCAGCACTTGAAGAATGAGCTATGATGTCCTTTATATAGCCACTTGAATATTTGAGAGAATATTTTACCGTTGGAGAAGATATTTCCAATATCAAAATAGTACTGTCCTTTGTACTATTACAGCAGAGAGACGGCGCACAAATAGTGGGTGTAGCAATTGTCTGCTGAGCTGTGATTATACCATATATGGAATGTACCAGAGGAATAATATTCTTGCAGAGAATTTTGTCTATCCCAATTAAGGAAAGATTTGCTGGCATATTCCAACGGATATATTAAAATAATCTTCTTCAAATAATTCTTCAGATAGTTCAGATCAACAATCAATATCAGAGTCTTCAGTCTTCAGAATCTTCTGGAAACTTCAGAGCCTAATATGTTCTTCAGATGTTGATGAATCAGAGTCTGGTGCAGCTGTGTGCTTGAAGCGTAACATGCTCTTAGATCAGAGTGTTCACTCAGATCAGAGTCTTCTCACTCAGAGTCTCTTTTCATTCAGATTCTTGATGATATATGCAGCGTGTTGTATCTTCAGAATCTTGATGACTAAGCTCTTATACTTCAGATTCTTCTAATCTTTAGATGCTCTTGAGCCATTTAGAATTCATTGTTCACATCAAATTTGCTCTTTAAGATTAAAATCTTTTGTGCCTGCAGAAAACAGTTTAGAACAAATTTAGAGAGCATAATTCTTGTATACAAATTATCATTAATGTTATCATCAAAACATAGAGGTATTACTAAGACACAATCTGTGCTCTTACAAGAACTCCACAACAAAATGGAGTTGTATAGAGGAAAAATAGAACTCTGCAAGAAATGGCCAGAACCATGATCAATGAGACTAATCTGGCAAAGCACTTTTGGGCAGAAGCAATCAACATAGCCTGTTACATTCAGAACAGAGTGTCTGTAAGACCTCTTCTGGAGAAGACTCCCTATGAACTGTGGAAGAACAGAAAGCCCAACATTTCATATTTTCATCCTTTTGGATGTATTTGCTATATGTTGAATACTAAAGAAAATTTGAACAAGTTTGATTCCAAAGCACAGAAGTGTTTCATGCTTGGGTATTCTGAACACTCTAAAGGCTACAGAGTATACAATACTGAGACACAGATTGTGGAAGAATCTATTCATGTTAGATTTGATGATAAGCTTGGCATTAAAAAGCCAAAGCAGTCTGATAACTCTGCAGATAGAAAAGTAGTCTTCACAGACTCTGAAGGCTCAGAGGCAGACAAAGCTCAAGTGAAGGAACCAGAAGTAACTCCAGATGCAATTCCTTTAACTTCTCAGATGAACAATTTAAACATTTCTAAAGAATCAACTGTTAGAGGATCATCTTCCAGAATCAAAGCTTCTCATCCAGAGAATGTTATCATTGGAAAGAAGGATGACCCTATCAGAACAAGATCCTTTCTCAGATCATCTGAAGCATCATTATTTGGATTGGTGTCAGTAATTGAACCAACTTCTGTAGATGAAGCTCTGCAAGACAATGATTGGATTATTGCCATGTAAGAAGAGCTAAATCAGTTCACCAGAAATGATGTGTGGGATTTAGTTCCAAGACCAAAAGGATTCAACATAATTGGAACTAAATGGGTCTTCAGAAATAAGCTTAATGAGAAAGGAGAAGTTGAAAGAAATAAGGCAAGGCTTGTTGCTCAAGGGTACAGTCAACAAGAAGGTATTGATTACACTGAAACTTATGCTCCAGTGGCAAGGTTAGAATCTATACGCCTTCTTATTTCATTTGTTGCACAATATAACATCACTCTATATCAGATGGATGTTAAAAGTGCCTTTCTAAATGGTATTATAGAAGAAGAAGTTTATGTTCACCAGCCTCCTGGTTTTGAGAGTGAAAAATTTCCAGATCATGTTTTCAAACTAAAGAAATCTCTGTATGGTTTAAAACAAGCTCCCAGAGCTTGGTATGAGAGATTGAGCAATTTTCTTCTGGAGAAAAATTTCATCAGAGGCAAAGTGGACACAACACTCTTTTGTAAAACATTTAAGAAAGATATTCTAATTTGTCAAATATATGTGGATGATATCATATTTAGATCTACCAATACTATGCTGGGAAAAGAGTTTGCTCAATGTATGCAGGAAGAATTTGAAATGAGCATGATGGGAGAATTGAGATTCTTTCTGGGAATTCAAGTCAACCAAACTCCAGAGTGCACTTACATTCATCAGACCAAATATGTTAAAGAACTTCTGAAGAAATTTAACATGACTGATAGTAAGCTGGCAAAGACTCCCATGCATCCAACTAGTTCACTAGGCAAGGAAGAGGTAAGTAAGAAAGTAGATGAGAAACTCTACAGAGGTATGATAGGATCTCTTCTCTACTTAACTGCTTCTAGACCTGATATTTTGTTCAGTGTATGCTTGTGTGCTAGATTCCAATCAGATCCTAGAGAATCACACTTAACAGCTGTTAAGAGGATTCTATGGTATCTGAAAGGTACTTCTAATGTGGGTTTGTGTTACAGAAAATCTGATGATTTCAAATTAGTTGGATTATGTGATGCTGACTAAGCTGGAGACAGAGTGGAAAGAAAAAGTACTTCTGGAAGTTGTCAATTTCTAGGAAGAAATCTAATCTCTTGGTACAACAAGAAGCAACCCACAATTGCACTATCAACTACAGAGGCAGAATATATTGCTGCTGCTGGATGTAGCACGCAGATGCTCTGGATGAAAAGTCAGCTAGAAGACTATCAGATATTTGAAAGTAACATTTCTATATTCTGTGATAATACTTCTGCTATATGTTTGTCTAAAAACCCCATTTTACACTCTAATGCTAAACATATAGAAATTAAGCTTCATTTCATCAGAGACTATATTCAGAAGGGAATTATAAACTTAGCCTTTGTTGATACAGATCATCAATGGGCAGATATTTTCACAAAACCCCTTGTTGAAGATAGATTCAAATTTATTCTGAAAAATATTGGTATGGATTTGTGTCCAGAATAATATTTGTCAGAAGCAAATTTTACAGATGCAAAATGTTTAATGCTCTGAAGTATTTCATCTGTTAATTTATTCATTTTCTTAAAATTATTTTACTTACGTAAATCTGAACTAACAATGCTCAGAGGATCTGAATGTTGGTTAACGTTTCATTTCTCAAGAGAATTCAGAAACACATGCAAGCAAACACGTGTCACTCTAAATCTGCAAAGATGGCGTGCACACTACTGAAGAGACGTTTGAGGTGAAGTTTGAATAGTGAAAATCTTGATTTTCCCCCCAATTTGTCAGAATCAATTAATGCTTGAAATGATTTTTATTCTCTTTTATTAATTGACATTAATTACTATGTGTGAACGTGCTTTGATTGTCTGTTTGTATGCCTAACTGGTTACTATAAATACCACATCTCTCACCACTTTCACACTTTTCACAACTCAAGAAAGTTTATGCATTTATGTCTTCTTTTCTCTCTTCACAAAAACCCTAAACCTTTGACAAAATCATCTTCAATGGCAACCTCATCTTCTACAGCAGCACAGTTTCAATCAACCATGGTTGTAGTTACTTCTGCAAATATGGGTGTGGCTTCATATACGACCCCTAAAAGGACTTTGTTAACACCTGTTGACAAACTTGAAGTTCTCTGTGAATCAATGGTGGAATTTGATTCATTAGCTGAAAATGGATTTGAATTTCATTCAATAGTTGATGCTCAAGGCTGGGTAAAATACTTTGACAGATTATTTGGACCAGTTTACCCTCATCTGGTGAAAGAATTCTGGATACATGCTTCTGTATACCCTAAATTCATCTTGTCTTCTGTTCTGGGTAAGGAGATTATAATCACAGAAGATCTAATCAGGAAACTCATAGGATATGAGGAAACTGATGGAGTATCTCATCTGCCAGCTGGGCGTGTAGATATGGAAGAAGTTTATGAGGAACTCATGACTGCTGGACAGGCCTCTAACAAGTTTAAAGATCTGAAACCTGACTACAAGATCTGGGCAAAGATTTTCATGGGATGCATTCATCATAGAAAATCTACAAACTCTCCAGATTACGTGAACAATGAACAACTCTACTTCATGTATTGCTTAAGTCAGAGCACCAAGGTAGATCTTCCTTACATTCTGTTCATGCACTTATGGAATCATATTAATGCTTCAAGAGAATCTGTAAAAGATAAGGGTCAGAAGATCAGAACATGGATTCCCTTTGGAAGGTTAATTTCAGATATTCTGAAAGAAAATGGACTGGTGACTGCTCTGCACGCTGCTGGAGTCAAGGAGGAACTTGAATCTATTGTTGGGAAACCTCTGAATGCCAAGAGTCTTTAAAGAGACTAAAAATTGTAGAGGAACTCACATCAGCACCCAAGAAGTTGAATATCTCTGAACTTAGTCAGAAGCGAACTCCAGTTGAAGATTACCCACTGTTCTGTGCTGAAGAACCAAGGGAAATAATTTTAAGGTATATTGATTCCTGTAAGGCAGATGGAACCCCAGTTCCTGCAGATATTCTGAAAAGAGCAAGGGAACCAATGCCTGATGGAGGAAATGAGAACACAAGGAAAAGAGGTCAATCAGAAGCAGAAGATGTGAATGTTCAGAAGAAACCCAAAATTGCTGACAAGCCTCAGAAGCTGATCAAGAGGAAAGCATCTGGAGACGCTCCCTCTGTTCCCACAAAGCGTATCAAGATTAAAGGTACCAAATCTTCTGTATCTTCTTTCAATAATAGTGTTTTAAATGATTCAACATTTAAGTCTATTCCAAAACCACCTCCTACTCAGAAACAATGTGTTCCTGCTCCATCTCATATCTCTGTTCCTTCCCCATAAAAATCATCTGATCCTGTTTCCATCACACCTGTAAAACCTTCTACTACTCAATCATCTATACCACAACAACAAGAACCAGAAAAACAACCACAACCAGAAAAACCAACAGAACAATCTGAACAACAACAACAACAAAAACCAGAAAGACAATCTGAACAACAACAACAACAACCAACAAAACAATCTGAACAACAACAACAACAACAACCAGAAAAACAATCTGAACAACAACCACAACAACCAGAAAAACCACCATCAAACACATCTGAACCTATTGGATCTGCACAAGATACTTCTGAACCTATAAAGGTTACATCTGATCCTATTACATCTGATCCTAATACATCTGATCCACCTACATCAGAACCACCTACATCTGAACCCCCATCAGAACTTTCTGAGAATCCATCAGAATCAACCAACCCATCTGAAACCCATATCCCTGAGACAGAGGTTCTAAACATTACACCTCTCAAAACTATTTTTGAAGTGTCCTCCACGTCTTACACTCCAACCACATCCTCAAATTCATCAGAATCTGATATACACCCAGATTTTCTGGTATCTCCATCTCACAGAAATTCTGAAGTTAACCAACCAGAACCATCTGTTTCTTCTGACACTCTCATTCCAAATCCTACCCCAACACCTAAGCCATCTTCTGAAATTCTCATTCCCAATCCTACCCCTACACCCAAGCCAAGAACATCTGAGCGTATACCCTCTGCTTCGTGCAAACTGTTTTCCTCTAACAAACTTCCCTCTGGTTTCACCTTAAAAAATTTCTACACCAGAATTGAACCATCTGACACTATCACTCCTCTTAAACCCAAACTTACCATCATTCTACCATATGTGCTTCAAACGTATATTAAAACAATGTCAGCAGTAATTTCATCAGATGCAAAACCATACTCTGCTAAATCTTCTAAATCTGCATTCAAACCTTACTCTGATAAACCATTTGATGTTGTTTCCCATGCATCAACTGCAAAACCATGTCTGTTGAATGCTTTAACCAGATCAAAACCTGACAATTCATCTGAACCTCCATTCATACCATACTACCCTCCTCCTCTGATCACCATTCATAAATCCATCTTTCCACCTTCTCCCCAACCCAGGCCAATCACATTGGAAACTCTTCTAAACCCAAAACCTAGACTGAATGTTGATCATTTATTTACAAGTTTTTTGAAAGAAATACAGATGTATTTAGGCTCTGTACAGAGGAAGTGTTCATCAACAATGGATGTAAATGAATCTGATGTCATTTGGAATGGCCTTATAAACAGATTCAATACTGTAGCATCAAATCTGAAGAACGTATGTTCTGATGATGCGAAGCTCAGATTTGCTGAAACTGCTAGAAGTCTGTTCTGGACTGTTAAGAGATCTGGACCATTGCTTCTTAAAGATGCTCCTTCATCATCAGAAGAGAATACTGAATCTGCATCTGAAGACAACTCTTTGGTTATGACTCTGGTAGAACATCCCTCTGGATCTGCAGCTCCTGACTCCAAAGCCCCTATGGAAATTGACTATGTTCAAGCTTCAGAAACTGTCCCACCTTCTTCATCTGAGATCAAGAAAGAGTATCCAGATCTTGAAGATAAGATTGCAGTTCTGGAAGCTGGTCAATCAGAGATTAATTCATGGATGGCTAAGCAAGATAAGAAGTCTGAAGACATGGCTCAGTGGATGTCCAAACAAGATCAGAAGAATGAAACTATGGCTAAGTGGATGTCAAAACAAGAACAGTCCTCTTCTGAGATCACAGATCTGTTGAAGATGCTTTTGTCAAAACAATCTTGGTTTATTTTCTGATGTTTGCATCTAATGTTTGCATATGTACTTGAATATTTTCTGATGTTTGTACTTTTTGCTCTGAATGAATGAATGTTTCAAAGTTTTCTCTACATAATTTATCTCGTTTGTTTTTTTTTCCTTTTATTTGTCTTTTCAAAGTTCTTACTTTTTTCTTATGACAAAAAAGGGGGAGAAAATAGATCTGAACTGTTTAATTAAACTTTACCAGAATGAAACTTCAGACATATCAATTTTATCTAACATAATATCTGAGTATTTCAGAACATTTGATAAGTATACTCTGTAAAAGAAACTCTGAGACTCTCAGATCATATGACAATTATCAGACTCTGACTCTGAAATATGCAAGACACTCTGAGTCTCAAATGTTTAGAACAATCAAGCTCTAACTCTGAAAAATACTCAAGACAAAAAAGGAAGTTACTATTCCTTATTAATATTTAATTCAGGGGGAGATTCATCATCTCAGGGGGAGTTATGATTATTCTCTTTACATTTAAACAAAATTTCTGATGTTTTTGTCATCATCAAAAAGGGGGAGATTGTTAGAACACAGATTGGTTCTTAATAATATCTCTATGTTTTGATGATAACTATTATGAAATTTTGTAATTAAGAATTATATACTCTAAAATTTTCTTAAGAATGTTTGCTGCAGATATTAAAGTAAATATCACTCCAGAAGCAAATAAGAACTGAACATAAGAAATATGCAAGGCTCTGAAGCGTCAGATGCACCCATTAGAAGATTCTGAACGCTGCCTCCAGAAGGATCTGAAGCAGAAGCTCCAGAAGGATCTGAAGCAAAAGCTCCAGAAGAATCTGAAGCAAGTCAGAAGAATCTGAACCAATGAAGAATTCTGTATGAAGAGTTTTCAAGCATAGTTAATTCAGAAGACTCTGAAAGTACTAACGCTGCCAGTAATGAGGATCTGTCTCAAAACTCTGCTCTAAACTTATACACGCTAAAAGCACACTTGCTGCAAAGACTCTGATTCAGCAAAACTCTGATCAACATCAGAAGGCTCTGATCAAATTAGACTCTGATGATTCTTGCTGAAAATTGTTGAAGAAGAATTCAAAGATTATGTCCGTTGGAATATTCAAACGACTCATTCCTTATTTATGCTAGACACAAGAACACAGACAAAAAGGATTTCTATGTGCTTTCTTCTTCTAGGAAAGGTCACTTGATGTGAAGACAAAAAGGCTCAGACCTTTTGGTACACACTTCTCAACGTGAAATACTCTTGGATCACTGTACCTATAAAAGCAAGTCTCCACTCATCTTCTTCAGTTGACGAATCACTTGAAAAGAATTCATTATCAAAGCTCTCATACAAACTCATATATTCTTTCTAGAATTAATTTCTTTATTCTTAATCTTAAGTGAAAAATCACAGTTGTGATAAAGCTTTATTAGAAGCATTTTAACACTTGTATTTGTTATTACATTTGATTGTAAGAAAACCTTAAGAAGATCCAGTTAGGATCAGTAGTTCTTGAGAAGACTTTGAACAGTTGTTCTTAGTGCTTACTATTGTAATCAGTTGATTAAATAGTGGATTAAGTCCTTGTTTGAGAAAGGCAAATCACTCTAGAAATGGTGGACTTGAGTAGTTGAGTTCAACAAACCAGGATAAAAATACTTGAGTTTTATTTCTAAGTTTTTATCTTCATACTTATTCAACCCCCCTTCTATGTATTTTCTCACCTTCATGTTCATTGTTCGTCAACCATAAATCAAGGTTTCAAAGCATAAACTTTTGAAAGAGACATATCACCTTCAAAGTGTTAAAGCATCTATCCTAGAATGTTATGAAAGAAGATGCTGACAATTTTATAAATATTGACAATGTTCATTGTTCGTCAACCATAAATCAAGATTTCAAAGCATTAACTTTTGAAAGAAACATTTATCTAGCAATGAAGTAGTTTATCATATGCTTATTCTCAAAATGTTAATCAAAGATTATCAGAACATTTATTATACGAGTTCATCTAATCTCTTATGAAAGAGTGTCTGAAAATGTATCTCAGACATGTAAAGGAGTTGTATCCATTTGTATATGATTGATAGTATTTATCTTATGATATATTTGTTATCGTTCACTAATCATTTACGTGTTCAACTAGTTAAGCAATAGATCATCAAAATCGGTATGATTGTTCCAATCTCCTTTATTCTTCTTGTAGTACACTTATTTATTATCGTCTCCGTATGTTAAATGCAATGTTTTTATGAAATGTATTTATATGTGTTAATTGTGAAATGTGTATTTCATTCATATGAACATATTTGTGTCGCTATTATTCCATCTGAGCATTTATCATACATTCATGCATCACTCATTTTTTGTGCATTTCACTAGTGTGCATATCATTAATTTGCATTTCATTATTTTACATTTCATTAAAATTAAATTTCATTAATTTTCATTTCATTAAAATGCATTTCATTATAATCATCTCATTAAATTTTTTTCTCATTTTATTTCATGTTTTTCTTCAAAAAGGTGATCATGATTTGAATCACATGTTAAAGTATGTTTATGTTTGATTCGAATCACACTTGGAAAGACCAAGCCAACAAATGAAACTATCAGAGAAGCAAAAAACACAATAGAAAAGAATCATCATCTAAATATCTTCCTCCAATTATGAAAAATCAAAGATCAAAGGTTCATGCAAGCAAATAGACAGTTGATGCAAGGTTACCCAATTCTAAGAGAAAAAATTTGAATGGAAGCAAAAACACTCAAGCATCTGGTCAGGATTTATCATTCATCTGCCAAAAGGTCAGACACTTAATTCCTGGTGATAAAATTAAAAGGTATGAGAAAGAGTTTCTTAACAAACTTGTTGAAGTTAAGTACTTTGTGACTAAGACTGCTGAGTTTGAAGTAGGTATTGAATTTGTAAAACCTTTAAAGCGGCATAAGTCTTTGAAATTCATTGGACTGAATAGAAAATTCAACATTGATCATGTCCAATTTTTTTACTTCAAGCTCAAAGTGTCCATAAATGGTCTTGAATGTGTCTTTCATAATCAACTCATTAAGTTTATGTAAAAATATTGTAAGCATCATTTTGGTTTGGTCTCTAAAGGTAATGAGGTTTATGTCTATAATGGAACCGATTTTGATAGAACTAAATTCTTTCAAAGCATCTCTAAGCCTATTTTCCAGGATTGTTTTGATTTGATATGAGAATTCACTATCGGATTATTGTTAAGGTTCTGTTTAGGAAGCCAGCAATTGGGCTAGGCCTGATGACTATGATTTGTACCAGATATAGGTTCTCTTGAAATTTGATCAATGTAAAGTTTATTCTTGATAGGCTTGAGTATTGTAGGACCTCTCCGAAGAGATCCTTATTTTCTCTTCTTTCATTTAGTTCATTTTGAACTAGAATGGTATATCCTTTGCTGATGAAGTTTTAGTTGAAGTGTTGAAGTTGTTTTATTCAACTATGATCAAATTGATGTGTTAATTTAAGGATGACAACTAGGTGTATTATTATTTGGATAATGTTGGTAGGCATGTGTATGAAGAATTGAGATTCCAGAAGGTTTGGAAATCAAGAGGAAGAAGAAGAAGTTTGCAGCTGCCCCTGAGCACATTGGTTCATCTTTGACTGCTCTGTCTTGCTCTTCTGATTGGTAGTTATCTGTTGATACCAAGGCATACCTTGATGGCTTGGCTAGAAATATTTTGGTTGATTCTCAGGTTAGAGAGACTCATGATCGTGCTCATATTAACATGGTTGCAAAATAAGCGAAAGAAAGAGAATATGAGATAAGAGAAGAAATGAAAGAAAGAGAAGAGAACGTCTTAGGTGAGTTGTCTGGTGTGAAAGGTATCTTGAATCATCTTAAGGATTCCAATCTTGTGTTCAACCTGAATGATACCTAGGATAACTTTTCTCCCTCACCTGATCTTTTATCTTAGACAACTCATATATTATATCGTGGTATATCATCACATGTACTTCAGTTTATTTTGTCTATCTCTATTTTTAGACTTATTTGTTTGAACAAAATTGGTTATGAATCTACAATCCTTGAGTTTTGATGATAACAAGGTATAAAGAAAAATTGTGTACTTTAATAGTTTGTTGAGTGTACAGAATCTGAATAAGCCAGATGTTGGATAAAGCGGACTCTGAACAAGCCAACTGCTGAATATAGCAGACTCTGAACAAGCTAGATGCTGGAAAGAGCATACTCTAAATAAGTCTGACGTTGTACATAGCTGGGCAAAATAGACTCTGAATAAGGCAGACTCTGGACTCTGGACATCACCAGACTCTAGACTTTAGACTTCATCATATTTTAAAATTTAGACACCATCAGATTCTAACCAAAGTTAGAATATGAAGAATTGATAAACTGATATAGTCAACTCTAGATATCCTAGTCAACACTTCTGAAGTAAACAATTTAGAGTTACTCTAGTAAATTCAAGCCTCATTCTCACTAGACTTTGAAGTCTAATCATCATGGAACTGAACTCTGATCAAGCTTCAAATCACATCTATATGAAGCCAATGATTTAGATAAAATGACTGAATTAATACTCTAGAAGATAGTGTGAAATCAAGATTCTCAAATATCAGCATATGTTTTGATGAAGACAAACCACTTAAAAGAAGGCAAAGATGATCAACCTCAAAGCATCAAGACAAACACAACGTTAAGGATGTTTTCCTCAGAAGGTATAATGAGAACGTTCATTAAGTATCTAAGTCCTAAATTGCTCAAAAACATTAAAAGATTACTTACATTCCTTTTACACTTCACAAGCTTTTAAAAATGAGAATTTTTTTCTAAGTGCAATCGATTGCACTCTTGGAGCAATCGATTGCATGATCAAATTCTTAACTCATTTTTGCTTATGTTTCAGTAAGCAATCGATTGCTGCTTTGATGCAATCGATTGCATACTTAAAGTTTTTTCAAAATTTTCACTTCTGTTTTGAAGTGCAATCGATTGCTCTTTTGAAATTTTGAATTTTCAAGTAAAATTGTGAAGGTGCAATCGATTGGCCTCTTTGTGCAATCGATTGCTCACTGAACATTTTTGAAAAATCTGTTTAAAAAATTGCATCTCTTCAATCAAATTTCAGTGGAATGTTTCCTTTGAAACATGACAATTGTTCATCAACTTTTCTGAAGTTTTGCATGATTTTTAAAAGAGGTATTTGTGTAATATAAATACTTCAATATTTCATTTTTCAAAAACACCTCTTTCAATCAAATCAAAAAACTCTTTAACATATTTTTTTCTTTCCACATCTAAGTAAGAATCAATTTTTACTAAGAATTTTCTGCATAAAATTTCATATCTTTTGAAAAGAAAATTCTTGAGCAATAAGTCTTAGAAACTTGTGGAATTTCTCATTGAAAGAGAAGAGCAATCTCAACATTGATAAACATCTGTATACATTATTTCAAATCTTTATAAAATCAGAATTGTATGTATTTCCCCTTGTTGTTCAGGATTGTTGAAAGCAAGTGTGTGGATTAGAGAGGATTGTTCTCATTGCACTTAGTGTTTAAATATTAAAGGTGTTTTAAGAACCTTTGATCTCCTATAGGTTAGAACATATTGTACAATTGATCCAAACTATAGTAAAATCTCTTTCGTGTTGAAAGGGGAGTGGACTACCCTCAGGGTGTGAGGGGAACCACTATAAATCTCTGTGTCTCTTTTACTTTCTGCCTTTACAAGCTTTCAAATCATCTCTTCATTAAAAAGAATGTAACATAGCCCTCTTAAAACCAGAAAATTTCAAAGAACCTAATTCACCCCCCCCCCCCCTCTTAGGCGCATTACTTACTCACAATTGGCATCAGAGCAGGTTTGGGTAACCTGTTCCTATTTGATCCAATATGGCTTCCGCAAATAACAAAGGTGTATTCAAAGACGGTGGCAGCAGCAACAAGCCTCCACTGTTTTGTGGTGAATACTTTAATTTCTGGAAAATTCGTATGAAGGCTCACTTAGAAGCACAAGGAGATGAAATTTGGGATGATGTTCAAAATGGACCTTTCACTCCTACAACGGTCGTTAACGGTATAGGATCAGCAAAGCCCAAAGCCTCATGGGATGACGATGATAAGAAAAGGGTTCTCTATGACAAGAAGGCAATCAATCTTCTACAAAGTGCATTAAGCATGGAAGAATTCTTTCGCATCTCAACATGTACAACAGCAAAGGAAATCTGGCATACTTTAGTGGAAACACATGAATGAACCATCGAAGTTAAAAGATCAAGGTTGAACACGTTGAGTCAGGAATACGAGATGTTCAGAATGCAGCCAAGAGAATCAATTCTTGACTTACAGAAGAGACTCGTGCACTTGACAAATCATCTTATAGCACTCGGTAAGACACTAACTAACGATGAATTAAATCTTAAAGTGCTTAGATCCTTGTCTAGAGAATGGCAGCCCAAGGTGACGACAATTTCTGAAAAGAAGAGCCTAGCCACGATGACATCTGCCACATTGTTCGGCAAACTTCAAGAATATGAAACAGAACTCAGGTGACTGGAGAAACATGAGAATCAAGAGAAGAAATCTAAAAACATCGCGTTAAAGGTTGATTCCAAAGAAGTAGAAAAAGCAGACAATTCTGTTGAAGATGAAAAATTCATGCTTCTTGTAAAAAGGTTAGGAAAATACTTTGGCTCTAAAAATAATATTGGAAATTCTGACTATATGAAAAGGAAGAAGTTTTCAAAAAGCAAAGAGAAAGAGGCGTCAACATCCACACAAGATATCAAATGTTATGAATGTGGAAAATTAGGACACATCAAACCAAATTGTCCTAAACTCTCCAAGAACGATGTTTCTAAGAGCAAGAAGGGATTCAAGCAAAATAAAGCATATGTGGCATGGGAAGACAACGAGATAAGCTCCTCATCAGAATCAGATAGTGATAAAAGCGCAAATTTGGTACTAATGGCCTCACACCATTCTGATGATGAAGATGACAAGGTTAGTAATAATTTTTTAATTTATGATGATGATACCCAAGGGGCCATTGATGAACTCCTGAGTGAATGTAAAATTCTGTACAAAGCTATTTCTTCACAGAAAAATCAAATTTCAATTCTAGAAGAAAAAATTGAAACAATGGAAAAGGATTTCAAAAATGAAAAACAGAATTTTACATGCACAAAGTGTGAGTCACTTTCTTTTCAAATTGTCCAATTAAAAAGAGTTCTTGAACGATATGAAAAAAGGCAAATTGGATTAGAGGCTGTTCTTAGCCAACAAAGATTTTAAAATGATAAAAGTGGACTTGGTTACTCAAAATTTTCTAAACCAAGTTCCAACAAAACCGTCTTTGTTAAAGCTAGGGAACAACCTCCAAAAGAGAAAGTGGTCAAGCCTAAAGTGGTTCACCAATACCTCAAGAAGAAGGTTGTTAATAAGAAAAAACCTTATCCTTCTAGATATAAGAGTAATTTTGAGCCCACTTGTTTTTATTGTGGTATCAAAGACCATACACCTAATGCCTGTTATGTAAGAAACTTTAGTGTTGCAAAGGGGCTTTATGTGTGGGTCAAGAAAGGCACTAACTATGAAGGACCCAAGGCAGTTTGGGTACCTAATGAAACTTAATCTTGTTTTGTAGGTATGCTTGAAGACCTCCTCATATCAAGGGTATCTTGATAGTGGGTGTTCAAGGCATATGACGGGTGACCTTACCAAATTTTCACATCTAACGCTTAAGGCCAAAGGATTTGTAACCTATGGTGATAACAACAAAGGAAAGATCCTTGGCATAGGCAGCATTGGTGCACCACCTTTTACAACCATAGAAGATGTCCTTTATGTAGAAGGCCTAAAGCATAACCTACTTAGCATTAGTCAGCTTTGTGACAAAGGTTTCAGAATCAACTTCACTAAAGATGAATGTTTGATAGAAAACAAAGTCACTTCTGAGGTAATGTTAAAAGGTAATAGGATTAATAATATTTTCATGATTTCTCTTGATAAAATATCTTTGAAGGTTAAGTGTCTTATGGCGAACAACAACGACTCTTAGTTATGGCACAAAAGATTTGCTCACATTCATATGGAGCATTTGAACAAATTGATCAAACATGACTTAGTTGTTGGTCTTCCAAAGATCAAATTCATCAAAGATAGATTGTGTGGCGCATGTCAAAAAGGGAAATAGCCCAAATCAACTTTCACATCCAAGAATGTGGTGTCCACATCTAGGCCACTGCAGTTGTTACACATGGATCTCTTCGGACCTTCGAGAACAAAAAGTTTTGGAGAAGTGACCATGGTGGAGAATTCCAGAATGCTTTATTTGAAGAATTCTGCGAGGAAAATGGAATCTCTCACAATTTCTTTGCACCAAGAACTCTAAAACAAAATGGTGTCGTAGAAAGAAAGAATCAGTCGTTGGTAGAACTTGCAAGAACAATGCTGAGTGATTCAAACCTTCCTAAATATTTTTGGGCAGATGCAGTAAGCACGGCATGTTTTGTAAGTAATTGTGTGAACATCAGACCAATTCTCAAGAAAACCCCTTATGAACTGTTTAAAGGAAGAAAACCAAACATATCATTCTTCCACATATTCGGGTGTAAATGCTTTGTCTTAAACAATGATAAAGACAATCTCGGTAAGTTTGACGAGAAATCCGATGAAGGTATTTTTCTCGGCTATTCTCTCTCGAGTAAGGCTTTCAGAATTTTTAACAAAAGAACTTTAACTATTGAAGAATCTATGCATGTTTCTTTTGATGAATCTAACCCCTCCAAGGAGGATGATATTATTGTTAATGATGATGATGATATAGTAGAAACCTCTCAAGAAAACACTCTCAAAGATATTGCAAGTGATCAACCAAATCAGCAGCAAGAGGATTCAGAACAAAACGAAGTACATAATGATCGACCGAAAGAATGGAGAACTCATAGAGATCATCCGATCGATAAAGTCATTGGTGATATCAGTCAAGGTGTTTCAACAAGATTAAATCTCAAAGATGCTTGTCTTAACATGGCATTTGTTTTGCAAATTGAACCAGCCAAAATCGACGAAGCCTTAGGCGATGATCAATGGATTATAGCTATGCAAGAAGAACTGAACCAGTTTGAAAGAAATCATGTTTGGAATCTTGTCCCTAGGCCGAATAACAAACATATCATTGGAACAAGATGGGTCTTCAAGAACAAACTCGATGAAAATGGTATTATAGTTCGGAACAAAGCAAGATTGGTCTCCCAAGGATACAACCAATAAGAAGGAATCCATTTTGACGAGACATTCGCTCCAGTTGCAAGACTAGAAGCAATTAGATTATTATTAGCTTATGCATGTTCCATGAATTTTAAGCTTTTCCAAATGGACGTCAAAAGCGCATTCTTGAATGGATTCATAAATGAAGAAGTGTATGTCAAGCAACCCCCTGGTTTTGAAGATTACAAATATCCATCTCATGTCTTCAAACTAAAGAAAGCTCTCTATGGATTGAAACAAGCACCAAGAGCATGGTACGATCGACTCAGCAATTTCTTATGTGACAAAGGCTTTGTAAAGGGAAAGGTAGACAAAACCTTGTTCATCAAGAAAATAAAAGAAGATACTCTCTTGGTACAAGTGTATGTTGACGACATAATCTTCGGTTCAACCAACACCAAGCTATGCGAAGAATTCTCATCCATGATGCAAGGAGAATTCGAAATGTCTATGATGGGAAAAATGAACTACTTTCTTGGACTTCAGATCAAGCAACTTGAGAATGGGATCTTTATCAATCAATCGAAGTATTGCAAAGAATTATTGAAGAAGTTTGATATGGACAATTGCAAGACTTTATCTACACCTATGGGATCTGGTACATATGTAGATCAAGATGAATCTGGTATATTGGTTGATATCACAAAATATAGAGGTATGATTGGTTCCCTACTATACCTGACAGCAAGCCGCCCTGACATTATGTTTAGCATATGTCTTTGCGCTCGCTTTCAAGAAAATCCAAAGGAGTCTCACATGATGGCAGTCAAGCGGATCATGAAGTATCTCAAAGGAACAACAAATGTCGGCTTATGGTATCCTAAAGGTAGTATATGCAATTTAATTGGATATTCTGACGCGGATTATGCAGGCTGTAAAACTGATAGAAAGAGCACAAGTGGAACATGTCACGTCTTGGGAAATGCACTAGTCTCATGGGCATGCAAGAAGCAAGCATGCGTAGCACTCAGTACGGCTGAAGTAGAGTACATAGCAGTGGGAAGTTGTTGTGCGCAGATACTTTGGCTCAAGCAACAACTTCATGACTACGGACTCGATCTAGGTAGCATTCCTCTTCGCTGTGACAACACAAGTGCAATAAATATAACAAAGAATCCAGTCATGCATTCAAAGACCAAGCATATTGACATACGACATCACTTTCTGCGAGATCATGTACTTCAAGGAGATGTCGAGATAACATTTATGGATACTCATAATCAACTTGCCGATATATTCATGAAGCCTTTGGCAAAGGAATCCTTCTTCAAAATACGAAGGGAACTTGTAATTCTGGATGAAACTGACGTTGAATCATGACAGAACTCAATCTGTGGCAATTTCTCAAAATTTCACTGCAAGCAATCGATTGCACCCCTGCAGTAATCGATTGCTCACTATAAGTTTTGCAAATTTTATTCATTTTTAAAGCAAGCAATCGATTTCACCCCTGTGTCAATCGATTGCACTTTGTAGCTTTTTCCAAAATTCGTTTCTGTTAAGTAGAGCAATCGATTGCACCTCTGTGCCAATCGATTGCACCTACTGTAAAACTGTTTTTTCTCTTTCTATTTAATATATCCATGGTTTCTTAAACTTTCCAACTACCCTAGGATTACCTTTTTGACCTACATATGACTAGCCATTACTACTCTTTCTAGTCTCAAGACATTGATCATTAATTCTCATATTCCCAAAATCTTAATCATCAATACCTTCAACCACTCATATCCCACAATAACTCCTCTCTTAACCATTATAAAACCACATTCTCTTAACCTATCTTAACCATCTCTATTCAAAATATAACCTCTCCGCAAAAACTCTTCCTTTCCTCACAAACTCTAAAACACCATCTTTTTCCCATGGCTTCACGCACAAAAAGGAAGATTTCAGCACAAGACAAAGGCAAAGGCCCTGCCTCCTCATCTTCAAAAATTCCACTAGTTCTTCAACACTTGGATGATGATCAAAAGGAAAAGTTCACAAAATATTTTCAGAAGAAGGTTGTGCAAATACCAAAATATGGTATTCTCTCATCATTCCCTAAAGAATGTTTTTCTTTCCAAGAAACTTTGATTGCATGTGGATTGGAACCTGTGATTTCCTCATCCAGACCGTATTATCCGGATTTGGTAAGATTGTTCTATAGCAACCTACAAATGGAAGAAGGCAGGATGGTAACATATGTTCGAGGAAAAAGAATCCCACTCTACTCAAACACACTTGGTAGGATTCTGAACATTCCAATTTATGGTGGAAGACTTTATGAAGAAAACGACGACCTATGGAAAGCATACAACAAACGAGAATTCTATTGGAGCCTTGGTCATATGACTGAAGTAGAATTCCATGCAAAACGTGTAAGATTCTTAGGCGGCATGGAACCCTCTCGAAACTCATGGTCGGAAGGTATTTTTAACATTGATGATCGGTTGTTTCATTATTTCATGGTTTACATAATGTTCCCAAGAGGTGGAAACCACTGCATCGTGACTGATCTAGAAATGAAAATTCTATATACTGTTAAGAATGGCATTCCCATAAATTGGTCAAACTTAATTTTAACTCACATGCGGGGAATCAATGAAAAATCCAAGTTTCTACCATATGCATGGTTCATTACAAAGATCTTGGAACATTATCAAGTAGACTTTGAAGGATTTGATAAGTATCTCATGGATTCAAATATCAACAAGATCTCAATAAAAAATGTGGACTCTCGGATGGGTGTCAAATACAATCCGGAAACCAATACCATTGTGTATCTTGGTGAAGGTATGGCTGAAAATGATGATGAAGACAATGAAGATGATGATGATGCTCCTCCTCCTCCTTCAAATGAACATGGTCCGAGTAACCAACAGTTAATGGACTACATGACTCAACAGTTTGGGAATCTAAACAATTCCATCAACGCTCAATACAATGCTATTCAAGAGTCAACCAACACTCGGATCAACAACTTTCAAGAGAACGTGAACCAAAAATTCTCCTATCTGTACTCTCACTTATACATTCCGCCATATGACCCTTCAAACCCGGCTGTCCCTCCAAATCGTCCATCACCTCTACAGACAAATTTTCCAAACCAACCAACCTTTGACCCTGACATGGATCTGTCATAGAAACTTTTTACTATGAGTTTAATGTCATTTCTGTTATTTGAATTCCGTACTTTCATGTTTCTTTGTACTATGTTCAGTTTGTAATTTGAATTTTTATCTAAGTTGGTAATTTATTTTCAAATATTATCATGTCTATCATAGATATATATTATTATTGCCTTAATCCATCTTTCCTTTCTTTTTGATAATGTCAAAAGGGGGAGAAGGATGTTACTCTTTTATTGCTTGTGTCTTTCCTTGATCCTTCAGGAACAAATACAAAGACTATTTCAAACCTCAATACAAATTTAGAACTTCTCAACTTCACACATTGAGGGGGAGAAGAACTTGTCAACTTTACAAATTAAGGGGGAGAAAGAATTTGCCGGAAAGATCGTTGCAACAAAAGAAGAGTGCTTTGTCATCATCGAAAAGGGGGAGAATGTGAAATCAAGATTCTCAGATATCAGCATATATTTTGATGAAGACAAACCACTTAAAAGAAGGCAAAGATGATCAACCTCAAAGCATCAGGACAAACACAACTTTAAGGATGTTTTCCTCAGAAGGTATAATGAGAACGTTCATTAAGTATCTAAGTCCTAAATTGCTCAAAAACATTAAAAGATTACTTACATTCCTTTTACACTTCACAAGCTTTTAAAAATGAGAATTTTTTTCTAAGTGCAATCGATTGCACTCTTGGAGCAATCGACTGCATAATCAAATTCTTAACTCATTTTTGCTTCTGTTTCAATAAGCAATCGATTACTGCTTTGATGCAATCGATTGCATACTTAAAGTTTTTTCAAAATTTTCACTTCTGTTTTGAAGTGCAATCGACTGGTCCAAAGGTGCAATCGATTGCTCTTTTGAAAATTTGAATTTTCAAGTAAAATTGTGAAAGTGCAATCGATTGGCCTCTTTGTGCAATCGATTACTCACTGAACGTTTTTGAAAAATCTGTTTGAAAAATTGCATCTTTTCAATCAAATTTCAATGGAATGTTTCCTTTGAAACATGACAATTGTTCATCAACTTTTCTGAAGTTTTGCATGACTTTTCAAAGAGGTATTTGTGTAATATAAATACTTCAATCTTTCATTTTTCAAAAACACCTCTTTCAATCAAATCAAAAAACTCTTTAACATATGTTTTTCTTTCTACATCTAAGTAAGAATCAATTTTTACTAAGAATTTTCTGCATAAATTTTCATATCTTTTGAAAAGAAAATTCTTGAACAATAAGTCTTAGAAACTTGTGGAATTTCTCATTGAAAGAGAAGATCAATCTCAACATTGATAAACATCTGTATACATTATTTCAAATCTTTACAAAATCAGAATTGTATGTATTTCCCCTTGTTGTTCAGGATTGTTGAAAGCAAGTGTGTGCATTAGAGAGGATTGTTCTCATTGCACTTAGTGTTTAGATCTTAAATATGTTTTAAGAACCTTTGATCTCCTATAGGTTAGAACATATTGTAAAATTGATCCTAACTATAGTGAAATCTCTTTCGTGTTGAAAGGGGAGTGGACTACCCTCGGGGTGTGAGGGGAACCATTATAAATCTTTGTGTCTCTTTTACTTTCTGCCTTTACAAGCTTTCAAATCATCTCTTCATTAAAAAGAAAGTAGCATAGCCCTCTTAAAACCAGATATTTTCAAAGAACCTAATTCACCCCCCTCCCCCCCCCCCCCTCTTAGGCGCATTACTTACTCACAGATAGTATAATTTGAGCTGTGAAATTAAAAGGACAGATATGTTTATATTCTTAAGGATTGTACTACCAACAGCTATCAAATATTTTTCCTCTACAGTCCATGATTTATAGCTCAACCTCGTACCACTATTACATATGGGGAATTGAATAAGTTTCTAATTCTATCCTCCAACGGTATTATTCATCATCTATATATATAGGACAGAGAATTTTGAGAAATATAATGAACTTCATTGACAAAACAACGTATGAATGCTGAAAGAATTGCAATAGAGAAAATTAATATTGAAAAAGAGAAAATAGAGAGAAACACTTAGCACTCTATTTCATATTTTTTTAAGTGTAAAATTTGTTTATCACTTTGTGTATCTGCTTATTTAGAAGCGATATTGTAAATACAAAACTTGTATTTAATAGTTGTTAAATTCCATGAGGAACTAGGTTTTAGTAAGAAGCCTCGATAAGTCATTGACGGGTAGTATTTGAGTTGTAACTCCTTAAGGGACTAAGTTTAGTCAGAATCCTCGATAAGTCATTGATGGGTAGTCTTTGAGATTGTAATCAATTTGATTATTTAATTAAATCCTGTTGAGAAGTCAAAATCACTCTGAAGAGTGGGCTAGACTAACCTAGTTAATGGTGAATTAGGATAAAAATACCTTGTCATTTTTATCACTATTCTTATTGTATTTGGGTCGCAAAAAACTATCATATTTGAAACCTAATTTAATCCCCCCCCTTTCTTGTGTTTCCTTAATGTCGCTACTGCGAAAATCGGCACCGGCTGAACAGAAGAGTCGCCACCGTGCGTTATTTATCCCAACGGAGGGAAAGGAAACGCTCAGAGTAAACCTACCGCAAAGACGGGAAAGGAATGGTCATCGCAACCAAATCCTGGATTCGGGAGTCGGTTACGCAAGGGGAAGGTATTAGCACCCCTCACGTCCGTCGTACTCGACGGGATCCACGCTTGTTTTCTGGTACGGATTGTTATTCTATCTATTCTACAGGTATGGGGTTAAAAGAAAATAAAATGACTCGGCAAAGTATCGCACTTTATGCCTACGTATTCCCGTCTGGAACGAGAAATCAGAGTCAACGTAGTTCGCCTACCTACTGGAAAGGAGGGGAAGGTTGCTCGCTAGGATATCGCATCCTATGCCTACGTACTTTCATACAGCATGAAAGATCAGAGCAAACGTAGTTCGGGCCACGCGCGACACAAGTCTGTCTTGATTGTTTTTATCTTTCTGAAAAAGGTTTTCTCCTGATTACGCGTCCAAGCGGACAAAAATGACGTTTTTTTGATTGGTTTACAGTCTTTTACGCAAGAACTGTCTTTTATGGTGTTTGAAATGTTTATTGTGTTTCTGATTGTTTTGAGAAAGAAGAGACAGAACTCTAAAACCTATGGTTGAAAAGGGAATCTAAATCTACCCTAATGTTGTCATGCATGGATGAAAGCCTAGTGTCTGTCATATTTCTCTCCTGCGCAGAGAGAAACAGAGATCCTAAGGGGATAAACGGAAAAGCAACAGCATATACAATAAAGCAGTAAAATGCATGAATGCAACAGTACAAGCGAGGCAAGGGAGTCCCACTCAACCTCGAACCTAGAAAACAATGAGCAAGGTGAAACAGCTTCACCTCAATCTCAAGGGGAAACTTATCAAACAATACAGTCAAGAAACTCAAACAATACATCACCAGCTCTACACAGCACCAGCAGCTCTAAACAGCAAAACCTGACAGCACAAGCTCCTTCTTCTATCAGTCTTCAAGGCAATGAACTTCATCTTCCATCCTCAAGGGATTCTTCAAAGCAAGCTCTCCTAAATGAGTAATAGTTCACAAGATGATTTGGGATGTTAAACAGTCAGTTAACCACCAAAGGTGGCATACAGACTGTTAGCAAAATACAGACTGTTTCTCTCAAAAGTTCTATCTCCTAGATACTGTCACTAAGCCTTCCAAAGGAAGGAGGTGAGTATCAAAGAGAGACTTTGAATCATAGAGAAGAATGGAGGCAACAGAAACCATCCATGTTTATGAATCATATTTCTACTCTAAAGCTCTACCTAGCTCCTAGGTCTTATGATCTTCAATCAATCTTCAAGCAAGCCTAGCATCTTCATCAACTTTGAACTTGGCCTTCAATTCTTTGCTTTGTATTCAATATGCTCCATCAACAAGATCTTCAAAGCTAACCCACACCCCAAGCAAGCCCAACAAGCCCACACAACAAACAATAACCCCAAGATGGGCAAACCAAACAATCACTCAATTGGAAAATGTACTAAAAATATTAATATAATAGAGAAAATTCTAATATTATTTCTAGGGGATCTACTATACCTACCCTTAATACCCTATATGCCCCAAGTCCTAATTCAATCTAAAAAACCCAAAAGAAATTGTTTTAATGCACCTAAGTTATGTTTAAACCCTAAAATATTCTAAGTTTTTTATTACACCATATCTATTTCAACATTTTTTACTACCATTTTTATTCTAAAGTTTTATCACATTATCCTAAGGGAAACCCTAAAGTATATTAATATCTATATTATCAAGATCGAAGATCAAACCCTATATCAACTTCTAAGGGGTCTAAACAATTCCTAACATGCAAGGGGTCAAAGTTAACCATCAATTGGGAAGGTCCTAATCAACAACCCTAAAACAGAACCAAATTACATCTAGAAAATCTACAAAAATTCCTAAGGGAACATGCGAGTGTTAACTACAATATACCAAAAGATCTAAGCAAGAATCATCACCAATTGATAGAACGAAATTCTACAAAATAGCGGTATCAAATATGTAAAGCAAACATCAATTAAATCATGCAAAATACTCATCAGAATGTAAAATGTAAAAGAAATGGGAAAACAATCCACAAAAATCTAAGAAAAATTCTACAATCTCCTGAAGATGTTAGCAACCTATGGTAAAAAAATTAAAACCAAATTCTAAAGTTAAGGTCACTTTCTAAAGGAAAACCTATAAAGTGTCCAGGGAACAATCAGATGGGGATGGCTCTAAAAAGCGGATTCAAAACTAAACTTAGAGTCGTCTATAAATTCCAATAAAATTTCTGGGGAACCCTATGCATATCATCTAAAACATATCCAAAAATCAGCTCAAAATCATGAAGCATCAAATAGAACAAAATTAAACAAAACAGATGAACAGTTATGTACACCAATGGATATTAGCACGAAAGAAAAATCATAACTAAATCAAAAAAAACCTAAAAAATGCAAACTCAGCGCCTAAAATTTCTTAAGACAATCAGGATCTGTAGAAAAAAATTTCATGATTTCTTGAACATTTTTACTATTTTTGACGTAATAAAAGAAAACAGACCTCAAAACAGAAAAATAAAAATAAAAAGGGAATGAAGAAAATCTCCGAATTAACAATCCTAAAATCATCCATAGGTGTTCATGATCCTAACCGCTTGAGAATTTCTAATTATCTCATCCTAAATCCATGGTAAAGTGAAGGTTTACATACCTTGATCGGAGCTTTGAAACGGAGTATCTTCGGCTCTTTTCGTACTTCCGAAAGCTTCAAATTCGTTCAACAATATGCGAGGAAAGTGCTACAATCTTCGAATCGAACCGAAATCGCCTTGAATGAAGAATCACCACTTGATTTTCTCTCTTGAAAATTGATATGCTCTCTTCCAATTCAACTCCAATCAATCACCAACCTTGCTTCAAATGAGTTTCTAAACATTTATAGAGATGATTGGAAGATTCTAGATTATTCATGTATCTTCCCTTGGAAATTTCTAGATTGTTCATGTATCTTCCCTTGGAAATTTATAGATTGTTCATGTATCTTCCCTTGGAAGTTTCTAACCAAAATAGCCTTCCAAATGCCTTGTTAAGTGGTTTGGATTAGTGACTTACATTTCAAGTAACCACTTTTACAAAGCAAGTCATGAAATTATTGCTCAATTCAAAAATGTGTCAATGCCATTGCCTTTAAAATGCATTTTACAATCAAATTGGTATGTCATATGGCTTGTTTGTGACCTCTAACCCAAAATTTGATTTTTTTTTCCACCATTTTATTTGACTTATTCCCCTTTTTTAGGCCATTTTAAGTGACTTTTTGAAATAAGCCGATCAATCTACCATGATGACTTATTTGACCTAAAAACATCATTTTAAGCACATTCCGTGTTGAACTCTTTTTCATCTGAAGAGTGGAACATGGAGATTTTGACCTATGCTCAAAAAGGACCTATAATCTCACTTTCCCGAAATACCCCTGGCTTGTACAACTCATAACTTGAGCTCCATAAATCCAAATGAGGACTTCTATAACTTTTTGGAAAGCTAAGATAAGGAACATCTCTCATGTTTGCCAAGAATCCATTTGAAAACTCCTTCTAGCTCAAAAGTTGCTTGGAAGTCAAGTGACTTTCACAGTTGAATTTCAGATGCCTCTGAGGACCCCTAACTTGTCTGGGCTATAACTTGAGTTCTATAAATCCCCTTGAGGACTTCTAGTACTCAAATTAAAGTTATGAACCTCCTCTACAACATTCATGTGGAGATCCAAGTCGCTTGAAGCTCACATCTTGACTTAGAAGGCTTGGAAGTTCAGTGAAAAACAGGGTATTTTACCCTAGGAACCCTGTCTTGTCACCCTCAATCCTTCTTGATTCTTTTGATTTTCTCTTGGCACAACACCCCATCTATATCCATACATCAAATGATGAATTCCACATTCTTCAAATAGGCCTTGATGCCCTTCAATCAAGCTTTTGACCTAGGGTTGACCTAGGGTTGACCTAGATGAAACCCTAGTTGACTGTCTTCAACTGTAGCTCTTGTAACCACACCAATAACTTGTATCATCTTCAAAATAACCCTCTAGGTCTTCCATGATGTCTCTACAACTTCTTTGATGATCTTCAAATACCCTCAAGATAGGAGAGAAACCCACTGCTTGGCCTTTTAACTTCTCAAAGCTTCAATTTCTTTCTTGGTGACTTGAATAGACTTAGGCTTGAATAAAAACCCCTTGGATATGCTTCTTGAGATAAGAATGGCACTTGACCCCTTGTTGGATGGCTTGCCCATGCTATGCTATGCAAATGAATAAAATATGTGCATGATCTACTATGCAAATGATAAAGCTATGAAAACACAAATCATGTAGAACCAGTTGGCCAAATTTTAGGGTGCAACACTTAACCTTCAACTAGCATCAGAGCTTCGATTCTGGTATTGAATACTTTGTGTCAAACACTTAATTTTGTCAGGTAGAGATCAATATTTTGAACATGGAATGGCACAAACAATGATAAATATCATTATTCTCCCAACCCTCTAATATTTGATGGAGAAAAGTTTGACTATTGGAAAAATAGAATCAAAAGTTTCTTCATAGGTTGTGACGTTGATCAATGGGATAGAGTAATAGATGGTTACACACATCCTAAAGATGCAAGTGGTACAAGGCTTGAAAGAAGCAAAATGGATGAGCCGAAAAAGAAGGATCACAATAATCATCATAGATACATAAATATATTGTTAAATGTTATTTCCTATTCAGAGTATGAAAAGATTACAAATAAAGATTTTGCTAGGTCTATATTTGATTCCTTAAGAATTACTCTTGAAGGAAATGAGCAAGTAAAGGAATCTAAGGCTCCAGCTTTAATCCATAAATAATATGAAGCTTACAAAATGGAAGAAGATGAAACTATTGAGGATATGTTCTCAAGGTTTCAAACTATTGTGGTTGGATTAACAGTTTTAAATAAGGGTTGCACCACTACAGATCATGTAAAGAAAATCACCATAAGCCTACCAAAGAGTCGTGAGGTTGAGCTTGAAGAGGTTAAGCCCCATAAGAAAGTAAAGTATGTGTCTTTGAAGTCCAAAGGCGAGCCTGAGAAGGCTATAGCTCTTCAAGTTGAAGACGAAAAGTCTGAAGAAAGCTCTAAAGAAGAGGACGAGTTGTCTCTACTCTCTAGACGGGTCAACCAACTCTGGAAGCAAAGACAGACAATGTTCAAAGGCTAAAGAAAAATAGGTGGATGACCTGACTCAACCTCTGGGAAGAAGAAGTCTGGATATGAAAAGGACGTTACCTACTTTGAGTGCAAAGAGCCTAGAGACTATAAGAATGAGTGTCCCAAACTCAAGCCTAAAAAGAAATTCTTCACAGAGAAGAAGAATGTTCTGATGGCAACCTAGTGTCATACTCCAATTTTGTCTAGGCATTTTAAATTTATAGGCAACAAGTTTTATATTGTTTTGTCCAGAATAAAATTTTAGTTTTGCCGACATACTGGTTGAATCGATTTCTTAATCGCGCGTAAAATCAAAGAACAGTGTTTTCATGTTTGGGCCTGTTGCACGCCAAAATTTGCTCAACCTTTTCTTAACTTAGTTTATGTTTCATTTCATTTTTGTTCTAGCATTTGCATTGCATAGAATATCGCATTGAACATGGGATCAAAAGTTTGTGCACCTCAAGAGGAATCTTCTCAGAGGTTTGAGCCTAAGAATGGGTTGCTACTCAAGCTTGGATGGTCATCAGGACATCTCAGAGTGGTCAAGGCCTTGTGAAAAGACAGATGGATGTGTGTGGGTCAACTCCTAACTAGGAGGCCAACTGAAGAGCATAAGAGGTTTGTGAATGCATGATTTTGGGTATGAGATGTAAAGAAAGCTTATTTAGGGCCTTGAGGGTCATTGTGGAGCTGATGCAAGTGGTTGTGTGAAGTGGAACAAGCCACAGTTGAAAGTATCGCAGTTAGGGTTTTCATCTGGTAAATCCTTAGTCAACTGTGCAATTGAAGAAGATAGAAACTCAATTCAAAGTCTCTATGGTCATGGGATGTTGTGTTAAGACATATGAGACATCATTTCAAGTTCAATTCATGAAGGGTTAAGTGTGTGAGAAGTTACTAAGTTAGGGTTCTCAGGGTAAAATCCCCTATTTAGTGTCTGACTTCAAGACCACTTACCTCAAGATACAAGTCTCATATCAATTTTTGGCCAACATGGAACTTGTAGAGCATGTTCTTAGATTTAATTTGAGTACTAGAAGTCCTCAATTGGATTTATAGAACTCAAGCTATGATCCGGACAAGTTACAGGTCATTTGAGGTATGTGATTTTGGTCAACAAAAGTCAACCAACTTCCAAGCCAGTTTTGACCTATAGGGGTATTTCTCCTCAACTTTTGGTCAACATGAAAGTTGTAGGTCTTGATCTTAGCTTTCCAAATTGTATTAGAAGTCTTTCATATGATTTGTAGAACTCAAGTTATGAGGTTTACAAGTCAGGGGTATTTTGGAAAAGTAAGATTATAGGTTATAAAATTATAGGTTCATTTCACCAACTTGCACACTTCAAATGAAAATCTTTTCAACATGAAACTTGCTTCAAATGGGGCCATTTGCACTACCAAACCATCTCTTGTCATGGTGGGGGCTTGGATTGAGAATTTGGGGTTTGAATTTTTCATAAAGGAGGCTTAAATTGAGAATTTGAGAATTAATGGATTTTAAACTTTTTCAAGGCAAGTTTGTGCATTTTTTGATTGCAAATAACCATTCAAAGACATTGCCATTTTCACATTGGAATTTTGAAGTCTCAAAATGGGTCATTTTCATGGTTTCTTCCTCTTGAAGTAACAAAATGAAAATCAACCATAGGATCAAAATTAAACCTCCAATCTCATTCCTTTAATCTACACAACTGATTTGTAGTGGATTTGGATCAAAAAATCAAGTGGTGTAGTGGTAAAAACGTGCATGGTATTTTCAAAAAGTGTTGAAATGTGAAAATTGGAAGTGGGCTGTTTTGCTTGAATTAAAGCCCCATTTGATCACAAACCCATCATATAAGTATTCTAGATGAATTTTGAGGCAGAGCTAGGTCATTTTGCTGCATGAACAACCATTTCACGTTTTCAAAAAGTGGTGAAAAACTCAAAAACCAATTCTTAGATTCAACCATTTTCAGACCAAATCAAGCTTGCAAACACCTCAATTGAAGTTCATGGAGTGATTCTGGACGTTTTCGTTAAGCTTCATCACCATTTCAAGGCCCAGTGGAGGCTCTCCACTAGGTAAACTTTATTTCAACTTTACACTCTTAATACTCCATGATTTTCCACCATTTTCGTTGCATTTGAACCTTTGAAATACATAGATCATTTCTGGATCATTGTTGTTTGTTTTTATGACATTTGATTTTTTGAGCTCAAAGTTGTGTTGTTTCTTTTTGATGTTTTTTCATGGTGTTTTGCTCTAATTTTCATGGATTCTTACTCCTTGTAGCATGTAGATGATGTTTGGACCTTTTAATTTGAGTTTTGGTGAACTTTGTTTTTTGGTACGTTTGCTTGTTGTTTGATTTATGGAGTGGTTGTTGAGAATTAGTGAAATTAGAGGTTGGATTCATGTTCCTCTCAGAGAGTAGATGAATTTTCATCTAAAATTTGTAAGAAATGGTGAAGAATTGATGAAGCCATGATGGGGAAGATGAATCGCGGAGGCCGGCGACGAAGATGAGGGTGGCCGGCGCTGTTCCGACGAGCTGGTTCGGCCGGAGCTCATTTGGAGAAGAAGGTGATGACGTGTTGCAAGCCCATTCGTCTGTTCGTGTGTTTTTTGATCATGTGGTTTGGAATAAGACCTATGTGTTCCTCTTTTCATTTGCTTGCACACAATTAATACCCCAATTCATTAATTGAGGTGGCACATTCTGGTGCCTTGGATCTGTTGACTAGTATGCAAATCTGGTGGCTGTGCTTTTTTCTGCATTTTTGTTTTCTCTAATTATTTCTTTTATTTGTTTACACTTTAAAAATTCGTAAAAAATATCAAAAAATGTTTAAAAATTATGAAAAAAATAATGAACATACTTTAACATGTCTTTTAATTTTTTGAATTTTTAATTTCGTTATTTGATGCATTTTCCATTTATTTTCATATTTTCCTTTTAAATGGTCATTTAATGATGTGAAAAATGTGTGCTGACTTGTTGATTTTATTTCTTGCTCATGGTATGGATTAAACTTATAATATTTTTTGAGCATTGTTTTGACATATTAATTGATCCTTGGATATTTTTTTCTTGATTTTTGAGTGTTGTTTCCATGTGGTTTGAATTGCGTTTTGTTCCCTCTCCATTTCTGCCTTGTTTTGGGACACTCTTGATGTTTGCCTTCTGTTGAGGCACTTCCCTTTTGATTTTCAATCTCCCCTTTTGACCCCTGGTTCCTAATAACTTAGGGGTCCACTGATATTTTATTTGGCATTTTTAGATGCATTTTCTTATTTTTCATATATTTTGCAAGTTGCTTCATGTTTGTGCATCTTTGTTGTTGTACTTGTTTTGTTTTGCTTCCAAAAGCTTGGTTGTGCATTATTGATGAACCTAATTATGATTGTTTCATGTTAGGGGATTGTTATAGGTCTTGTGTGCTAATTCATGGGTCTTTATCATATGCATAAGTTGTTCATTTGATCTTATACTTTCATGTTTGTATATTGTGTTTCCATAAGTGATGTTTGCTTGCATTCTTTGATGTTATTGTTAGAATTTGCTTATGATGTTGTGCTTTGGCTTTTTAGATCTCTTTTCCTCATCCCCATTCTGTCCTATGACCTTGGAATACTACTTAAGGTTTCTTGGTTCCTTCTGAGGAGGAACCTGAAGCTTGCCTAAAGTAATGAATCCATGAGGACTTTTTCTCATTATTTTTGTTACTTGTTTTCTATGCATATTCTTCTCCTCTTCTCTTGTGTTTATTCATACCATGGCTTGAGGTTGAGATGAGCTTGTGGAGGTTCCATCCCCACACATATTTCCTCCCTCACTTGCATTGCATCTTTGTCTTCCTTGTTGCATTTGTGCTTGCATTCTACATTTGCATTGTCTCTTCTTATTGTTTCTTTTTATTTTGTCTTCCTTCCCTTAGGATTTCTAACCTCTCTTGTTCAACAGAGGTTATGATAGACATTAGGATTCTAACCATGCATGACAACATTAGGTAGTTCCCTTTCAAACTCAACTTTAGGTGCATCTTGCATGACAACTTTTTGGGTTTGGACTAGTCCCCCTTAGTTCGTCCTCTTTCTCTTCTCATCTTCAAACAACTTCAATCCACTTAATAAAGCTTGACCATTGTTTCAAGCTACGAGCCTTAACCCATTTGGGAAATGATGATTGGGTGGTTGCCTCTCAATTATCTAGAATGTTAGTGTATGTTCTTCGGATGATATACGAAGCATTCGCTCCTAGATCATAGTCTCTAGTGTAGCATGAGTCACAAACCAAATTCAAAACACTTCTTCCTTAAAAAACACAAAAACAACTCAAACTCTTTTTCACCCCTTGGGGTCTTAATCAGGAAAACTCTTTTCATAAACAAGAGTGTTGTTAACTTTCAGTCCTATCGCAAACGGTAACGCCTAAGTCTCCAAAGGTCGAGCTGCATACACCAACTGCTAGAACTGTCTGTTAACCCTACTCGGGTAAAACTTTTGAACAGCTTGTGTTCTCGTAAGCCCGAACTACGTTTGCTCTGATCTTTCGTACCAGACGAAAGTACGTAGGCACAAGACGCGATGTCTTCGCGAGCAACCTTCCCCCCTTCTTTAACCGTAGTTAGGCGAACTACGTTGACTCTGACTTTCCCATTGCACGAGGGAGTACGTAGGCACAGAGCGGCGATGCTCTGCCGAGTCAGTTCTTTTTCTTTCTCTTTTGTTCATAAGCCTTTAGCGTAGATAGTTTACACACCCTTTTAGCTAGACAACACATGCGTGGATCACGTCGAGTACGACGGACGTGAGGGGTGCTCATACCTTCCCCTTGTGTAACCGACTCCCGAACCTAGGACTTGGTTGCGATGACTTCGTCTTTTCCCGTTTTCGTCAGGTTTTTCCGATTGTTTCCTTTCCCTCTCTTTGTGATAAATAACGATAGGTGGCGACTCTGTTAGTCATTGCCGACCTCTTTTTTCGCAGTAGCGACAGGGCCTACAACTGTTTGTTTTATATATCTATATTATGCGTAGTTTAGTTTGATGTTCTCATTTTATTTTTTCTTGCATCTTCGCGCGTTCGTATTTATCAATCTGAGCCTTTTAATCCGGGTTTTTTAACTACAATATTTGATTTGCGGCTGACTATTTTACTGAATTATATTGCGCATAGATTATTTTAGTGCATTTATTTGTTTTTTCGCATCTTCGTGCATTCGCATTTTGCTCAATTTAATTTATTTTTATTTCGTTTTTTAATCAAAATAATTAAGGAAAATAAATAGAGATAAAAAAATATTAATTGAGTTGATTTATTAAAATTTGGGTGATTTTATTTCATCAATTTGAAACTCAATTAGTCACACAATAAGGCCCAATGGTAGAGTTGGAATTAAGATAGAATTGCAACCCCAGGCTAGTAGTATATAAGTTAACTTGAGTTCATTTGTAAAAATCATTAGCCGCTACCTAACTCTCTCTCACATTCAAAATTAATATTAAAAAAAATAAGATAGAGCTTCTTTGAAGCTTCCTCCTTCACTAGTAGAAAAAAGATCTTCCTTTATCTGGCTCAATCTTCACCTCTCATATCTCGCCATCCTCTCTCATTCTAAAAATAAAGTTCAAAATAAACCAATAAAATATAAAAAAGAAAAAGAAAACGGAAGAAGGTTTTCTTCCTTCTTCTTCTTGGTATTGCACCACCCTTTCAACCCAACAACCTCCTTTCAGTTCTTCACCCACCAGTCTTCACCTATTTCATTTCCTCACATCCATTTTACAACATTCACCTACACCCTTTTGTTTACACAACTCCCACCATTTTCATCCTCCTCTTCAGTCGCTCACCATCACCCTCTCATCTCACTTAAACAACTCATCTTCATCATGCTCCATCACAATTCCACCACCAGCACAACAACAACCTTCCTCCTTTTACTCTGATTCAACACTCTCTCCTTTAAATAAACCACCTTCATCCTTTAACAACAATTACACCAAATTTTGACCCCTTTCTTTTGTATCATTTCTAACTTATGTATTTTATGGAAATAATGCGTCTTGTTGAATTTTATACTATTATCAAGTATTATGTCGTGTTGATATATATATATATATATATATATATATATATATATATATATATATATATATATATATATATATATATATATATATATATATATATATATATATATATATATATATATATATATATATATATATATATATATATATATATATATATATATATATATATATATATATATATATATATATATATATATATATATATATATATATATATATATATATATATATATATATATATATATATATATATATATATATATATATATATATATACACACACACACACATATGTATACATATATATATGTGTATACGTGTGTGTGTGTGTGTGTGTGTGTGTGTGTGTGTGTGTGTGTGTGTTTGTATGTGTGTGTGTATAATGATTGTTTCTTTGAATTTGAGTGTTATAAATGAGTATGATTGTATTGAGTTGTGTTATATTTTTTTAAACCGTCAAAAAGAATAAAAAACTATATATGTTTTATTTGAAACACAACCCGCGAATCCAACTGAACCTATAAATGAATGGGTCGGTTCGGTCGGTTTTAACAATGAAATTATGGGTTGGACGACGAACTCAATCTATTGAATTTTGAACGGGTTGGGTAACGGGTTAGTCCAAACCCAGTCCAACCCAACCTGTGTAGACCCGTATCCTGAACTCGCACATGACATTGCATTGAAAACATGCATAACATGACATTGCATTTTTTGCATATCAAAACCGGAAAAAATTCATGCATATGCATTCATTAGCATGCACACGCATTTTTCTAAAAACAAAAACAAAAATATCATCTGACCTTTCGTCCATAACCAGCAAGTTGACTTCCCGGTAATGGTGGCGAGAAACACAAGAAAGGGGGGTTTGAATTGGGTTTCTAAAAATCAAAACTTTTTCAAAACCAACTCAACAAGCAATAGCACGAACAATAAACATAATAAGTTATTTTTATACTGGTTCGCTGTTAATGAAGCTACCATCAGTCCACCTTACCAAGGTAATTTTTCCTTCTCAATAAGAACTTAATCCACTATAACAAAAATTGATTACAGACACTACAAAGACTAATCGTCTTTGTCTTCTCGAGTATATCTGACTAAACCCTAGTCACTCAAGGAAGCAGATTAACACAAGTTAATACAATGAATATCTAACACAATAACGAGCAAAAACTCTATGTGTGTTTATAAAGAATATACACAAAAATGATATTTACTTCAGCAAAGCGTGTATGTTCAATAGCGTGAGTAATGAGTAACTCGCAGCATTAGCTTAATCATTAGCAGTATCTTCCAATCATCCAAGTCTTCTTTATATAGGTGGATAAACGATTCCTTGGAGGGTAGGATTGGAATTGCAAAAAACATCTGTCTCTTTCATAACGGTTTGCAAATGGGAGGAAAATGGTATGATAGTACTGTCCTTCACCCTTAAAATCATGGTAGTAGAGAGACAGATGATATTTTACTGTGTATAATTTTCTTGATGTAAAACATTTTGATCTTATCTTCTATTCTTTAGAGGCTTTTGATAAAATTATATTGAAGCATGCTTAAAAAGATCAAGAGATTGGTTGAGAGAATCTTCAGAACCTTGATCTTCAGAATGTTGAAACAGTTCCTCAGAACCTGATCTTCAGAGTCTTTAGATCTTATTCTTTAGAATCTTAAGAACTTGAGCGCAGAATCTTGAAGGCAGGCAATCTTTTAGAAGCTCTTCAATCAGAGTCATTGTCAGAAGTTGTAGTATAAACGTTCTTCGAAACCATTGTCTAAGAGCTTTCTAGAACTTGACAGTATCTTGTAAAGCACTTATATCTCTTCAGAATCAGAGTGTGTTGATTTCAGAGTTTGATGATATCACACGTTAGAGCTTCAGATTCATAACCTGTTAAGCAAAAGCTACACACTAGACACAAAATCATTAGTGTACAAATTATTCTCTAAGAAACAATGTATTATGATCATCAAAGTTAAAGGTCAGATGTAGAACCAAATCTTGTTCTAAGAATTTCTCACTTTTTAATGATGATGACAAAACCATGTATTTTGATGAACCATTTTTACTAGGTTTAATCACATAAAAACATCAGAGTGAGATTTGTAAGCTCCCTTTGAATTTTATACTGTTAAAAATTATTTTTCAACTTAGAATATCAGAGTTAGGTTTGTAAGCTCACCCTGAATTTAAGACTTAAAATAATTTTTAACACATATAAAATTTTAAAAAGAGCGTGAAAGAAATAACTTCCCATAAAACATAAGCTTGGTTGTTACTACTTTCTCTTCAGACTGAGGACTTGTTACTCTTTTCCCATAAGGCAGAAGCCTGGTTGGAATGATTAAGGTAACTACCCAGAATGCAACAGCTTGGGTACAGAAGTATTTCCTTCAATGTTCATTGCTTAAATGTCAGAGATGCTAGATTGTAAGAGATGTTAGATTGTACAACTTGATTCTAGTGGAAATTAGAACTTGTTTAGGGCACGGGTTTCAGAACCATGTCTTATTCAGAACTTGTAACCGTATGGTTTATACGCTTGTTTTCTATGTATTGGTTCACCATTGATTAAAAGAACGCTTGGTTCCTTAAGCAAAATTCAGAATCCTATGAACTCTATTCATTTAGGGTGAAACTTGAAACACTTGGTTAAAATGATGAATTGTCACAAAGTTCTCAGAATGAATACCAAGTTAGAAAAACTTTTAGAAACATGTTTGGGTTTTCAAAATGGAAATTAGATATATCAAAATCAATCACTCTTTCTCCCCCTTTGTCATCATTCAAAAAGAAGTAAAAAGACAAATTAAATCAAGCAAACTTCATTTCATTAAATAGATAGGCAGATACAGTAATGAAACAAAAAAGAAAGACAAAACAAAGAGTACACAAAGTTTTCAAAACTAATGTTTAAGAGGGTTTATGTGGTCTTGATAAGATCTCTTCAAATAGCCCTTCAATCTTTGATGTCATTTCCTTCACTTCAGAATTCTCTGCATCCAGATGCTCCAACTTCTTCAAAATATACTCCTCAGAATCAAAAGTGTTATTGATGTTAAAGTCACTAGAAACTTTAAGAGTTATCTCAGAAGTAACCATTGTAGTCTGAACTGGAGATGGAAGAGGAATCACTTCTAGAGCAAGGAGCAGAAGAGTGATAGGAACCTTCTGAAGTAGAGGTTCAACAATACCAGAGAGCTTGGCATGTAATTTCCTCTTAGTTTCCTTCAGCCAAGCAAATTCCAACTCTTCAGAACTGACTTTTATCAATCTTCTGAAGTTATTGGTCAGATCACCCACTTCAGATAGGTTTGCATTAACTTTGCAAGCCTCAATGATAACATTGATTCTACCAGCATTATCTTCTTCAAACTATGCAAATGCTTCATCCGTTGGAGTAGTATGGATGTTGGTTTGAAAGTTTTTTGTTATAGTAGGGGTAAGAGGGTGTATCAAGGTAGACAATGAGCTCAACATCTAGTTCAAGATTAGAATAAATAGGTGATTCATTAACCTAGATGTCAGAGTGAGTGGTGTTTGATGGTTGAGGGGTTTTAGAAGGAATTTAAGGTTAAGAGATTCCTATTTGGGACATTTTTTAGCGTTGAGATTGGGTTAAGAGAAAAGGTGGAAAGGTTAGAATTTCAGCAACAGATGATGGTATAAAAATTGGAAAATGTAGGTCATAGGTAAGGGTAAGATTTGGAAAAGTATCATTTGGATTTTTGGTTTGGGGAGTAATGGGTTCCAAAACAAAAGGGATGGAATAAGTAACTGTGGATGAACTATTTACAGCAGTAAGTTGAGGAGTATCAGAAGGAATAACAGTTCCAATAGAGCGAGGAGAAGCAGCAGTTTTGGATGCTTCAGAAGAAGTCTCCAGAGTCTTCTTAAAAGCCTTAGCCCTTTTTGAGAAAACTAATGTATCTCCTTCAGAAAGCTTTTGGGAAAAATTCATTTTCTTCTTCTTCTTAGAAGGCTCAAAGGCTCAAAGGCTCAAAGGCTCAAAGGCTGAAGTAACAGCACTTGCAGAGAATAACTTCCTTCATAATCCACAGATTCTGAATTAGAGAAGATAGGAAAATCATCCAGAGGAGTTCTTCTGTTGCGGATGACCTCCTTGGTGATTTCAACAGTTGGGCTTTTTAATTCAAAAGTCATGCTTGTGTTTTTCAAACTCTTGGCATTGAAGAAATTCCCAATAGTAGATACCAGTCCTTGATATTTTTCATCATCTGTTAGAGATTATATCAGACGGCTCTCCATTAGAATGTCTGAAATCAGCCTCCCGAATGGAATCTAGAACTTCATCTTTCTGCTTCCATTCCTTATTTCCCTCATAGTATCTCTTAAGAATCTGAAGAGAAGAGCATGAAGGTTCACTTTCTTAGCGGCAATAATAAAATGAAGAACATATTTTTGATCGATGTTGATGTAGTTTGGAGAGTTGGTTGGCTTTATGTGATTGATGCAACCAAGAAGAATTATTGCCCACGTCCTCAAAATAGGGTGAAGATTTTTGATCTTGCTAGCATGACTTCTAGTAGTGGAAGTCGCCTTGGTCATCTCATTTTGGTCATTTCTCTTTTCTCCCATAAGTCCATACTTGCTTCCATTCCCATCGTGACCAATAAGCTTGGCTATGAGTTTCCCAGTAATGACAATCTTCTTTCTAAAAACAAATGAAACTATTTGACAAGAAGAGGTCTTGGAATGAATCTGGAAATTCCTAACAGGAAATGGGAAAATTGGACTTTGAAGACGATCTAAATACTTGTCTCAGCCTTGATATTCAACTACAAGTAGAATGTCAAAGCCGTGAGCCTTCAAACTGTCAAAATCAACCATAAGTTCGCAGAGAACTTCCAAGTCTTTTTCAGGTGTAGAAAGTGTGACTTCAGGAGTGTGATACGAATCTTCAGTGTACAAAAAATTTCTAGGACACATAGTAGATGGTGTCTTGTAAGATAGGAGAAGATGAGAAATGTACTATGGTGGTTGTGACGAAGCAGATCTTTCAACATCCCTTTGGAAAGCAACTTCTTATAGTTGATCAGCAGTTACTTATGGATGTTTTAGAGTTTGTTGCGGTTGTTGCTGAGATTATTAAGCAGATGATTATTGTTGTTGGGAAGCCATTGATGGAGAGAGAGAGAGAGAGAGAGAGAGAGAGAGAGAGAGAGAGAGAGAGAGAGAGAGGGGGGGGGGGTTTTAGGGTTTGAGAATTTTTCGGTTTGAAAACAAGAAAGTATGGGAAGTGAAGAGTGGTGGAGGTGTGTGAAGTGAGTTTAAATAGAAATTTTGCAATCATGAAAAAAATAATAATAATGACAAAGGAGTAAAGCGTGAAGATTTTAACCTAATCCCAAGGTTAATGATTTAACCAAATGTGCCACGCAGACGTGAGAAAGCAGTTCAATTTTCTAAGACATTTGTCTTTTAAAACCGTCCCATTATCCAAGACTCATTGACAGCTATTAAATGCAAAAAACTATTCAGTATCCATAAAGAAGATTTGTCTAACCAAACAAATTTTGACGTGATACATCTGAACTTATGAAACCTTCTTACTAAAGAAGATTCACATGTTTAGAAACAAAACAAACCTCAAAGTTTCATTTAGCCATTCTGAGAGTTTAACATTTTGAGAACATTTTTTTCATTTTGGACACAATTCTATTTTCAAATTTTTCAGAATGAAAACGAATATATCTTCAGCAAGGGGTTTTGTAAAGGTATCAGCCCATTGATGGTCTGTGTCGATAAATTTTAGATCTAAAATTCCCTTCTGAACATTGTCACGTATAAAGTGATGTTTTATCTCAATATGTTTAGCTCTAGAATGAAAAATGGGGCTCTTAGATAAACAAATAGTAGAAGTATTATCATAGAGTATAGTAATGTAAATCTTATATATCTGGAAATCTTCTAGCTAACTTTCATCCAGAGCATCTGAGTGCTGCATCTAGAGGCTGCAATGTATTCAACTTCAGCATTTGATAATGCTATTGTTGATTGTCTTTTGTTGTACCATAAACTCAAAATATCTCCCAGAAACTGACAGCTTCCAGAAGTGATTTTTCTCTAAAGTCTATCTCCAGCATTGTTAGCATCACAATAACCCACTAGCTTGTAATCTTTAGATTTTCTATGACAGAAGCCAAGATTAATTGTACCTTTCAGATACCTGAAGATCCTCTTAACAGCTATTAAGTAGGACACTCTAGAATCTGATTGGAAGCGAACACATAAAATGTCATTAAACAAAATATCAGGTCTAGAAGTAGTCAAGTATAAGAGAGATCCAATCATACCTCTGTATAGCTTCTGATCTACCTTAGCGCTTACCTCATCCTTCTTAAGAGTCTTAGACATCTTGCATTCTAACGTGTCAAACTTTTTAAGAAGTCCCTTGGTGTAATTACTCTGATGGATGTACGTTTCTTCTAGACTCTGATTAATCTGAATCCCCATAAAGAACTTGAGTTCTCCCATCAGACTCATCTCAAACTCTGCTTGCATAGGCTTAGAAAATTCCTTGCACAAAGTAGCATTAGCAGAACCAAATGTAATATCATTAACGTAAATTTGAACAACAAAACTGTCATTTTTGAATGACTTACAAAAAAGAGTCGTATTAACTTTCCCTCTGGTGAAATCATTTTCAAGAAGAAAATTGCTTAGTCTTTCATACCACGCTCAAGGAGCTTGTTTTAGACCATACAGTGATTTCTTAAGCTTGAAAACAAAATCTGGATTTTTAGGGTTTTCAAAACCAGGGGGTTGGTGTACATACACTTCTTCAGTAACGTAACCATTCAGAAACGCACTCTAAACATTCATCTGATATAAGATGATGTTATGATTAACGGCAAAAGAAATTAAGAGACGAATAGACTCTAACCTTGAAACTGGTGCAAAGGCTTTTGTATAGTCAATACCTTCTTGCTGACCATAACTTTGTTCTACCTGTCGATCCTTGTTTCTTACTACATCTTCTTGTTCGTTCAGCTTGTTTCTAAATACCCACTTTGTTCCTATAACATGAGTTCCTTTGGGTCTTGGCACCAGATCTCACACGTCATTTCAGCAGAATTGATTGAGTTCCTCTTCCATATCTAGAATCCATTATGTGTTTTGGAGTGCTTCATCAATTGATGTAGGCTCTATCAGAGACACCAAACCCGAAAGGGTTTCTTCAGAGGGCTTGAAAGAGGATCTGGTTCTGACAGGTTCAGACTTGTCTCCCAGAATCAGTTCTTCAGAATGTCAAGATATATGTCTGTGCATTCTCGGAGGAGTCTGAGTTTCAACAGCTTATGTACAAGGAGCTTCAAAGTCTTTGGTTGCAGCTTCTTTGGCTTTTAAATTCTTTCCTTCAGAACTTGAGTAAGTGACATCCAAATTTACAAATTTCTCAACTAGCTTTAACTTTTCGGAATCAAGCTTATCATCGAATATGAAATGGATTGATTCTTTAACAATTTTTGTTTCATTGTTATATATTCTATAGCCTTTTGAGCATTCAGAGTATCCTAACATGACGCATTTCTGAGCCTTAGAATCAAACTTGCCAAGACTCTCTTTAGTGCTCAACATAAAACAAGAACAACCAAAAGGATAAAAATAAGAAATGTTGGTTTTCATATTCTTCCATAATTCATAGGGAGTTTTACCTCGAAAAGGTCTTATAGAGATCATGTTCTGAACATAACAAGTTGTGTTGACTGCCTCTGCCCAAAAGTGCTTGGCCACATTAGTCTCGTTGATCATGGTCCTTGCCATTTCCTACAAAGTTGTATTTTTCCTCTCTACAACTCCATTTTGTTGTAGAGTTCTAGGGCAGGAGAAATCATGGGAAGTTCCATTATCATCAAAGAGTTTCTCAAAAATATTTGTTTTCAAATTCACCATCATGATCACTTCTGACTTTTACAATTCTGAGATCCTTCTCATTTTGCACTTGGGAGCAGAATGTAGAAAACACATAATGTGACTCATCTTGTGTCTAAGAATTTTCACCTATATCCATCTGTTGTAGTCATCAACAATGACTAGTTCATACTTCATACCATTAATAGAAGCAGATTTCACTGGTCCAAACAAGTCAATATGAAAAAGCTCCAATAGTCTGAAGGTTTAAACAACATTTTTAGCTTTGAAAGAAGTTTTAGAAAACTTGCCTTTCTGACATGCTTCACAAAGAGCATCTGAAGAAAACTTCAGATTTAGCAGGCCTCTGACTAAATTAAGCTTGTTAAGCTGAGAAATCTTCATCATGCTAACATGACCCAGTCGTCTACGACATATCTATTGCTCTTCGTTAACAGACGTAAGACATTTAAAATTCTGATATTTCAGGTCAAAAAGTATGATCTTATAAATGTTGTTCTTCCTCTTTCCATTGAAAAGAACTGAGCCATTCTTTTGACTAATAGCTTTGCAGGACTTCTGATTAAAAATAATGTCATAACCATTGTCACTTACTTGACTTATGGACAGAAGTTTATGCATTAGTCCTTCAATAAGAAGACATTGGTAATGGAAGGGAGAGAATTTTTACCTACTATTCTAGAGCTAGTGTCTTCCCTTTCTGATCACCTCTAAAATCGACGACGCCTCCAGGCTTAAGTTCCAGTATTTGGAGCATATTCCTTCTTCTCGTCATGTACCACAAACATCCAGAGTCCAAGTACCATGATTGGTGTCTTAACTCCGCTGCTAAGGATATTTACAACATAGATTATCTTATCCTTAGGTACCCACATATTTTTGGATCCTTTAGGGTTGGTCTTCTTAGAGTTTTTCACAACTTTGGGTTTCTATGCAGGATATTTATACATGAATGCATGAATAGAACGGGCATGAGGTTTTGCTTTAGCCTTAGGTTTAAAAACAGTTATACCTTTAAAACTAACATAATTTTGTTTCCCGTAAGGAACAAAATGAAATTCAAGAGTATTAGGCTTATCAACTTTTTAGGAATTAGATTGGTCATCAGAATCATAGCCAATACCTCTTGTCCCGTTTCTGCTAACACCATAAATCGTGGAAGCCATTAAGCTTCTATTTAGGCTTCTAGCAAGAAATTTCTAGAAAGACTTATCATACTTATGTATGATATCACCAGAATCCGTAGAGGCTTTAGAAATGATTTTCTTCTCATGTTTGAAACTCTTACTTTGAGGCACAAAGTTGTTTTTCAAAATGAGATTTTCTTTACTCAAACTTGAAAATTCTTTCTGAAGCTTACATTAAGCTTCTTATTCAGATACATGAATCTTCTTCAAATCCTTGTATTTGTTTAGAAGATTTTGATATTATTCCAAAACTTCTAATAAACTAGATTTAAGATTAGAACAAGAAAGTTCAGAAAATACCTCTTCAGAATCTAACTCGGATTATGATTCTGACTGAATCAGTTCTGTAGGAGCTTCTATGCAAGCCATCAGAGTCATATTAGACTGCTTCTCCTTAGAGTCATTTGTAGAAGAATCTGAATCATCCCATGTATCCATAAGACCATTGTTCTTCCCTCGAAAGTATTTCTTCTTGGGTTTGTCCTTCTTCAGCTTGGGACAATCATTCCTTTAATGACCTGGCTCCTTGCATTCAAAGCATATGACTTCTTTGCTAGCTCTAACTTTCTTGAATCCAGAAGTATACTTAAAATGACCATTTTTCCTTCTTTGTCCTCTGAATTTTACTTTCCTTTTCTTATAGAGTTAATTCACGCGTCTGGACATAAGAGAAAATTCATCTTCTTCTTCTAATTCTTCTTCAGACTCTTCATCAGTATCATCCTGAAGAGCTTTAGTCTTCTCGGATCTTACTGAAGACTTTAGAGTAATAGACTTGCTCTTTCTCTTGGGCTCATCTTCTTCGAGCTCAATAAGAACTAACCAATTGTTTAAGAGAAGTGTTGTTGAGGTCCTTTGATAACTTTAGAGCAATTACCATTGGTCTCCAACATTTAGGTAAACTTCTGATGATCTTCTTAACATGATCAGTAGTAGAATATTCTTTGTCCAGAACTTTAAGTTCTACAACAAGAGTTTGAAACCTTGAGAACATGTTCTCAATAGTTTCCTCATCCTCCATCTTGAACGCTTCATATTTTTTATTAAAGGCAAGAGCCTTGGTTTCTTTGGCTTGTGTGTTCCTTTCGTGTGCTATTCTCAGAGAGTCAAATATGGATTTAGCAATATCTCTGTTGGAAATCTTTTCATACTCAGTGTATGAAATGGCATTTAGCAGGATAGTTTTTGCTTTGTGATGATTCTTATAATCTTTCTTTTGTTGATTTGTCATCACTCTTCTTTCAACTTTATTGCCACTTACATCTAATGGTTGTATGTAGTCATCGACTACTATGTCCCATAGATCAACATCATGACTTAGAAAGTAGCTTTCTATTTTATCCCTCCAATAGTCAAATTTGTCTCCATCAAAGACAGGAGGTTTAGCATTGTAGTGATCTCTATCATTTGTTTGAGCAACTAGAGGTGGTGGAATACCAGCCATTGAGTTTCACATTGGATCTTTGTCTCACACTGTTAAGTGTTTGATAATTTTATCAAGACCAGAACCAGACTATGATACGAATTGAAGGTGTCGAGAAACACAAGAAAGGGGGGATTGAATTGGGTTTCTAAAAATCAAAGCTTTTTCAAAACCAACTCAACAAGCAATAACACGAACAATAAAAATAACAAGTTATTTTTATACTGGTTCGTTGTTAACAAAGTTACCTCCAGTCCACCCTACCAAGGTGATTTTTCCTTCTCAATAAGTACTTAATCCTCTATAACTGAAACTGATTACATACACCACAAAGACTAATCGTCTTTGTCTTCTCGAGTATATCTGACTAAACCCTAGTCACTCAAGGAAAATCACTTAAACGATATTGAGATTTAGAAGTTATGTTTACACATAGTGCTTCTTAGAAAGCAGATTAACATAAGTTAATACAATGAATATCTCACACAATAACGAGCAACGACTCTATGTGTGCTTATAAAGAATATACACAAAAATTATATTTACTTCAGCAAATCATGTATGTTTAATAGCGTGAGCAATGAGTAACTAGCAGTGTTAGCTTAAGCATTAGTAACTTCTCCTAATTATCTGGTCTTCTTTATATAGGCACATAAAAGATCCGTTGGGGGTAGGATTGGAATTACAAAAAGAAGTCGTCTCTTTCACAACGGTTTACAAATGGGAGGAAAAATAGTACAATAGTAATGTCCTTCGCCCACAAAATCAGAGTAAAGGAGAGATGGATGATCTTGTACTATGCATAATTTTCTTGACGCAAAATCTTTTGATTTTATCTTCGAATCTTCACAGGCTTCTGATAAAATAATGTTGAAGCATGCTTAGAAAGATCAAGAGACTAGTTGAGAGAATCTTCAAAACCTTGTTTTCATAGTCTTAACATAGTTCCTCAGAACCTGGTCTTCAGAGTCTTCAGAATCTTCAAAACATGAGAGAAGAATCTTGAAGGCAGACAATCCTTCAGAGGCTCTTTAATCAGAGTCACAGTCATAAGCTTTAGCGCAAACGTTCTTCAGAACCATTGTCTAAGAGCTTTCTAGAACTTAATAGCATCTTGTAAAGAACTTGTATCTCTTCAGAGTTAGAATATGTTAATTCCAGAGTTTGATGACGTCATAAGTCAAAGCTTTAGATTCAGAACCTGTTAAGAAAAAGCTACACACTAGACACAAAACCATTAGTGTACAAAAGTGTTCTCTAAGAAACAATGTATTATTATCATCAAAACTAAAGGTCTGATGCAGATTCAAATCTTGTTCTAACACCCAGCACCCATATCGAACTTGTGGTAGCTATTGAATGATAATGGAGCATTTGGAACAAAATCAAGTAGGTTAAGAGAGGATATGGACGTCATAAAAGGCAAGGTGGACCAGATGTTGGAAGCTCTGCTAGCAAGGACGAAGAACAATCTTCAGCATGTTGTTACGGAGAATGTTAGTCCCACATCAGGCTTTACCGTGGTGACTAACCCAATGTACGGTCTTCCCCCTAACTATGCTCCTCCACAAGTAGATGTTCATACTCAGCCTCAACCTATGCATATCATGGTATCTAATGAGGTCCCCGTTATGTAGGAGAACCCCATTGTTCATATGGATGAATGGCATCCTCGATTTACAAGGTACGTGTCAAACTCTCAGAGGGCCCACCATGTGACAAATGTAGAGGGTCCTCAAGATGTTGAAGTCGTAGAAAAATATTATGCTCTGAAGAAACAATTGAAGGCACTGGAAGGCTTTTATGCATTTGGTTTGGATGCTCTCGACTTGTGTCCAGTACTAGATGTAGTTATACCCCCTAAATTCAAAGTATCCGACTTCGAGAAGTACATGGGTTTTAGCTATCTAAGGCGCCATTTAGTGATGTTGTCAAAAAATGGCCTCCTATACCAGCAACGATAAGCTGATGATCCACTGTTTTCAGGACAGTTTGAGTGGGGCATCGTTGAGTTGGTATATGGAATTAGAAAGGAGTTGTATTCAATCATAGAGGGGCTTAGTTAATGACTTTTTGAATCAGTACAAGTACAATTTAGACATGGCCCTTAGTCGTATGCAATTGCAAAACTTATCTCAAAAGAGAAACGAAACCTTCAAGGAATATGCATACTGGTGGATGGAATTGGTCGTCCGAGTGCAACCATCACTATTAGAGAGGGAGTTAGTCGACATGTTCATGGATACTTTGCAAGGCTATTATCTTGAGAAAATGATAGGAAGTGTGTTATCAAGCTTCGTTAACCTGGTGATAGTGGGAGAACTTATCGAGAGCGGCCTCAAAAGTAGAAAAATGCAAGACGCATTAAGTAGTTGGATTTATGAGGATGAATCCTATAACAACTCCCAGATGAAGAAAGAGGGTGAAACCAATGCAATCACGGTAAATGTTGGGTATTCTCATGATGCACTGACAAGACCTTATGGCCCTTCATCTTTTCAGCAATTGCCATTTCTAGTTCCATACTATCATTATGTGGCAGCGCCATCACCAACTCCTTATTAGCAACCAATAATGCCCATAGTGTCATACCAGTAACCCTATGAGAAGTCGCTCCGTTGTCCATATACTATTGATCATCAGGAGGAGAGATGGAGAAAGTATGCATAGCAGCTTGGATGTCTGTCGGAGCATAAGAAGATGAACTTTGCTGACTGTTCATGTGAGGTGGAGCAGTTGCCATGTTAGCTTGCTGAGGTTTAGGACCTAGTATGCCTGATTGTTGATGGGGAGAAACCGTTGTCGGATATGGACATGGTGGAGTGGCCCATGGCTGCCATGGATATGCCCATTGTTGCTGCTGTCTGGGATAAGTGGGAGTGGTCCACTGAGGTTGCTGATAGTGAGACTGACGCCACTGATGTGGCTGTGGCTGGGAACGACCTCCACCACGACCATTGCTTCTGCTCCTGCCACGACCTTCACCGCGGTCATTGCTTCGGCCACCACGACTAGCACCATTGTTGTTGCGATTGTTATGTTGTTGAGATAGAGTGGTTGAGGCCGCGGTATCATCAAGAGATGATACGAAAGCAGAGTTGCTGCTAGAATTTGCTGCTTTCTTTGCTTTGGCTGTTTCTTCCAATATTATCATAGAACGAGCTTTTTAAAAAGGTGGAAGAGAGTCTCCATGACGGATTTGTGAACCCACCGTGGCATACGCATCTGTCAGGCCATAAATGAGTTGAAGAACAAGCCTTTCGTTAGACACGGGAGCACCGACATTAGAGAGTTGATCAGATAGGGATTTGAGATGTTGACAATAGGTGGAGGCATCAGGAAATTGCTCCATATGAACATTAGAAAACTCCTGCTCGAGGTAGAGAGCCCTAGAATTTTTATTGTCATAAAAAATGTTGAATAGCATGTTCCATGCATTTTCTGCGGTTGAATCGCGCTCAATGATGGTGTGGAGAAGATCATCAGAAATTGTGCCATAAATCCATTGAAGGACAACAGCATCAAGACGTGCCCAAATAATAGGATCGGTGTCTTTGAGATTAGAAGAGGATGTGGTTTCAATTGGAATGATATGATCAATGACTTGGTGAACACGAGCATGGATTTTGAAGAATTCAGACAAGGTGTTATATTGACCATTTTCAATACTTAGGGTAATTTTGATAAAGTTGATGATGTTAGAGATGGTGAATGCGGGATGAGTGGGAGGATTGGTATTTTGCGTGGTTTCAGAGTTTTTGGAAGGGGATGATCGTTTGGTGGAAGATGATTGGTTGGTGCTCATGATGAGAGAAGCGTGGGTGAAATGAGAGAAAGAGGAAGGTTGCGCAGCTGGTTATGTGAGAAGAGCGGTGGCGCAAGGATTAGGGTGTAAGATCAGTACCTGATGCTTACTGATACCATATTGGAATGATAGGCATTGCCTTTCTATTGATTTTGAATGATATATATACAACCAGGACTATTTAATGATAATAATAACAATAATATCCTAATAATAACAATGATATTCTAATATATCAACCATGATATCCTAATAATAATAATAATAATATTCTAATAGACACATCTCACACGAGCATTCTAAAAAATATCAAATTATATATGAAGATGAATTCAAAACAGGTAACCAGGACAATTCCTCTTTATTATATTCTCAATGCATACGATGTGGTCATCTATCTCTTCCTCTGTTGGAGGGGTTTCAGATATGTCTGCAATCTTATGAATATCAAAAATCAAAATCTGAGAACCTAAGCAGCTACTAATTTTTAATCTAACTCAAGGAAATATCAGAATTGCAACACCAAGAGTAAGACACTACTCAATAAGAGTCCCTATCTGTGTTCAATTGTGGGCTCCCACCAATGCCATGTGCCCTACAAGGTCCAACACTCGGTTGCTGCAATGGATACAAATTGAAAATGAGCAAAAAGTTCAGTTTTGAAAAATGTCTTAAATGCATGGTTTAAATTGTATGTGTGGGGAAAATGTGGGTAATGCAGTCGAAATTGTAATATTAAAACCAAGATGTGTATGCATGAGCCTGAAAAGTTTTAGTCATAATTACATATACACATACCTGTAACCCCACTCATTGTCATACCACGAGACTAGCTTCACAAAGGACTTACTGAGCCCAATCCCGGCCTTAGCATCAAAGATACTCGATCTATTAATAAGAAATACATTTACATTAAAACGCTTACTTGTCAAACAAACATATAAATAGAATTATAAACTGAAAAAACTGCTATTAATAGAATTATCGAAGTGCAACATATAAAGTTTAGATTTATGACAAATTAAAATCTATTTTGAGCATATAAATAGGCATGGTCGTGTTGATGGCATCTCACTTTCCAACAAAAATAATAAAAATCAAATTCATTTGTAAATGAAAACTCAAAATATGCATAATACCAGATTTTAGCATGTATACTAGATAAAAGGCACATGAGTCTGTCCTCTTGAAGATGCTGATAGTGATCTAAATTTGAAATACAGCAACATTTACTTTACCTTGAATCACCAACAAAGTCATTAGAGACAACGTCCTCATCTGTGTATCCAAGAATTCCCTTCAATTGTCCCTCTGAAGCATGCCTTCATTTTTTTTCAGTTGCAATGTAATAGAAAACAAATGAATTGGTTAGTACAAAACAAGGTTAGTGCAAAACAACTCAACATGAGAGAACATAAGCCGAAGCAGAAAAGCAAGAGACATACTTTATTGCTGCTTTAACATCTTCATAGGAGGCATTCTTTTGAAGCCGGCAGGTTAAGTCCACGACAGAAACATTAGGAGTAGGAACACGAAAGGCCATTCCGGTGAGTTTTCCATTTAGCTCGGGAAGAACTTTTCCAACAGCCTGGGATTTCACAAAGTGCAAAACTAATTTAATAAATGTAATTGGTAAGCACAGAAACTCTTATGGTCGTCCATCTCTTACCTTTGCAGCCCCAGTTGAACTTGGAATTATATTTTGAGCTGCACCTCTTCCCCCTCTCCAATCCTTCATTGAAGGACCATCTACAGTCTTTTGTGTTGCTGAGAAAAGTAGAGGATAGTTAGACATTAACAATGTCACTCGTGAGCATGAAAAGTTATGGTTTATCCTAAGGAAAAAGAAAGCAGAAGTTTTAACTGGAAAATGTGCAACAGACCTGTTGTTGCATGCACAGTTGTCATCAAACCCTCAATTATACCAAACTCCTCATGAACCACCTGATAAATAGTTTATATAAGAATTAGATGCTTGTATGCAAGATTCTGATAAGGAAGGAAATAAGAAACAAATGGGGGTGGGGGCATCAAATCGGCTAATTCTTGAGCTAAAGGCATATATTGATTCTGAGAGTTCAGCATTAATTCCATTAAGTTCACTTCTCTCAATGGTTTGATTTGTTTTATTAGAAGAGATATTACTAAAAAACCTTGATGATGAATTAATTGTCTATAACTCCATGATCCTATTAGTTTTACTTTTAATACTTTCCACACTCTCTGCAAAAATTAAAAAAATATATATATAAAAAAATCAATTCTTGGATATATTTCTGAAGAAAATAATTATAGATCAACAAGATGAACTGTGGGAAAATAAGTTGAAGAACGGAGAAATATGCTAGGTATCAATCCTGTATAGCACTGCGGAGCAGCCGATTCCGAAAGCAGGATGGCATGCCGCGGGAGGGATGGCCACTATTTGATCATTTTTTTGACAGATTACATTAATAAAACTATAAGCACAGATTTATAGTAAACTTGAACAAATAACTCAACTCAATATTCATAATTAGCAATTAAAGTCAATCTTAAACAAAACATACACTTAAGTACAAACAAAAGCCAAGGAAACAAAGAAGCTCAAGTCTCTACGTAACTAAATATTAAAACTCAAATGAAGTTGCCATGTCTGGTTTCACAAATAACTACAGAAAAACAAATTAAAACAGAGAAGGGGTTAAGGGGGGAATAAAAACAGTGGGGGAAATTGGGAACAGATCAGAGGAAGAAAAATAAGAGAAAATAGCAAAACAAAAGGAACATAACATAAAGAAAAAATATCAGGGCCAGATGAAAAAGGAAGCAGGTAACAGAGCAAAAAGCTAAAAAACTGGAAGAAGAAGAACCATGCCTGGGAGAAAACAAAAGGAAGCAGGAAGGAAAAAGGTTTGCAGTTTACAGGAAGGAATAAAGCAGGTCTGCATTTGCAGAGAAGAAAGAACGGTTTACGGGCAAAATACCAAAAACATCTCTGAAACGTCTATATTTTAAGGGTATTTTGGCTTTTCGAAACTATTTCTCTAAAGCGGGACAGATGCACCACAACGGATGCGGAAAAAAAAATCAAGTCGCACCACCCGCACCCTTTTTTACTGCAGCACGCCTGGTCTACTAGTGGTGGCTAGCTGTTGTTCTGCGGAGCAAAATGGCACAATTGACTACCTAGAAAAAATGTATATTTGATGTCATGGAAACTCCCTAAAAAGAAGCTCTCAGACATCCCCATTTAGTGTCCCAAAAGCACTTGAATTTTCTAGTTATCATTTTCCAAGCAACTAAATAAAGTTGGCATTCACACTGTAATCAAACCTTGGCAAGAGGAGCAAGACAATTCGTTGTACAGCTTGCATTAGAAACAATGTCCATGTTGGGCTTGTATGTCTTCTCGTTCACTCCTACCACAAACATTGGTGCATCAGCAGATGGAGCTGATATTATAATTTTCTTGGCACCAGCCTATAGTGGAAAAAGACAGCTTAATTTAAGATTTGAAGGTGGCAAGAGTAAAGCAAGGGAGGAGAAAATAGAAAATAAATAAAAAAAAACTAAATGCATAGGTAAATGAATATAGCAACCTTCAAATGTGATGAAGCTTTCTCCAATGTTGTAAAAACTCCCGAAGACTCTATGACATAGTCAGCACCGAAATCACCCCAAGGGATCTCCGCAGGATCTCTGAGAACAGGGGAAAATGCATATACATGTTTAACCAATTTTCTTATAGCTGTATAATAACACCGCCAGAAATAATGTCAACCAGTAACATATACGTGTAATGATGTCAACCAGTAATTGTCAGGTCTCAACTAAAGATACCTCTTGCTCACAACTTTAACCTGCTTCCCATTAATTTCCAAAGTTGTGTCATCCAAAACCTTAATAGTTCCCTTGAATGGTCCATGAGTAGAATCATACTTGAACATATAAGCCTGAAAGATCAAAGATAAAATAATAAAGCAAAATGTATGCACAAAAATAACAAGAGAACCACAGCAGAAAAGAAAAAAAAAATAGAAAACAACAATATAGTACCCTACCATAATTGAATTAAAAATAATATAAATAAACATAAGGATACAACAGATGAATTCTTTTAAAAAGTTGGAGTCGAAGCGAACAACAATACACACGCCTATTTATTTTCATGTTTTAGAACATATATCATCATGGCATATACTGTACCGAAACCTCAATGCAAAAAAAATGGTTAACACTTAACACCCAAGCTTTAACCAACCTAATATTAAACAAATTAAAACTGAAAAAGTAATCATAGCACAGACAGATAATTGGATTTATCGAAGGATTAGAGAAGGCCTCAGGTTAAAAAAATATATAATATAAAACATCAAGTTTAGTAAAAGTACAACACTAGAAAAGGTAAAAGGCATAAAACAGCATATAGACTACAGCCGCAGAACATTCAAACTGAATCAGCATCAGTATAATATATACAAGACAAAACATGTTTCTGCCGATTGCCAACATGTTTCTGCCGATTGCCAACATGTCTAAAGATTAGAGCAACATTGTTTGAACATAAATTTGAATCTAAAACAGTAACATGAGAATTCTGTTATAGGAGTGTGGAAAACTGAAAACAACAGGGAAAAAAACAAAAAAGTAATTGAGACGTATGTATATATTTACCATCATTACCACATGAATATATATAAACACACGCAAGTAGTTACAAATTTAACAGTCTTTAATCAGTAAGGCAGCCAAACTTCTAGCATCTCATAAGCACAATTATTAATGTAATTGCATATGCATACCATATATTTAGCATCAATAAAAGGATCATTAATTGCAACAACATCAATATCATCCCGTGAAGTAGCAACACGTAACACCAACCTTCCAATTCTACCAAAACCTGCATGTTGCATAAAAGATGTTTTTCTCAACACAAGCTGAAAGTTTCTAAAGATATATTTTCATGCTTTGTAACAAAATTTACACCTGTTACATAACTACATTTATGAATGGCACCCTTTGACAGTTATTCAATGTCCGTGCACTGATTTGCATTTTCTAAGACCAAATTAAAATATAACATGAAACATTAAGTTGTCTTTCAGTCATAACTTAACCTGTTTGCACTTTTCTAGAAAAATAAATACAATTAAAGATGTGTCCAAAAACTAATACGAACCAAGCAAGTTTTTTTAAAAGAAAGAAACTTAAATATAAAAAAGATTATTTTACAGTTTTTATTTTAAAATGTCAATAAAAATTTTCAAATAGAGTTATAACACAGAATCACTTATACAGTCCCAGGAATATAAACAAAAAACTTAAGTATGTCACAATTTTAAAAATGACAGTATAGCTAATCCAACAAAAGTACATGTGAACTCCATACAAAAAAACAACCATCAGCTTTCAAGAGAAAATTTATGAATTCAAGATGTGTTTCAAAAGTAAAGTAACCATTACATCCTAAGACCTAAATGAAGCCGGAATATAATAACATATGGTATGGAAGAAGGAGCTTGTAATCTTTCATAGTTTATAAGTATCTGACACAAGATTGAAAGTGTGTAACAAAATTCAATAGCAAGTATATACAAGAATAAAGAACCCTATAAGAGAACTCTCATAACAAGAAAGTTACCATTTATTCCAACTCTTGTCTTCCCAGTGCTGCTTGATTCTAAACAGACAAGACCAACAACAGGTAAGAATCATGAAATTGCATGCAAATCACCCTAATTCAGACAAAATAAATTGTAGTATACTGACTTTGTACAGGGAGAGGGGTTTCCGTTGCTGTAGCGCTGATAGGCTGAATGCTCCGGGCATTGCAGTTCCTGAGCAAACAACAATACATCAGGAACAAAAATAATAAAATCACATATCTAAACAACAGAAACAGGCAATGGAGACAAAAAATAAGAGCACTCATTAAAAATTCTGGCAAACTCAACTGTAAGACTAATGGATCACATGGAAATGAAGTTCCGAGTATGCTGTTTTGCAACCTCGTGGATTTTGAATTAATACTTGAGCGAAGTACCTGAATCATACATAAAGACACATTAATAGGACTTAACAAGCATAAAATTCAAAAACTGTACCAGCTCTGAAATGATGCTATGATATGAAAACTATGAGAATAATCTATCAGATTGAAACTCTTCATGACAGTCAAGGATTCAACAGCAGAAAATTTTACTCAGCATCTTGCAGATAATCTGTGGTGCATTGAGGTAGCGGGAAGAAGATACCTGAAAGCGATCGGAGGAGTAATGTGAAGAAACGATCGCAGATCTGAGAAGAGAAGAAGCAGCCATTGGAGAAGAAAAACCCTAGAAAACGAAGACTGTGTTCTTTGAATTTTGCACCAACAACAACGAAGAAAGAAAAAGAATGAGTATAATATAATATAGACACTCTTTTCTCGCTTTTATGAATTTTTGTAATTTCTTAGCGGAGGTTTTTATGAAAGATGACAAAATTCTCTCTCTCTGGTCTCTCTACATTATTGCTGTAAGGGTGGTGATCCTCTGCGGATGACCCTACGCTTGTGATATTACTCCCTCCTTTTTACCATTAATGCGACTTTAGCAAAAGAAAAAAGAAAACCAATTATGTATTTTTAATTAAAAATTTTAATATTATTTTGAACTTAAAGTGATATATTATGGAGTGTCATTGTAAAAATAATTTACACTATCAATCAATTACCATTATATATCCCGCCAAATTTATGAAATGGTAGATTAATGAATTTCTATTAAATGATAGTTTAAAATTATTTTACACTATTAATGCATATCAATTAAACTCTATTATTTCTACTTTTTTTATGTTAATTTCGAAGTTATTTTGATTCTTAACTTAAGAAGTTATTGAACTTAATTTTTTAAAATATATTGTATTAATTTTTTTTCTTTAGGGAGTGTCAGAAAAATTTAAAAATCGATCGTTAAATTTGTCGTTAATTATATAAAAAGAATTAATTTAATAAATTTTAAAGAGTTAAAGGATATGTTTAAATTGATAGTATGAGATATGATGGAATGGAATGAAGCGGTAACTAATGTGATTCAATTGTTTGGATTTGTAAATAATAGGTAAAATGAAATGGAATTGAACATAGTGAAATACATTTCATATTCCATCTAATTTTCATTTTTTGTTCTATCAATTTGAAGTGTATGTGATAGAAGGAAATTATTTTTAATAAAATAACTAAACAATAGAATTGAATTTATATTTCACTTCGTTCTGCTTTATTCGTATGTTCTATGAATTAAAATATTCAGAGTTAAATATATCTGACTAAACAATAGAATTGAATTTATATTTTACTTCGTTCTACTTTATTCTTATGTTTTATTCAAAATATTCAGAGTTAAATCTACGTGACTAAAAAAATATTAAAGCTAATTAAAATTATGTACACTATTCTTATAGTATTATATTCACTGTGTAATCACCATTAAGATTTAGAAAAGAGATCCCTATCAAATATAGTTTCTACCTTTTATTTCTTTTTATCTAACATTGCCAAGTAACCTTTTATAAGGGCTTATTAGTTTTTTCAAGTATTATATTAATTTAATAATATAATTACTTTTATTTTATTTTATAAATCATCATAATATTATCATTCATATACTATATTTAATCATAAAACAATGTATATAGCAAGAACAAATTTGCCTACCACAACTTTTTTGATAGTATTTTAAAATAATTATAAACATAAAATTAAGACTTTGATAAATTAATTACATTTTTTAGTAAAAAAATTTAAGTTAATATTTCCAAAATGAGTCACTAAAAAGTCATTGGCACGTATTTCATATACACATTTGTTTGTCACTCGGTAATCA